>JARGYO010000162.1:36822871-37226400 GCA_029206835.1 Rana muscosa | reverse complement strand
TGATAGGCGGAGAGTGTCTGCTGAGACTCGCCTATCAAGGAAGGAACAGGAAGAGACCGCGGAATTTGAACGATGGACGCCGCAGAATTTGAACGATGGACGCTGCAGCCGCAACTTCTTTACAGGTAATATTTACAATGTAAAAATTTCGATGACTCGAGTATAAGCCGAGGGGGGGACTTTCAGCCCCAAAAAAGGGCTGAAAATCTCGGCTTATACTCGAGCATATACGGTAGTAAAATTAGGTGCCTCGGCTTATATTCGGGTCGGCTTATACTTGAGTATATACGGTTGGTACTTAAGGTTTAGTGAAGAGGATGGTTTAGAGGAGTCTGAGGAGAAATGGAAGGGATTGGGTGTATTATAAGCACTCAATGAAATTTGCAGAAGTGATGGGAGAATAAGGCAACATACTAAAATTAGAATTGTAAATGATAAACCCGAACCAAGGAGAGGAGGGGAAAAGTTTAAGACAGACTCAGTGTGAGAAAAGAAAAAGGGGAGGTTTAGGATAGAGAGGTTAGGGGGTAGGGTTGGGGGAGGGAGGGGTTTCTTGGTATATAATATGTATTGTATTATTTATCTACGTGTGGTTGAGACAAGAGAAGAAAAAAAAGTTTGACCCCTGTTTTTTCACAGACTGAATGACCTTACTAATTGAACTCCGCACTGCTATTATTTTGAACACGCCTCTTTTAGTTAATTACACAGAATAAGCACCATGCATGTCATGACTAGTGCTGCACTGAATTAAAATTTTTAGTGCTGAAATTGAAAATTCAGGATGCACTTGGCCGAAAACCGAAACTGATGTTTTTGAAAAAAATATATAAATATTTTTATAAATAATTGTAATATATTTGACTTTTTAATATCATGAAATTAATTGAATATGAATTTATTGTCGGCCATTAGTGGCACCTTTTGGAGCAGTGTTAAAAATCCTGCTTGCTGCATTTCGGTGCAAATTTGGAAAACGCACTAAAAATGCACTTCTCTATTGAAATTATTATTATTATACAGGATTTATATAGCACCAACAGTTTGCGCAGCGCTTTACATTAGGGAAGACAGTACAGTCACAATACAATTCAATACAATGGGATCAGAGGGCCCTGCTCGTTAGAAATGCATTGAAAACGCAGCAAGTACGCATCAAAAATGCACCCATGTTCAGTTTTTGATGCCTTTGAGTCACATGACCTATGAAAAACACACCATAAGCAAGGTAAAATCATGTCAAAATCACGGTAAAATCGTGGGTGTTTTTGGCAGCCATTATCTGCACTTTTTTCTTTTGACACAATGCTAAAAACCCTATTTTTGGCAGCCGAAATTTCAGTAAATTACTAGTCATGACTGTTGGGTCCGGTGGTTTTCTATTACTCTACTACACCTACTAGTAAATTATTTGCTATGTAGAAATATAATTTATACCAAAAACAGTGATTGTTCTGGTTAGTGAAGTTGGACGGCTATTATTTTGAGCACAACTGTATATATTACATTCACATCAGTCCCTGCCCTCAAGGAGCTTACAATCTAACTCACACAGATCCAAAACTAGGGCCAATTTAGACAGGAGCCAATTAACATACCAGCATATCTTTGGAGTGTGGGGGGGAAACCGGAGTACTCGGAGGAAATCCATGCAGGCACAGGGAGAATATGCAAACTCTGTGCAGGTAGTGCTGTGGCTGGAAATCAAACCGACTTATGCTTCATTAACGCAAATTGACTGTTCATATTTCAATGCTGGACGATGACCGATGGGACGAGGCGACTCAAACATGGTTCAGTACTGCTATCAGTAATGCAGACAAAATAATCCAGTTTACATTTCTCTACAGTCTATATTAAACCCGTGCAAAACTTAAACATATGGGACAGTGTAAATAGGCTTCTTGCCCTCACTGCCAAGGCGATGCAGATTTATTCCACCTCTTTTGGCCCTGTCCCCTGAAACAAAATTACAGGACACAATAATATACATTATTTCACCAACTCCTGGACTTTGCTGCCTCTAAGATTCGGAGGTCTTGTTGCTGGAAGCCTGTTGAGCCCTTAACTCTCCAGCTTGCTAATAGAGCTTTGTTCTAGCTGCTAGGCTTTTATGCACTGAAATGAATTCTACTTATTTGGAAAGAATCTTGCCACCTCACTCTAGATAGGTGTCTTGAAAGTACCAGTTACTTACCGGTAATGGTCTTTCTGGTAAGTCTTCCAGGACGGCACAATGAGAGATGACTAGTCCACCTGACAGGAAACAATCAATCAAAGAGGTTAAAAACCCCACCCCTCCCTGTGCTCCTCAGTTTGTGAAAAAGTACTCCACACTAGTGCATGAGAGTGAAAACAACATACCACAACAACTCTATATATATATATATATATATATATATATATATATATATATATATATATATATATATATATATATATTAATATACTTAACCAGAGCGGTGGGAAGTAGGCCTGCCGTCCTGGAAGACTTACCAGAAAGACCATTACCGGTAAGTAACTGGTACTTTTCTCAAGACGTCTTCCAGGACGGCACAATGAGAGAGAAGCAAGTAATTTGCAGGCCTACCTTAGGGTGGGATGACCGCTTGCAGGACCTTCCTACCAAATGAGAGGTCCTGAGGCGACAGCAACTCCACTCTATAATGCTTCAAAAAAGTGTTCTGGCTTGACCATGTCGCAGCTTGGCAGATTTGTTCGACCGAAGCTCCGGCCCTTTCTGCCCAGGAGGTCGCCAGAGACCGAGTGGAATGTGCCTTAACCTTCGGGGCTGTCTTAGCAGCCTGGTCATAAGCTAGGGAGATTGCTTGTTTTATCCACCTAGCTATGGTTACTCTAGAAGCCTGTTGGCCCTTTTTCTGACCAGAAAAATTAATAAATAAGTGGCTGGATTTTCTGAAAATGCTAACTCTATCCAAATAAGAAAGCAGACATCGTCTGACATCCAAACAATGAAAGGAAGCCTCCCTTTCATTCTGGGGATTGGAACAAAAAGAAGGGAGTATTATTTCCTGTGTTCTATGAAATTTTGATACTACCTTGGGAAGGTACAGGAGGTGCAGCCTGAGAACAACCCTGTCCTCAAATAAACGAAAAAACGGCTCTTTAGTTGACAGAGCCTGCATATCACCTACTCTTTTGGCTGTCGTTATCGCCAGCAGAAAGGTAAACTTAACTGTGAGAAGTTTAATAGAAATACTGTCTAAAGGCTCGAACGGAGCCTTCGTTAACTGATCTAGAACCAAGGAGAGATCCCAGGGTGGAACCCTAGAGATCTGTACTGGAGACATTCTGTCCCTAGCTGACAAGAATCTTTTAATCAACGGGTCCTGGGACAATCTTCTGTCCAGGAAGTAAGATAAGGCTGCTACCTGAACTCTTAGTGTCTTGGTAGCCAGCCCCAGATCAACTCCATCCTGGAGAAATTCCAGAATGACCGAAGTTTCCTGTTGGGAAACCTCTCTCTCTGAACACCAGCGAGAGAAGACCCCCCACACCTTAGCATAAATCCGCCTGGTGACCTCCTTTCTACTAGAGAGGAAAGTGGTGATCACTCTCTCTGAACAGCCCTTCTCCCGCAGGTTCTGCCTTTCAAGCACCAGGCCGTCAGTTTGAAGAAGCTGGGCTCTGGGTGGAAGACCGGACCCTGAAGAAGAAGGTCTGACCGAACTGGTAGATGGAGAGGGGGAGCTACAGACCAGTTCTCCAGAGTGGGAAACCAGGCTCTCTTGGGCCACCAGGGGGTGACCAAAATGAGACAGCATTCTGAGAGGTCCAGCTTCTGCAGGATCCTCGGAATCAGACTCAGAGGGGGAAAGGCATAGGCCAGATGAAAACTCCACACCTGGGCCAGCGCATCCACTCCCTCTGAGCCCCATTCCCGGGTCAGGGAAAAGAACCTCTTTAGCTTTTTGTTTTCCCTGTGGGCGAAGAGGTCTATCTCCGGATTGCCGAACCGTTGGCACACCAGATCGAACACCTCTGTGTTCAACTCCCATTCTCCCTGGAGAATCGGGTGGCGACTTAAAAAGTCCGCCTCTACGTTGTGAACCCCTTTTATGTGAACCGCTGTGATAGGGAGAATCCGGAGCTCTGCCCAGCTCAGGATCTCCAGAGACAAAGCCAGAAGGGTACGCGACCTGGTGCCTCCCTGATGGTTCAGGAATGCCACTGTGGTGGCATTGTCGGATAGAATCTGGACCTCTCGGCCCCTGACTCTCTCCTCGAAGGCCTTTAGAGCCTCCCGGACCGCCAACAATTCCCGGAGGTTTGAGGAGGCGCCCCTCTGACCTCGGTTCCAGGAAAAAAACAAAAATTGCCGCTCCAGGCAGATAGGATAAGGGAGGTACTTCTCTCAGAGACCTTGGGTGCCGGCAATGCACGTAGCAATTGAGGAAAAAATAAAATACAAGAGGACAGCCGCACTCCAATCCAACGTGTGTTTAATGAACAGGCACTACAAAAACCAGCTAGAACAGGATAGCTGACGCGTTTCGCACAAAATCAGTGCTTACTCATAGCTAACTTAAACCAAAATGAACCACAGTATATATAACACTCTTAAACAAAACATGTGATCAAAAACAAGTGTGTGTTAAGTGACTCTTAATTGAAAAGACAATTGAAAAAAGCAATTATTTAGAATAGGCAATTAGACAATTATAAAAGAGTGATGGAATCAGTGTATGTGTATTTGAATTTTGAACTTCTAAATATACATATGCTTGCACCATTTTACTGATCGTATCTCAGTAATTTTTCAGCATTAAGGGGATTACAATTGTGTATATCTCTATCCATACCTTATGTCCCTATCTGATCTGCACATTCCTTTATCTTTATTTAAATTTGTGCTGGGAATATCGGGACGTGTAGATAGGCGTCCTTTAGGTCTATGGTCACCATGAACACCCCCCTCAGAAGAAGCTTCCTGAGAGTGTACACGCTCTCCATCCAAAACCTCTTGCGACGCAGATAAGCGTTCAAGGGTCTCAAATTTATTATAAGCCGATGCTTCCCTGACGGCTTTGGAACAACGAAAACGTGGGAATAGACGCCCAAACCTTGTTGTTCTGTAGGTACCGGGATAACTACTCCCTGCCTTTCCAGTTCTGAGACATTCTGTACCAGACCTGCAGCTTTTAAGGGGTCCCTGGGTAGATGTGTTACCAGAAACTTCGGGGGAGGGGAGTGAAGGAACTCTAGCTTGTAGCCCTCTTTTAAGATTTGGAGGACATGGGGGCTCTGAGATATGCTTTCCCATCTGGGGAGAAACTGGGAAAGCCTTCCCCCTACCCTTACGTCACTTAGAGTTCTTGTCATTAGGCTTTTGGCTAGAGAAAAGGATACCTCCCTTTTGTTTGTCCTTGCCAGCACTCCACCTCCTAGTATTGACAGGTCTTTTGTCTGAAGACCGGTTCTTACCCTGGGGGCCTCGAAAAAATCTCCTTTCTTCCTTTTTAGGTTTGGTAGGAAACTTCTTACCCTTTTCGGTGGACCTGGACAGGGCTTGGTCAAGTCCTGTACCGAAAAGAAGGGAGCCCTCAAATGGGAGACCACATAAACGGGTCTTGGATGCACTATCACCATCCCAGGTTTTGACCCATACAGCTCTTCTAGCAGAGTTTAAGAGGGCTCCAGTCTTTGCGGTGGTTCTTACGGTTTCTACCGCTGCGTCCACTAGGTACGCCACCGCGCTACCTATTAGCTGCAACGACTCCAAGACTTCCTTGGATTTGGAAGTGCCTGAAACATGGTCCGTTAATTTTGAAATCCATGCATCTGCATTCCTGGCTACGCATGCTGAAGCCAGCGCCGGGCTCATGGCTGCCGCATTGGCTTCCCAGGCCCTCCGCAAGGTGGTTTCAGCACGCCGGTCCATCTGATCTTTGAGGTTACCAGTATCCTCAAAGGAGAGGTCAGACTGTTTGGATACCTGGGCTAAGGAAGCATCCAATCTGGGTGTTTTGAAGAACCTATCTTCATCTTCCTCCTTGAAAGGGCACCTACGTTTCCACGTTTTTGGTCTTAAAAGCTTCCTTTCAGGATCCTTCCATTCTTGAAGGATAATGTCCTTCAGTGCCTGGTGGACGGGGAAGGTTCTGGGTTGAGACTTCAACAAACCCTGATACATTCTATCCTGTGCGGAAACCTGTTCCCCAGGCTCCTGGATCTCCTCAGAAGCATAAATTGCCCCAAGGAGGCCCTCCATATCATCGGCCGAGAAGATGTGCCTTCCTGGCCTGGAGCCCTCTTCCTCGTCCTCTGCCTGACTATCCACCAGACCCTCATCAGATACTTCTCGATCGGAGATATCTGAATCCTCCTCCAGCTCCGAACCCTGTGAAGGTAGGGATTTTAGAGGCTGCGGGCGTCTTTTAACCACCCTGGGAGTCAAAGAACTCTCCTGAGAGGAAGAGCCCCCCCCACTTGTCTGAGGTTCTGGTTCCCTAGACCTGAGTGAGGATTGAAACTCCTTAAGCGTAATTAGCATCTGGATCTGGACAGACAGGAAGTCTTTCATGACCTGAGATGTTTCTTTTCCAGCCAATTTCTGAATGCATTTAAAGCAGAAAGGTCTGGAATAGTCTGGAGGCAACCTATCGTTGCAGTAGCCACATCTTTTGATGCAAGCAGGGCTTTAGAGGGACGGCTGGTAGACCCCTGGGCAGTGACGTCCCCTCCTGCAGAAAAAACAAATATACACAGGGAATTTTTTAGTACCAAACACCCCTGTGCAGAGCAAAAAGGGGGAAGAGTCGGGGTACCTCCCCCATCATAACCCCTGCTGGCTGGGTAGGACTCACCTCCTGTGGCCTCCTCTGTAGCCTTGGCCGTGCCGGGCCTTTCCTCATGCTCCATGCGCCATCCGGGCTCGAACCGTGTCGCTAAGAGCAAACAGGAGGAATGGGCGCCTCTTTTCCTGGCATCTTTATAGTGGAAGCTGGCTGAAAAGACGCCGGCCGTCGTCATCTTGCCGTAGACCGGAAACCGGAAGTGGCGCGGCGCGCGGTGACGTCATTCCGGGCGCTAGAGGAGGAAATCAATGAGTCCTCCAGGCCATGGGAAAATGGCGCCGCACATGCCTGAGCGGCGCCAATAGCCAGAACAGCGCTTCACCGCTGGGTTCACCACCGCATCTGCGGGAGACCTGCCAGCCCCCCCTCCGAAGTGGACACCCACCAGGTAGGGAGAAAAAAGAGGAAACATTTGGCCCCTGAAGCTTCCAGGTACCCTGTACCTTAGGGCTTCAGAAAACTCAGGGGGGTTCTTCAAGGCTATTCCTTCCCCCCTGAGTATGTTACAACAAAAGGGGGACCCCCCAGGAAGGATGAGCCCGTCCTGCTAGGTCCAGAGGCTTCCTAAGCGTTCGACCTAGGTCCCAGGGGGAGACCTCCAGCACCAGGCCTTTAGGTCTTTAGAAAATAACAAACGGTTTTGCTGTGGGGAAACACAATCAAAAACTGAGGAGCACAGGGAGGGGTGGGGTTTTTAAGCTCTTTGATTGATTGTGTTTCCTGTCAGGTGGACTAGTCATCTCTCATTGTGCCGTCCTGGAAGACGTCTTGAGAAATGGTTGATGAGGCGCTTCCTAAGTCCAAACTCATCTAATGAAGCCAGAGCCTGATCAGAGAAATTGACAAAGATTTGGGGACTGAACGGTCTGCAGATTCTAGATAGACTTCTTTATCTCAACGAAGGTGTGTCTGGAATGTGCGTGAAGGTGTGCTTGGTTTGTATTTCACAATATGTGAATTGTAAGAATTGTTCCAAGCTGCATTTTTTGAGAAATGAAAAATAAAAAAAAAACCCTAAAAACGAAAATAACTGACTTGCTGGCCAGATCAACAAATGAAAATAAAGGGGGGAAAAAAATGCCATAAAAACTAAAAAGCGAGTGTAGCCGCCACATCTACGTACGGGGGGAGGAGCTTATGCACGGATGTCACCCGCTGCCATCTCCATGCTGGATAGATTATCCCAGCTTGTTTTATATGTTAGCCTCCGGCTGCACGCCGGATTTTATACCTTGCGCTATAGCGCTGTACTTTTATATGTCCTAACTTTACAATAAACCTACGGAGTACTCTTAGATTGTCTCCTTCCATATTTTTTTGTGTGGCACACGGATCCCACTGCTATTTATCCAGCATTATACAAGGGAGGATTCGCACACTGGTTATCATCTCAGCTTTCCCGACTTACCGTCTTGGAAGGATCTCAGCAGCAGTAATCGCATCCCAACATCCCTGGGTGGATACATGCTCGTATGACCTTCTCTTAATTGAGAGGTCCACCAATTCTGGTAAGCACATTGCATATGTGGTGGAGGATTCTATCATCACTGTATTGGCAGAGGATTTCATTCTCATCCCATCTCACGAGGAATCTTATCTAATTTCTTGCTTCTACCATTCTGGGACTTTTTGAAGATATTTTCCTAGATGATAGGACTTCATGCTTGATTTTTATTTTCTTTATTTATGCGCTGCACATACCCATGATTTTGTATACCGTTTTAGGCTTGTGATTACCTAATGTGTTCAGCTGGCATTTTTTTTATTTTAATTGCATACTAGTGGTTGTTTGCGCTGAGTGTTCCCTATTTTTATAAGGTCCACAATTGACTGTGGATCTGACACAGTCGCCCTTGTTACACAAGAACAGTGGCGTTCACCGCACAACTTGAATATTCACTTGTATGTTTAATGTTCGTTACTGTTTGTTCCTGGCTGCCAAATTGCTATAAGATAGCAAGGTGCTGCACCGGTCCCCTCAGAGGGTGGGTTAGTAAGGCCCCCCTGAGCCAGTGATTCCGGGGCAGGTGTAACCGATGGGGAACCCGCCTGCCCTGGACTCACGGCCCTCGAGTGGAGGGGATTGGCGCAGACCACCTATAAAGTTTTACACGACTATATTAGTCAAAGTTTAGTTCCTGTTGACCTGCTTAAAGGTTTTTTATTTGATGGTCGGGGCGGCTACACATGCCACCCAACTGCGAGACTACCTCTCCTCTGCGGAGGATGGTACCCTTGCACATGCATGTCCAGACGTTTTGTCCAGTTGGGGATGTTCCCCACTACAAGGCTAGCTCATTCATGTTTATTAAGAACACATGGGCCTACGGCCGAATGTTCCTTTTTCTTGTTTTTATCTTCTAATCTTTCTTTACTCTCTCCCCCCTTCCCGCCCACTCTCCTGTATTTTGGCTCCATGCTCCTATCTTGAAACCCGGTCTTGGCTGATATGGAGGCGGACCACGCCCATCCCGGAAGCTTCAATGACCACTTCTGTGACACAAGGTAAGAGTGCTCTGCTCTACCACAATGGCTAAGACATACTCCACTGACTACTCGGTAATCTCCCACAATGTCCATGGCTTTAATTCCCCGACTAAAAGAACCAAAGCCTTTCAATTTTATCATGCACAAAAAGCTGAGGTCCTCCTACTGCAGGAAACTCACTTTTCTAAAACCTCTGCCCCCCCCCAATACCTGAATGTTAAGTATCCACAATATTATTTGGCCTCAGGTCCTGATAAAAAAAGGCGGGGTGGCGGTCTGATTTTCAAAGCGGACCCCCTTCACGCCCATCACTGTGGTTAAGGATAAAAGGAGGCCGATACATTACGACAGTTGGACGCCTCCATGACCAACTGGTCTCCTTCATATCATACTATGCCCCTAACTCTGGACAGACAGAGTTCTTTAGTAAAATGCTTAGGATACTGATGCCCAGGGTGCAGGGACAGGTAATCAATGGGGGGGGGGGGTGACAGCAACATACCGTTAGACAGGATTATGGACAAATCTGACCCCACTAAACCGATACTTAAGCGAGCTCCTACTGGTAGCAGTAAAGTTGGACGCCTACTTCACTCCTATGACCTGATCGATGCCTGGAGCGAAAGTAATCCCTCAGTCAGAGACTACACACACTTTTCGCAGGTATACCAAACCTACTCCCGGATTGATCACATTTTAGTGTGTACCCCCCCCTACTCCCGTACATGACATCCGTTAAAATACTGTCCACTCCCTGGTCGGACCACTCCCCCATTAAACTCTCCACAACGGGACTCTGGACTAAACCTCGCCCCACGCCATGGCGACTTAACGCCTGCTTACTGAATAATCCCATACTTTACACCGAAATTGAGAAAAATACGGGAGTACTTTCGGATCAATAGATCGTCAGACACGTCCCCCGCGATTAACTGGGTGGCCCACAAAGCTACTATACGGGGTAAATTAATTCAAATGGCAGCCAGAGCAAAACGGTCCCGAGAACAAACCATCAAACGATTAGAAACTAATTTGGACAACCTAATGCAGGAACAGCATAGCACCCCCCAGGTTGACATTGGGCATAAAATATACGAAGTGAGACTAGCGCTAAACCTCAGTCTGACCACTCAAGCGGAGAAACACATTAGCTGGTCCAAGCATAAATACTAAAAAATGGGAGATAAACCTACCACAATGTTGGCCAGGAAGTTAGTACCCCGACCTTATACACCGACTTTATCCAAATTGCGACTACCCATCGGGCACCCCACTCAAAACCCCAAACTGATTCTCCGGGAATTTCACAAATTTTATGTCAGACTGTATGGCCCACCAAATAAATACGCGCAAAGTAAGGCGGATACGTTGTTTCGAGACGTCATATTGCCCCAACCAACACAAGCCCACATAGAACTGATGGACAAAGAATTCACTGAACTAGAGATTAAGATGGCAATAAAAAAATATTCATCCCTCTAAAGCCCCAGGACCAGATGGATTCTCAGGTCATTATTACAGGAAATACCTGGAGATCCTTGCTCCCCATCTATGATCCTACTTTAATGGCCTGAGGCGAAGTTCTAAAATCCCCAGTCATGAGAATGCAGCTTATTTACACGTTATACCAAAGCCAGGAAAGGATCACGGAGATTTTGTTAATCATCGCCCGATTTCCTTGATTAACACGGATCTAAAAATATTAACAAAAGTGCTGGCCCTTAGATTAAATTCTTTCCTCCCACAATATATTCACCCAGACCAGGCAGGCTTTGTCCCAAACTGCCAGGCGTCGGATCAGACCCGCAGAATTATAAATCCAATTGTGGCCATACAGTCTAATTGGGACTGTAAGGGACCAGGACGGGGAATGCTACTTTCCTTAGACATCCAGAAGGCGTTCTATTCCCCATCATGGGAATACTTATTCGACGTGTTATGTCGTTTTGGGTTTGGCGAACGCTTTCTGGCCCTCCTTCAGACACTGTATGAGGCCCCGACAGCATCTTTGATGCTTAGGGGATACTCTTCCCAACCCCTTGATATTAGGAGGGAAACTAGGCAGGGATGCCCATTATTCCCGCTGTTATTCGCCCTAGCGATTGAGCCTCTAGCTACAAGGATCCGCACAGGTCCAGATATTATGGGCATCGCCTGTGGGGACAGCAAACATAAGTGCTTGCTTTTCGCTGACGACCTTCTGCTGGCCCTGTCGTCACCTATCACTTCCCTCCCCAATTCATATGCCATCCTACAACCATTCTCTGACATCTCAGGCCTCAAAATCAACCACAGTAAGTCCACGGGCACTGAATCTTTCTTTGCAGAACTCCACCCAGAAAACGCTCGAACAGTCCTACCACTTTTTATGGGAACCGGAAGCCCTCTCGTATCTTGGGATACGTCTGACCTCGTCCATTCAAACGCTGTATAAACAAAATTACCCTGCCCTGTTCAAAAGACTGAGAGGACCTAGCCAGATGGCAGATTCACCCCCCCCCCATCGTGGTTTGGCAGACTACACTCCATAAAAATGAATATATTACCGAAGGTCCTATATTTGTTTCACACTATACCTGTGTCACTAGTACGCTCCAAACTACAAGCATTTCAAAATAAAATTCTCCAGTTTATTTAGGTCGATAAGAGGCCTAGAGTGAACAGGGGAACAATGTACACTCCAAAACAGAAAGGAGGACTTGGACTGCCTGATCTCATGAAGTACTTTTACGTGGCCCAGGTCTCCAAGTTTCACTCCCAATAACCCCAAACAATATGGATGACTATGGAATCATATTCTTGTCGCCCCAACCCAGTTTCTCATATAATGTGGCTCCCAATGAAAGAGACCGATTATCTTATGTCCTACTCTCTCCTTCTCGCTGGACATTTGGGATAGACTTTCGAGGACACATAAATTCAAGTCACCCCACCACCCCCTCGCACCTCTATTGAGAAGTCGGGAGTACACCCCGGGCCTCTCTTCCCCCGTATTCGAATGGTGGACCAACAAGGGGCTACTACGGATAGCAGATCTTTGTGATCATGAAGGCATGCTAACTGAAAGATCTCTGGTAGAAAAATATCAATTGCCAACATCTGAACGCTATAGATTCACCCAAATACACCATTATGCACGTAGGGGCGATTTAGCGACAATGACTCCCATGAAGCACCTATGTAGACAATACGATAAACATAGGGGCCACATTTCTGCTATATATACAATCTTGACGTATGCATCGACAAAACTGAACTACATGGTCCAATGGGAACAAGATCTCCAGGAAACCCTAGATCTTGAGGAATGGCACTCGATATCAGAGACGGCATCTCGATCGCT
This sequence comes from Rana muscosa, assembly GCA_029206835.1. Classification (NCBI taxonomy): domain Eukaryota; kingdom Metazoa; phylum Chordata; class Amphibia; order Anura; family Ranidae; genus Rana; species Rana muscosa. Next base: position 37,213,752 of record JARGYO010000162.1, on the reverse strand, counting down.
TACCAATACCTCCATTATAGAGGCCAACTACAAGGTTTTATTAAGATGGTATATGGTACCAGCCAGACTAGCCACTTTTGTGCCCGGAGCCACCTCGGGGTGCTTTCGGGGATGCGGCCAGGTGGGAACAACATTTCACATATGGTGGACATGCCCCAAGGTCAGGAGATTTTGGATCAGGGTCTACAATTTTATATATACCCTCACCCAGATTAACCTGGTAAAGTCCGCAAAACACGCACTCCTGGGTGGCAGGGTAACTGAAGCCTCGAAAAACCAAAGAAGGCTGCTCACATTCATATTCATATCAGCCAAAATTACTATAGCCAGAAACTGGAAGTCTGCAGCCCTACCATTCGACCAACTTAAACACAAAATGTCTTGGCTCATGTTAAATGAAAGATTAACAGCAATCGTACAGGATAAAATGAAGTTGTTTAACAAAGTATGGGATCCATGGATCAAATACCTGACAAATGATCCCGGGACAATTAAATACCAGAATCCTTCCTTTAGGATAAGTCACTGATTTTGCAATTTTTTTTTTTTTTTTTAGATATATCCTCGGTGATACATGGTTCTCCTGTGAGTGGTATGTACACCATAACACCGGATTGCATAAGGGTTGGATTACATCAGGATAAGACAAATAGACCATACTTGTTATAAAAAGAGGGTTCCTTGTGTATATTGTCTGCGTTACTTACTAAAGACACTGTATGATGTTTAATAAGATGCCAAGATCATTGTTCTCTGTTTTGCTATGTTAAAATTTGAATAAAAAAAAAAAAGAAAGTGTTTGATTTCTTTACATCTACAGTGTTCATTAAAATAATATCTGTGATCCCACATTAAAGTCCTTGTACATGCACGAATAAGACAACACTTTGTCCCCATGTCCTAGTTGTTAGTTGTGTTCCTGCTTTGTCACCCTGGCTTCTGATGGGGACTATAAGAGGCCGTTTTAACACTAAGGAAGTGGTTAAAAAAGGCTGGAAGAGATCAGCTGCACTGAGATTAAACAATGGATGAAAAAAATGGTGAGATGCCAATTGGTTATAACACACTGGGGGGAATTCAATAAAGCTGTTGCTAGACTTTTCTGGAGTTAATCCCACTTGTTTAGGTGTTGCGGCAAATTCATGAAGCATTTGCGACACTTGGCTCTGACAGCGACTCGTGCACCAAGATCAGGCATTTCTAAAATGCGCCACATTTACATTTTGAAGCATTGATTGGCCAAATCTAAAAGTGGAGCTAATTAAGACCAACTCCTTTGGCATACAGAAAGAAAAACTGGCTTAGACAGAGTTTGAGAAATTGTCTCTCATGCATTCTAAAAGTGTCGCAAATGCTTCATGAATTTACCGCAACACATTAACAAGCAGGATTAACGCCAGAAAAGTATAGCAGCAGCTTTATTGAATTCCCCCTCAGTAAGTTATAACCAATTGCATTTCACCATTTTTTTTTTCATCCATTGTTTAATCTCAGTGCAGCTGATCTCTTCCAGACTTTTTAACCACTTCCTGACTATATGCATGGCCTTCATGTGTGTTAAAACCTTTGTGCCCAAACCAGCAAGGACTGCTTCACCCCCTCCTGGACTCAGAGCAGATGTTATAATAATCAGCTTAAAACAACCTGATGCTGGGGTCTCCTGCTATAATCTGTTTAAAGCTAGTGTTGTCTAGTTCCTGGGTGCAATATTCAGCTATAATATCAGTTCCTGTTTCCAGACTGGAGGAAGCACCCAAGAGGGGTGCCAAGGGGTCCATCACACACACCTTTCCAGTGTCGTGGTGCCATTCATTTCAAATTGCTTCCCACTGCACCAAGACACACAACAGACTACCTTTATCAAGATAACGCATGTCCGTTATCTTGGATGTTTTGTTGCACTGCGAACCCACTCACTGGAATGGGCTGCGCTAATGCAATGCATTTTAACACAAGGCACAAGGACACCAAGGTTTGAATGGGAGCTTATTGCATTACTTTATCAAAAGGAATGTTCAGAACTATTATTGGATTTATTTTAACCACTTAAGGACCGCCTCACGCCGATATACGTCGGCAGAATGGCACGGCTGGGCACATCCATGTACAGGTACGTTGCCCTTTAAGAGCCCAGCCGTGGGTCGCGCGCGCCACCGGCGGCGCGCTCGCGACCCGGTCCTGAGCTCCGTCACCCGCAGACCTGATCGCCGCCAGTGTCCCGCGATCGGGTCACAGAGCTGAAGAACGGGGAGAGGTAAGTGTAAACAAACCTCTCCCCGTGCTTCCTAGTGAGCCTGTCACTGATTGTCTGTTCCCTGTCATAGGGAACGACGATCAGTGACGTCGCACACCAAGCCACGCCCCCTACAGTAAGAAACACACATTAGGTCACACTTAACTCCTTCAGCTCCCCCTACAGGTTAACCCCTTCACTGCCAGTGTAATTTTCCCAGTAATCAGTGCATTTTTATAGCACTGATCGCTGTAAAAATTACAATGGTCCCAAAATAGTGTCAAAAGTGTCCGATGTGTCCGCCATAATGTCGCAGTCATGATAAAAATCGCTGATCGCCGCCATTACTAGTAAAAAAATATATAATAAAAATGACATAAAACTATCCCCTATTTTGTAGACGCTATAACTTTTGCGCAAACCAAACGCTTATTGCGATTTCTTTTACTAAAAATATGTAGAAGAATACGTATTGGCATAAACTGAGGAAAAAAAATGTTTTTTTTATATATTTTTTGGGTATATTTATTATAGCAAAAAGTAAAAAATATTGCATTTTTTTCAAAATTGTCGCTCTATTTTTGTTTATAGCGCAAAAAATAAAAACCGCAGAGGTGATCAAATACCACCAAAAGAAAGCTCTATTTGTGGGAAAAAAAGGACGCCAATTTTGTTTGGGAGCCACGTCGCACGACCGTGCAATTGTCAGTTAAACGATGCAGTGCCGAATCGCAAAAAGGGGCCTGGTCCTTTAGCTGCAAAAATAGGATTTTTATAACAGCTTACCTGTAAAATCCTTTTCTTGGAGTACATCACGGGACACAGAGCGACATAGTCATTACTATGTGGGTTATATAGATACCTTCAGGTGCTGGCACTGGCAACTTCCAAAACCGGAAGTACCCTCCCCTATATAAGCCCCTCCCATCCGGGAGTACCTCAGTTTTGTAGCAAAGCAATAAGTGTCCCCAAAAGAGGGGTGGGAGCTCTGTGTCCCGTGATGTACTCCAAGAAAAGGATTTTACAGGTAAGCTGTTATAAAAATCCTATTTTCTTTCTCGTACATCACGGGACACAGAGCGACATAGTCATTACTATGTGGGATGTCCCAAAGCAATGCCCAATGAGGGGGGGATACACCATACATAAGCTGAGCGCTATCAGACATGAGGATCTTTTGCGGCCTGCAACACACTGCGCCCAAAGGCGACATCCTCCTGACTTCTAACGTCCACCTGGTAGAACCTAGTAAACGTGTGTACTGAAGACCATGTTGCGGCCTTACAGATTTGAGCCAGGGAGGCCTGGTGATGCACTGCCCATGAAGTTCCAACTGCTCTCTTGGAGTGCGCCCTAACTTTTAACGGAGGTGGTCTCCTTCTCAAGCCATAGGCTTGCACAATGACCTGTCGAATCCACTTGGCTAAAGTAGATTTTGACGCTGCCTGACCCTTCCTGGGGCCTTCCGGCAGAATAAACAAAGTATCCGTTCTGCGAATCTGAGCAGTGGCTTTTAGATAAGCTTTAACTGCTCTTACTACATCCAAAGAATGTAATAACTTTTCCTCTACCGAGCTCGGTTTGGGGAAAAAAGAAGGAAGAACCACATCTTGGTTCAAATGAAACCTCGATACCACCTTAGGAAGAAAGGCTGGATGAGGACGTAACACTACTCTGTCCTTATGGATAACCAGATATGGCTCTTTACAGGACATAGCTGCTAATTCCGACACTCTTTTAGCCGAACAAATGGCTACTAGAAAAATCAATTTCCTGGTGAGAAGAACCAAGGAAATATGCTGTAATGGTTCAAATGGTTGTTTCTGTAGAACCGACAGAACCAGGTTTAGATCCCATGGACATATGGGAATATTAACCGGAGGACTAATACGCATCACTCCTTGTAAAAAGGCTTTGACTAGTGAATGCGAGGCCAAGGGCCTTTGAAAAAATATTGACAAGGCCGAAATCTGACCCTTGATAGTACTCAAGGCAAGCTTCCTATCTACAGCCCACTGTAGGAAGTCCAGAATCCTACCTATTACGTACTTACGTGGATGCCATTTCTTGGCCTCACACCAGGCGATGTACGCCTTCCAGATTCTATAGTAGATCTGCCTGGATACCGGCTTCCTGGCATTGATCATGGTAGCTACCACAGGATTAGAGAGACCTCTTTTTTAGAATGTGGGCTTCAATAGCCAGGCCGTCAAACCTAGGGCTGGTAAGGAAGGGTGGTATATCGGTCCTTGCGAAAGCAGGTCCGGACGATGTGGGAGAGTCCAAGGACTCCCCACTGACATTTTTACAATCTCCGCGTACCATGCTCTTCGGGGCCACGCTGGAGCCACCAGAATCACTGGTTTCTTTTCTACCCTGATTCTGCGGAGTAACCGAGGTAACAATTGTGGCGGTGGAAATGCATATATCAGCTTGAACTGATCCCAAGGGAACACTAGGGCATCCGAGCCGCAAGCTAGGGGATCCCTTGTCCGAGAGACAAACCTGTCCACTTTTGCGTTGAATCTGGATGCTAGCAGATCTACATCCGGTGTTCCCCACCGCTGACATATTGTCCGGAAAACCTCGGGGTGAAGGGACCATTCCCCTGGGCATAATTGTTGGCGACTTAGAAAGTCCGCCTTCCAATTCTCCACTCCTGGAATGAATACTGCGGATATGGCTGGGACATATCTTTCTGCCCATTTCAGGATGTAATTTACTTCCCTCTGGGCTGCACGACTCCTGGTGCCACCCTGATGATTGATATATGCCACTACCGTGGCATTGTCTGATTGGATGTCCATGATACTAGGGCATACCGGGCTGCTCGTATCTCTAAGAGATTGATGGGCAGGGCCTTTTCTGCATCTGACCATCTGCCCTGGAGAGACCATTTGCTCCAGTACTGCTCCCCAGCCTATAAGGCTGGCATCTGTAGTGACCACCTGCCAAGAAATCGGACTGAAGGATTTTCCTTTTTCCAGATTCTGGGGAACCAACCACCAACGGAGGCTCTTGCGAACGGAAGGGGACAAGGACATTGGTAAGTCTAGGGCCTGAACTTTTTGTTCCAGGCTGACAGTATGGCCCTTTGCAAATTCCTTGAATGGAATTGACCGTAGGGTACTGCTTCGAAAGATGCCACCATTTTTCCCAGCAGCCTCATGCACAGGCGTATGGACGGGTGTCTTTTTGTATCCACTAAGTGGATCAAATCTCTCAAAGACGACACCTTTTCTTGAGGCAAGAAAATTTTTCTCTGGTCTGAATCCAGCCTTAGCCCCAAGTATTCCAGACTTTTGACTGGTTTTAGGGCTGACTTGTCTCGGTTGATAATCCAACCGTGAGATTCCAGATACTTGATTGTCTTGTGAACGACCACTTCTAGTTTTTTCACTGAGTGGTCTATCAGCAACAAGTCGTCTAGATATGCCATTATCTTTACACCTTGTGTTCTTAGATTGGCCAATAATGGGGCCAGAATTTTTGTAAACACTCGTGGTGCTGTGGCCAGACCGAAGGGTAAGGCTCTGAACTGAAAATGGCGCCCTTCTACTGCAAAGCGTAGAAATTTTTGGTGGACTGGAAAGATGGGAATGTGCAAATAAGCATCTTTGATGTCGATCGAGGCTAACCATTCCTCCCCTTGTAGGGCAGTGGCCACCGATCGGATCGACTCCATCCGGAAAGTCCTGATATGTAGGAATTTGTTTAGCCCTTTTAGATTTAATATGGGCCTCACGTCCCCGTTTGGCTTCGGGACTGTAAAGAGGTTTGAGTAAAACCCGAACCCCCATTCTTCCAGGGGAACCTCCATAATTACTCCTTGGAGCAATAGTTGTTCTAGTGCCAACAGGAGGGATTCTCTCTTCCGGGGATCCCTTGGCACGTTTGACCTCATAAAATGGGAAGGAGGAGAGTCTTTTAACTCCAATCTGTATCCCAGACTTACCGCGGAGAGCACCCATCTGTCTCTGATCGTGTCCCGCCAGGTCTCTGCGAACAACTGGAGTCTTCCCCCCACCCGATTGAGTGGGGGCAACCCTTCATGAATTTGACTTTGGGGGAGGTTTTGTACCTCTCCTGACCCAGGGTTTCTTATTACCCTGCGATTGTCCCTGATTTTTACCCCCGGGATTTGACCGAGGAGGCCGTCGGAACTGTTTCACAGCCGATGCCCCAGGGACTGGAGAAGCAGGCCTCTTAAAAGAGGGACCTCTAACTCTGTTTTTAACCGGCAAGAGTGTACTTTTACCGCTGGAAATTTTCTGGATATATTTGTCCAGGTCTTCCCCGAATAAACGTTCACCATGAAATGGGAAGCTAACCAGCAATTTTTTACAGGGAGCTTCAGCAGACCAGTTTTTGAGCCATAGAAGCCTGCGCATATGTACTACAGACAGCGTAAGGCGGGAGGCCTGATGGATTGAATCCTTTATGGCGTCAACCGCAAAGCATAAGGCTCTAGGTAGATCAGCTAAGGCAAGGGCCTGCTGATCTGGCAAGTCCCTTAAGACCTGTTTCAACTGATCCTTCACTGCTTGGCAGACCCCAATAGCTGCCACTGCTGGTTGTGTCACCAAGCCTGCTGTAGAGAAAGCAGCTTTTAATAAGGACTCCAATTTCTTATCTATTGGGTCCTTGAACATTTGGACATTATCTACTGGACATGTCAGTGATTTATTCACACAAGAGATGGCTGCGTCCACTGTAGGGACCCTCCATTTTTTGATGAACTTATCCTCCATGGGATAGACCACCGGAAATCTCTTGGGGGGAGTAAATATTTTATCAGGATGTTCCCAATCCTGGTAAATGAGCCCTTCCAGTAAAGGGTGAAGTGGAAAGGAACAGACAGTCTGGGGAGCTTTTAGCGACCCCAGCGAGGAGACAGTAGTGGTTGATGGTTCCGCAAGGTGCATTTTAAATGCTGATCGGACCATGTTAGTCAGGGACTGAACCCATAATCTTTCAGCTTGAGATGCTGAGAAAGGTTCCTCCACTGTTGATTCCTCTATAACAGAATCAACCTCATCCTGATCCCCTTCAGGCAGGTCGATCCCTGTATGGGACTGTTGCTCCGCTAACAGGTACTCTGCAGGAGGAGACGGAGATCGGGCGTGCTTTCCCTGTGACAGGGAGGCAGCGATCAATGTTGTCAATCTCTCTTCTAATCCTCCCAGAGCTGAGGAAAAAACCTCCTCTGTTACATACACAGGAGCAGGTGAACTGAGGACAGCCACAGTACCAGGTACTCCTGCGGAGTCTCTACGGTCACTAACCTCTGAATTTTCAGGGGAGACTGGTGCAGCAGAAGCATGCCCAAGATCCTCAGAGCCCGATGGAGACCCCCTTCGCTTCCTGGAAGATTTAGTTCCGGAGCTTCTGGACGGCATATTCCTAAGCCCAAAGCTGAGGTATTCCAGCCGTAATACACCACTTTTACTGATAATAGTCTAGCACAATTGCTGCTATATAACAGTTGGTGTCTACTAAAGTGCCTTTCTAGGGGATGCCTGCATCAACCGCCTCTGTGTGCCTTATTCTACTGTTGCTAGCTCTGTCTGTGCACTTCAATAGCCAGCTGACACCTGTGATTGTGCCTTTAAACACACTGGACGCCCGCACATGCGCAGAAGCGTCGCGGCGCGCACCGAGCGTCATCCACCAGCTCCGCCCCTTTTTCCAGGTCGCCTCTATATATAGAGGCGCGGGCACGTGCGCCTTCGGCGCTCTTTTTTAAAATAAGGAACTAGATGGGAGCCAGGGTCCCTGTTTGCCGCAGGACCCGGGGATGGATGAGCGCAGCAACAGGGCAGAGGCACAGCTTCCCCGCAGAGAACTTACCAACTGCCTGGATTTGACTTTGGAAGAAAAAATCCACATTACAAGAAAAAGAACCACAGCGGCCTCTAGTGATTAACACAGGTACCGCGGTCTTACCATTTTTATTTTATTTTTTTCTTGCCTACTATTAAATTTTTTTACATTTTCTTAGTAGTAACAGGCATGCACAGAATATTAGCGGGAATACCTTAGGTAACAGGCAGAAAGACAAATTAGGCTTGGGGGTCCCCCAATAGAACCAAGTTCCTGAGGGCCCCCACTTACCTTTTCCTCGCCGCAGGACTCTGTTTGGTCCACAGAAGCCCAAACTTCACCTATCACGGCAGGCATTGTAATTAAACCTTCAGGGACCGGGTTCCCAAGGATTCCACTCCCCTGGACCTGTATAGCACCCTGCACAGAAAACATCTTGGTCGTGGGTATGACCAGAGCTCTGGATCCCAGGGTCCAGCCCTCCTAAGAGAAGCATTACAGGCAAAACCTTGCTCTTCTCTGCAAGGCCCTGGTACCGACCGTTTAGCTATGAAGCTTTTTTGGTCGGATCCGGAATAGCTTACTGAGGCCCAAAAGAACCTGTACGCAAGCTCAGTGAAAAACACATGTTACTTCTTGGCCAACACCTTAGACACTGGCAAAAAACTGAGGTACTCCCGGATGGGAGGGGCTTATATAGGGGAGGGTACTTCCGGTTTTGGAAGTTGCCAGTGCCAGCACCTGAAGGTATCTATATAACCCACATAGTAATGACTATGTCGCTCTGTGTCCCGTGATGTACGAGAAAGAAATGGTCCAGGGCTGAAGTGGTTAATAGGAGAAACTGACCAAAAATAGGTGTGCCAAGCTTGTAGCATCATACTCAAAAAGGCTTGAGGCTGTAATTGGTGCCAAAGGCTTTAAATACTTATGTACATATGATTTTTTTTGTATATTTATCTTTAATAAATTTGCAAAGATTTCAAACAAACTTCTTTCACGTTGTCATTATGGGGTATTGTTAAATTTTGAGGAAAATAATTAATTCAATCTATTTTGGACTAAGGCTGCAGCATAACAAAATTTGGAAAAAATTAAGCGCTGTGAATACTTTCTGGATGCACGGTATATACACAACTCGGTAGCCTGTACCTTTAAAAAAACAACAATCAAATAGAAAAAAAAAAAGCTTTAAATCTAACATGTCTGATAAAATATATTCATAGACTGCAGCACATTTTAACGGTCACAAAAATTGAAAACTAACAAAATAATTAAAGTGTAGTACAATATCTAATTGCAATACTTTTTCTAATGACATTAACAGTATATTTACATAAATGAAACCTCCAGGCTCTGCAAGTTAACAGTACATAAAAAATGCCACCAACTTTCTCCCAACTGCATTAAAATGCTTAAAGTGATTGTGATGTAGGGGGAGGAGAGCAGCATTACATTAAGCTTCCCATTGAATGGCTATTGCGGGGGGGTCAGGACAAGTTTGATCATTGGAGTTCCCTGCATAGAAAATTTCAGTTTTTATTAGAAAAGCAGAGTGACTTGCAGGAACACCAGGGATTTCACATAAAGGAAACAAAAAAAAACAAAGGAAACAATACAAAGAGAACATGATACTTGGTACAGCAGGCACATATCAGGAATATGAAATGTTGGGGGTAACAAACGCTTTAATAATACTAGCCACAAGGACTATTGTGATCAGTGGGTACATTTGGCACATTTCAGACTGCATCAAAATTAAGCCAAAATTGCCTTAAAGTAGAACTAAAAGGCAAAACTTATTGTTTTCATTTTGACAGAGAAGGGAGGGTTATAACCCCTGTCCGTATTTGTTTTGTCCACCTGTGTCCCTTTGGGGAGATTTGCCTTCACTTCCTGTCCCACCCATAGCCAACACAGGAAGTGGGAATGTCCCCATTGGAAGATTTCCCCTCTATTACTTTTCTGGGAACTTTCTTTTACTTTCACTGATAATGGCAACTAGGACAAAAAGAGGTGAATCTCCCTAACAGGGGCACAGGCTGTCCGACGCACGTGGAGGCCGGCATTGCAGGCCTCCGGCCGCCATTTTTTCGGCCTAAACCGCTTCGGAGGACTGTCGGACCCGCCCGGAACGCATAGAGGGTCGGAAAGCCCTGCGGGGGGTCTGTGAGACCGGATGCGACCCCGGAGGATGCGATCATCGACTTCTACAGTCATCGGTTGACCGCTACATCCAGAGTGGGTGAGTGCCTGGGGAGGTGGGGACTAGTAAGAGACACTGCTAGACGAATTACACACCTATTACTCCATCTATTACCCCACCCTGCTATCATCTACCCCCAGAGCACTCCCAAAAGACGGCAGAAGGCCCTAGATGGAGTTAGGAGAGCCAAATTAATCTACTACGCGGCCGGACACTGTTACTAGGAAAGTCCGCGGCTTCGGCCTACTCCCGGAGCGCGGCGGCCATCTTGCTACACCTATTGCACTCAGCCCTGCTGGCAATCACTAATACACCAGAATTTGGCTATTCCTCTCCTGCCTACTGATCAGAATTAGAATCACAGCCACCATCCTCTGCTACTATACCATTTTTGATCAGAAAGACTATGTCAGATATGGGCCTGAATAACCATATGTTCCATACTACGCTGTACACATGTTGTTAAGCGAATGAGACTGAGGGGCGCTCCACTTAGCATTCAGTTTTGAAGCTCCAACTATGCCAGCAAAGATACACAAAATCCGCTCTACAACTCCCAAGACACATAGTAAAGGAACGGCGACTAACCAAACCGCCTCTAGCTCCATACAGCGATTCCTGGTTGCCAGTGGAACCGGCCCTGGCGCATGTAGCAGTCAAGCTAGACGCACGAGACGCAACGCATCTCTCGCTTCATTAGCAACCTCTGTAAGAGAAAGTTCGCCTGCATCATCTTACTGCTCAGATCTCATGGAAGAACCCGAGTCTCCCACAGGCTCAGATATGGCGTCTCTGCTGAGCGGCATCAGAAAAGAGTTAGCTGGGATGTTCCATGGACTTGAAAAATCAATAAAAAAGGAAATAACAGGGGTAAGAACAGATATGGCGCATATTCTCGATAGGGTGGAGGGCACAGAACAGAGACAAGATACTCATGAAACAGCTATAAGAGAACTACAAAAGACTGTCACACAGCTAGCCCTTGCTCAACGTGCCTCACTATATAAGTTAGAGGACCTCGAGAATAGAAATCGCAGAAACAACCTGCGAATCAGAGGTCTGCCCGAAGCGACTGGAGATAAAGATTTGGAGTCGCAGATTAGAGGTATATTTAATTCAGTGTTGGGAAATGCATCCACTGCGCTTTGATCGGGTTCATCGGGCTCTCAGGTCTCGTACCATTGCTCCTGAGCAACCCAGAGACGTAATATGCCGTCTACATTATTTCACAGATAAGAACGCCATTATGGTCAAGTTGAGGAGCATTCCCAACATTGACTTTGACGGAGCGACTCTTAATATTTTCTCGGATCTATCTAAAGAAACCTTAGACCGCCGCAGAGCCCTTAAACCACTTTTGGAACATTTACGTTCTAATGAGATTACTTATAGATGGGGTTTTCCGGCGTGCCTTATTGCTACTAAAAATGGTCGCTCCCACACCCTCCGGTTCCCAGAGGAATTGTTACAATTTCTAAAGGACCTTAATCTGCCCTCAGTGGACCTCCCGGGCAGGCATGATCCGGTCCCTAAGTTCTCGCATATTCAGGACTCCCATTGGCAAAAATCTTCTACTACTAAAAAAGGGCGCTCTTCAGCGTCAGGTCCTGTATAATAACATAGACGAGTAAAGGGTGATTATGCCTATGTACTTTTCTTTTTTTTGGTTGAGTATGCCTGTAAGCTATTATATCTAATGAGATGTGACTTGGCCGCTAAAGTATATTTGTTTTAAAAAGGTTTATTGTTTACTGTTGGAGCAAAAAGTATTCCTCTGCACATTATCTGACGCAAGCTGAATGCGGGTGGAGCACAATGCTCCTATGTGTCTTTTATACGACACGTTCCCCTCCCCTTCCTTCCTTTTGGGGTTGGGGAGAGCGGGTAGCCTTCGAGTTTTCTTATCCGTTCTCCTACGGGAGTTCTGGATGGCTGCTCGTGCTCTCTCCCCCCATAGGGACCACCGCAGAAATCTGCGTGATAAATTAAGGTCTCCCACATGCGTCCAGATGGACGTTTTTGTTGTTTATGTAAATTTGTCTTCTTGTTTTTCTCAATACTTGCCCGTTTCTTTTTTTTTTTTTTTTCCCTATCAAGGCTGGCATGCATGGCTAAGTAGGTTCAAGGGTTATGCTCTACTGTGATAAATGGCCACACTTAAAGTTACTTCTTATAATGTTAGGGGTTTAAATGCTGCGGCAAAACGGCATCAGGTTACCCGTGAATTACGGAAACTTGCCTCTTCTATTGTGTTTCTTCAGGAAACACATTTAACCCATACTACGCAGGTCAAATTGACCTCACTTTATTTTCCTCAGTGGTATTATAGCCTTTCAGATACGAATAAAGCTAAGGGTGTGGCCATTGGTTTTAGTAGTAGCGTACCCTTCCGTTTTTTAGATATGCAAGCGGATGACCATGGTCGTTTTCTTTTCTTAAAGGGTTTTTTTTTAGGTACCATCCAATGTACTCTAGCAAACATATACTGTCCGAACCAAAATCAACCTACCTTTTTTTCTCAAATTCTTACTGATTTATCACACTTTGCTGAGGGTCTAATCATACTGGCAGGAGACATAAATATGTCTCTAGATCCTGTTTTGGATACATCCCACGGTCGCTCTAACATCTCTTTTAAGCGCCTGTCCTTTGTTAAAAAGAGACTAATAGACCGACAATTGATAGACGTATGGCGTATTTTACATCCAAAAGAAAAATAGGATTTTTATAACAGCTTACCTGTAAAATCCTTTTCTTGGAGTACATCACGGGACACAGAGCGACATAGTCATTACTAATGGGTTATATAGATACCGTCAGGTGCTGGCACTGGCAACTTCCAAAACCGGAAGTACCCTCCCCTATATAAGCCCCTCCCATCCGGGAGCACCTCAGTTTTGTAGCAAAGCAATAAGTGTCCCCAAAGAGGGGCGGGAGCTCTGTGTCCCGTGATGTACTCCAAGAAAAGGATTTTACAGGTAAGCTGTTATAAAAATCCTATTTTCTTTCTCGTACATCACGGGACACAGAGCGACATAGTCATTACTAATGGGATGTCCTAAAGCAATGCCAAATGAGGGGGGGGATACACCATATATAAGCTGAGCGCTATCAGACATGAGGATCTTTTGCGGCCTGCAACACACTGCGCCCAAAGGCGACATCCTCCTGACTTCTAACGTCCACCTGGTAGAACCTAGTAAACGTGTGTACTGAAGACCATGTTGCGGCCTTACAGATTTGAGCCAGGGAGGCCTGGTGATGCACTGCCCATGAAGTTCCAACTGCTCTCGTGGAGTGCGCTCTAACTTTGAACGGAGGCGGTCTCCTTCTCAAGCCATAAGCTTGCATAATGACCTGTCGAATCCACTTGGCTAAAGTAGATTTTGACGCTGCCTGACCCTTTCTGGGGCCTTCCGGCAGAATAAACAAAGTATCCGTTCTGCGAATCTGAGCAGTGGCTTTTAGATAAGCTTTAACTGCTCTTACTACATCCAAAGAATGCAATAACTTTTCCTCTACCGAAGTAGGTTTGGGGAAAAAAGAAGGAAGAACCACATCTTGGTTCAAATGAAACCTCGATACCACCTTAGGAAGAAAGGCTGGATGAGGACGTAACACTACTCTGTCCTTATGGATAACCAGATATGGCTCCTTACAGGACATAGCTGCTAATTCCGATACTCTTTTAGCCGAACAAATGGCTACTAGAAAAATCAATTTCCTGGTGAGAAGCACCAAGGAAATATGCTGTAATGGTTCAAATGGTTGTTTCTGTAGAACTGACAGAACCAAGTTTAGATCCCATGGACATATGGGAATATTAACCGGAGGACTAATACGCATCACTCCTTGTATAAAGGCTTTGACTAGTGAATGCGAAGCCAAGGGCCTTTGAAAAAATATTGACAAGGCCGAAATCTGACCCTTGATAGTACTCAAGGCAAGCTTCCTATCTACAGCCCATTGTAGGAAGTCCAGAATCCTACCTATTACGTATTTACGTGGATGCCATTTCTTGGCCTCACACCAGGCGATGTACGCCTTCCAGATTCTATAGTAGATCTGCCTGGATACCGGCTTCCTGGCATTGATCATGGTAGATACCACAGCATTAGAGAGCCCTCTCTTTTTTAGAATGTGGGCTTCAATAGCCAGGCCGTCAAACCTAGGGCTGGTAAGGAAGGGTGGTATATCGGTCCTGCGAAAGCAGGTCCGGACGATGTGGGAGGGTCCAAGGACTCCCCACTGACATTTTTACAATCTCCGCGTACCATGCTCTTCGGGGCCACGCTGGAGCCACCAGAATCACTGGTTTCTTTTCTACCCTGATTCTGCGGAGTAATCGAGGTAACAATTGTGGCGGTGGGAATGCATATATCAGCTTGAACTGATCCCAAGGGAACACTAGGGCATCCGAGCCGCACGCTAGGGGATCCCTTGTCCAAGAGACAAACCTGTCCACTTTTGTGTTGAACCTGGATGCTAGCAGATCTACATCCGGTGTTCCCCACCGCTGACATATTGTCCGGAAAACCTCGGGATGAAGGGACCATTCCCCTGGGCATAATTGTTGGCGACTTAGAAAGTCCGCCTTCCAATTCTCCACTCCTGGAATGAATACCGCAGATATGGCTGGGACATATCTTTCTGCCCATCTCAGGATGTAATTTACTTCCCTTTGGGCTGCACGACTCCTGGTGCCACCCTGACGATTGATATATGCCACTGCTGTGGCATTGTCTGATTGAACTCTGACAGGGGACCCTTGGAGTTTGGATGTCCATGCTACTAGGGCATACCGGGCTGCTCGTATCTCTAAGAGATTGATGGGCAGGGCCTTTTCTGCTTCTGACCACTTGCCCTGGAGAGACCATTGCTCCAGTACTGCTCCCCAGCCTATAAGGCTGGCATCTGTAGTGACCACCTTCCAGGAAATCGGACTGAAGGATTTCCCTCTTTCCAGATTCTGGGGAACCAACCACCAGCGGAGGCTCTTGCGAACGGAAGGGGACAAGGACATTGGTAAGTCCAGAGCCTGAACTTTTTTGTTCCAGGCTGACAGTATGGCCCTTTGCAACTTCCTTGAATGGAATTGACCGTAGGGTACTGCTTCGAATGATGCCACCATTTTTCCCAGCAGCCTCATGCAGAGGCGTATGGATGGCTGTCTTTTTGAACCCACTAAGTGGATCAAATCTCTCAAAGACGACCCCTTTTCTTGAGGAAAGAAAATTTTTCTCTGGTCTGAATCCAGCCTTAGCCCCAAGTATTCCAGACTTTTGACTGGTTTTAGGGCTGACTTGTCTCGGTTGATAATCCAACCGTGATATTCCAGATACTTGATTGTCTCGTGAACAACCACTTCTAGTTTTTCCACTGAGTGGTCTATCAGCAACAAGTCGTCTAGATATGCCATTATCGTTACACCTCGTGTTCTTAGATTGGCCAATAATGGGGCCAGAATTTTTGTGAACACTCTTGGTGCTGTGGCCAGACCGAAGGGTAAGGCTCTGAACTGAAAATGGCGCCCTTCTACCGCAAAGCGTAGAAATTTTTGGTGGGCTGGAAAGATGGGAATGTGCAAATAAGCATCTTTGATGTCGATCGAGGCTAACCATTCCTCCCCTTGTAGGGCAGTGGCTACCGATCGGATCGACTCCATCCGGAAAGTCCTGATATGTAGGAATTTGTTTAGCCCTTTTAGATTTAATATGGGCCTCACGTCCCCGTTTGGCTTCGGAACTGTAAAGAGGTTTGAGTAAAACCCGAACCCCCATTCTTCCAGGGGAACCTCTATAATTACTGCTTGAAGCAATAATTGTTCCAGTGCCAACAGGAGGGATCCTCTCTTCTGGGGATCCCTTGGCACGTTTGACCTTATAAAGCGGGAAGGAGGGGAGTTTTTTAACTCCAATTTGTATCCCAGATTTACTGCGGAGAGCACCCATCTGTCTCGGATCGTGTCCCGCCAGGTTTCTGTGAACAACTGAAGTCTTCCCCCCACCCGATTGGGTGGGGGCAACCCTTCATGCATTTGACTTTGGGGGAGGTTTTGTACCTCTCCTGCTCCAGGGCTTCTTGTTACCCTGCAACTGTCCCTGATTTTTACCTCCGGGATTTGACCGAGGAGGCCGTCGGAACTGTTTCACAGCCGATGTCCTAGGGACTGGAGAAGCCGGCCTCTTAAAAGAGGGACCTCTAACTCTATTTTTAACCGGCAAAAGTGTACTTTTACCGCTGGAAATTCTCTGGATATACTTGTCCAGGTCTTCCCCGAATAAGCGCTCACCATGAAATGGGAAGCTGACCAGCAATTTTTTACAGGGAGCTTCAGCAGACCAGTTTTTGAGCCATAGAAGCCTGCGCATATGTACTACAGACAGCGTAAGGCGGGAGGCCTGATGGATTGAATCCTTTATGGCGTCCACCGCAAAGCATAAGGCTCTAGGTAGATCAGCTAGGGCAAGAGCCTGCTGATCTGGCAAGTCCCTTAAGACCTGTTTCAACTGATCCTTCACTGCTTGGCAGACCCCAATAGCTGCCACTGCTGGTTGTGTCACCAATCCTGCTGTAGAAAAAGCAGATTTTAATAAGGACTCCAATTTTTTATCTATTGGGTCCTTGAACATTTGGACATTATCCACCGGACATGTCAGTGATTTATTCACACAAGAGATGGCTGCGTCCACTGTAGGGACCCTCCATTTCCTGATGAACTTATCCTCCATGGGATAGACCACCGGAAATCTCTTAGGGGGAGTAAATATTTTGTCAGGATGCTCCCAATCCTGGTAAATGAGCCCTTCCAGTAAAGGATGGATCGGAAAGGAACAAACAGTCTGGGGAGCTTTTAGCGACCCCAACGAGGAGACCGAAGTGGATGATGGCTCCGCAAGTGGCATTTTAAATGCTGATCGGACCATATTAGTCAGGGACTGAACCCATAACCTTTCAGCATGTGATGCTGAGAACGGCTCTTCCACTGTTGATTCCTCTACAACCGAATCGACCTCATCCTGATCCCCTTCAGGTAGGTCGATCCCTGTATGGGACTGTTGCTCTGTTAACAGGCACTCTGAGGGAGGAGACGGAGATCAGGCGCTTTTCTCCTGTGACAGGGAAGCCGCGATCAATGCTGACAATCTCTCTTCCAGCCCTCCCAGAGCTGAGGAAAAAACCTCCTCTGTTACATACACAGGAGCAGGTGAACTGAGGACAGCCACAGTACCAGGTACTCCTGAGGGTGCTCTACGGTCACTAACCTCTGATTCTTCAGGGGAGACTGGTGCAGCCAAAGCATGCCCAAGATCCTCAGAGCCCGATGGAGACCCCCTATTCCTCCTGGAATTTCTAGTCCCGGAGTTTTTAGACGGCATATTCCTAAGCCACAAAGCTGAGGTATTCCAGCCGAAATACACCAGTTACTGACAATAGTCTAGCATAAATGCTGCTATAAGAAACAGTTGGTGTCTACTAATGTGCCTTTCTAGGGGATGCCTGTATCAACCGCTTGCTGTATGCCCTTTTTTAAATGTTGCCAGCTCTGTCTCTGTACTTCATAGCCAGCTCACCACACAAAATTGTGGTTTTTAACATGCTGGGACGCCCGCACATGCGCAGAAGCGCTGCGGCGCGCACAGAGCGTCATCCCCCAGGCTCCGCCCCCTTTCCCGGCTCACCTCTATATATAGAGGCACGTGCACGCGCACGTGCGCCTTCGGCGCTAATTTTGAAAAATGGAAACTGGGGACAAGAGCCAGGGCCCCTCTTTGCCGCAGGCCGGGGGATGGACGAGCATTGCAACATGGCAGAGGAAGCAGTTTCCCATAAGAGAACTCACCATCTGCCTGGACTTGCTCTGCTGAGAAGAAACTAGTCCACATGACAAGAAAACATTCCACAGCGGCCTCTAGTGGACAAACACAGGTACCGCAGTCTAATATATTAAATATATATAAAAAATTTTTTTTTTTTTTTTTTTCTTGACCACCATTAAAAATTATTACATTTTTTTAGTAGTTACAGGCATGCACAGAATTTTGCGGGAATACCATTAGGTAACAGACAGAAAGACAAATTAGGCTTGGGGGTCCCCCAATAGAACCAAGTTCCTGGGGGCCCCCACTTACCTGTTCCCCGCCGCAGGACTTTGTTTGGTCCACAAAAGCCCAAACTTCACCTATCACGGCAGGCATTGTAATCAAACCTTCAGGGACCGGGTTCCCAAGGATTCCACTCCCCTGGACCTGTATAGCACCCTGCACAGAAAACATCTTGGTCGTGGGTATGACCAGAGCTCTGGATCCCAGGGTCCAGCTCTCCTAAGAGAAGCATTACAGGCAAAACCTTGCTCTTCTCTGCAAGGCCCGGGTACCGACCGTTTAGCTATGAAGCTTTTTTGGTCGGATCCGGAATAGCTTACTGAGGCCCAAAAGAACCTGTACGCAAGCTCAGTGAAAAACACGTTTCTTCTTGGCCAACACCTTAGACACTGGCAAAAAACTGAGGTGCTCCCGGATGGGAGGGGCTTATATAGGGGAGGGTACTTCCGGTTTTGGAAGTTGCCAGTGCCAGCACCTGACGGTATCTATATAACCCATTAGTAATGACTATGTCGCTCTGTGTCCCGTGATGTACGAGAAAGAAAAGATTTTTCCCATTTTTCGAAGACTCATCAGTCTTATTCCCGAATAGATAATATCTTTTTAGACCACTATCACCTCCCATTATTACAATCGGCGAATATAGGTACTGCGACACTGTCAGATCATGCACCTGTGTCGATGAGTATGACTATGCCCACTTTGACTCAGCGCTCCAATAATTGGAAACTCAACGATTCTCTTCTTTCTAACCCAACAGAAGTTTCTGTGTTTGCCTCTCATATATCGCAATATTTTAAAGACAATAAACCTTCTGAGACATCCCCTGCTATTGTATGGGAAGCTCACAAGGCAACTTTGAGGGGCCGATTCATAGAACTTGGGGCAAGAAAAAAAAGAGAGCATGGCCAACAACAACAACAGGTCCTGCACCAAATAACAGAACTTGATAAACAACACAAACTCACTTTGCACACATCCCAGCTAGAAGCTCTCACGTTGAAACGGGAGGAACTAAAAAATCTTCTTAATCTCGATACAGCTCGGAAATTCCAACGATATTCGCAAACATTCTATGAGTGGGGGGACAAACCTAGCAGACAATTAGCAAGATCCCTTAAAGAAAAACAGACTAGATCGTTTATTCCTAAAATAAAGCTATCAAACGGAAATTTAGTCCACGCGACTCCTCACATTGCTAAAGCTTTCAGGGACTATTATGCAGATTTGTACAAAGTGCAGTGTGACTCCCCGTCTCTGACTGTGAAGGAGAGACGTAACCTTATGCTTACATATGTAAAAGAAGCAAATTTGCCCAAACTTTCAAATTCGACTCTCAGGGAACTTAAATCTGAACTTTCGGATGAGGAATTTCAGGCAGCTCTGAAATCTTCACCGACAGGTAAAGCTCCGGGACCGGATGGTTATACTATCCGGTACTATAAAACATTCAGTGATGTTCTTCTGCCCCGTCTCACGGCTTATGCCAATTCAATCTCACAGACCTCGGGACTACGCCCGGAATCTCTTACAGCCCATAATTCAGTTATCCTTAAAGCAGATAAGGACTCTACCCAATGCAGTAGCTATAGGCCAATTTCCCTATTAAATGTCAATATCAAACTATATTCTAAGGTAATGGCCAACAGACTACTCCCTCTTATACCCAGTTGGGTTTCTACGGATCAGACGGGCTTTATGCCACACAGAGAAGCCAAGGATAATTCTGTCCGGGCGATATCTCTTATACAATACGCTCAAAGGTCTTCCCAGTCCACCCTATTTGTATCTACAGATGCTGAAAAAGCGTTCGATAGGGTGGACTGGGATTACTTAAAACTGACCCTGCGACATTTTGGGCTGGGACCCAAAATGTTCTACCGCATTACTTCCCTCTATTCTAACCCCACGGCACAAATTCGCATAAATGCCACTTTGAGTGACTCATTCCAACTATTTAATGGGACCAGACAGGGCTGCCCTCTTTCTCCCCTTTTATTTGCCCTTACCCTCGAACCCTTTTTGGCAACCATAAGATGTAATTTAAATATACATGGGATTCGAGTAGGTAATAAAACGCACAAATATGCGGCATATGCGGACGATATTTTATTTTTTATCCAGCAGCCCCATATCTCGCTTCCTAATTTAATGTCAGCGTTTTCTACTTTTCAGACACTCTCCAACTTTAAAATTAACCTTTCTAAGTCTGAAATTCTAAATATTAATCTACCTGGAAGGGAGGTGGAAAATTTAAAACCCCTCTTCCCCTTTAGATGGGTTCAACGAAGCATGAAATATCTGGGAGTGAATCTTACGCCTCACATTCAGTCCCTCTTTAAATATAATTACATTCCATTATTGAATAATATTAGAAGGGATCTACAAAAGTGGAACACGCTGACACACTCATGGTTGGGTAAAGTGAGTATAGTTAAAATGAACATTCTGCCTAGAGTTCTTTTTTTCTTTCAAATGATCCCATTGGGTGTGCCTATAGGATTTTTTTCCCTATTACAGACCATGGTCTCCCGCTTTATTTGGAGGAACAGTCACCCCAGAGTATCTAAGGAAGTATTATTTCGCTCCAAGGATGCTGGGGGACTGGCCCTTCCAAATTTTAAGGCTTATTATAATGCTGTGATTCTGTCTAGAATATCCGAATGGAAATATGCTGCTAATTCCAAACTCTGGGTGAGTTTGGAACATGCTCTTAGTAACACAGACCTAGCAACTACACCCTGGTTGCCACGCTTACATAGACACCTTGCCCCAAGTACCTCCACTCTAACCACTTCCACCCTTGATGTATGGGATGCCTTACATAGGAAGTTCTCGTGGTCATATGCTTCTCCTCTGTTACCGCTTTTGGACCACGATTATTTCTTACCTGGCCTATTAGACCCTGGCTATAGGACGTGGTTGCCAGAAGAACCTCTTTTACTACATCATGTTCTCCGAGCAAATGCGCTTAAGCCTCTTAAGGAAATTCTCGGCCTCAAGCCCATTACATTTCTTGACAAATGGAGATATAATCAATTGCAAGGTTTCCTCAGAACTCTGCCTCAGCCGCTAAGAGGGATACAGGACTTAAACAGTATTGAGGAAGTTTTTAATTCAATGGACCCACCTGAACATTGTATCTCGGTATTCTACAAATTACTCATCAAGCTCCAAGGTGATACTTATCCTCCCTTTCTCGCTAAGTGGGAGGCAGACTTGGAATCCTGCCTCTCAGACAGCCAAAAGGATAAAGTCTTACAGCTGATTCATATCTCTTCAATTGCATCAAAGATGGCTGAGGTCAATTACAAACTACTAACCAGATGGCACTATACCCCATCAAAGCTTCATCAGATGCTCCCCGACAACTCCCCGTTGTGTTGGAGGAATTGTGGGAACAGACCAACCCACGCTCATATATGGTGGTCGTGCCCACTCATCCACCCCTTCTGGTCTAGCATTATTCGAATCATCCAACAAATATCCAATATTAATCTCCCTGCTGATGCATGGACCATTCTCTTCCATGCTACCAAGGAACCTGTCAGAAAATACAAATGTTCTTTAGTTCCACATCTGCTTAATACGGCTAAAGCACTTATACCTACCCTTTGGGGTCAGCCTGAGACTCCATCCGTGAAAAAGTGGTTTCAAAAAATTTCAGGAGGTCCATCTCATGGAAGATATCACTTATTGTAACAAGGACACTTTTCAACGACACACTTTAACTTGGACTCCGTGGATGGAGTTCAAGGACACCACAACCTATAGAGAGATACTTGCACAATTCCAGAGACCCGTTTACATCTATTGAATAAGCTATCTATAGCTTAAGGTTGATTCCCTGTGGTTATCCTTTGGCTTATCCCTCAAGAGACTAAAATGTACTGTGACATACATTTTACTGGATACCATGCATGCCAGCCTCCCCTTTCCTCCCTTTTCTTTCCTTCTTTACACCCCCATTTTTGTTCTCTTCCTTCTCTCGGAGAGAGTGAGAGAGGGGGATTAGACTTGTTCTTCCCTGAGGCTCCCCCTCCTCCCCCCCTTTTTTTTTTGGCACAGGTGATGATAACTTTACCTTTCACTTTTCTCTCTACATACATGTTTTGTCACTCCATCAGTACAGTCACTCGTAAATTCATCCCCCAGTCCTCTATACAGTCCACTTTTAGACTTTAACACTCGTTTTTCAGTTTGTAGTAATTTTTCAAATCACTTTTTGTCACTCTTTATTATTTAATTTCACTTTAGAAGACACCAACACTAGAGTGATAGCACATAATATATCTGGGGGAGAGTATGGGGGACTGTATTCCCCATCCCCTCCCTTCTAAAATCATCCCCACTCCCCCCCTTTTTTTTTTCTCTTTCTCTCTCTCTCTCTCCCCCTCTCCTTTTCCCCATCTCTCTCTCTTTTCCTCCTTTTTTTTTTTTTTGTAATGGGAAATATTGAGACTGTATATGTGTTTTATGTATTGTAATGTGTGTTATATATGTTTTTGGAAAATTAATAAAAAAGATATTGAAAAAAAAAAAAAAAAAAAAAAAAGAAACAGGGGCACAGGCAGCAATAAAAAGTGACCAGTGTTTTATAATCCCTCTCCATTCAATCCAAAACAAAAAAAAGAAGTTTAGCATTTAGTTAGTGGGTAGTTTTAAAATAAAACTTGATTACTCTCCACCCTGGCTTTATTATGTAGATGAAGCCTAACAGACAAAATCTTGTCAATTCCTGTCACTGTAGCAGCTCCTCTGCATTTGAATAAATATCTGTTTGTATACCAATCCATTCTCATCAGTCCCTTGGAGTCAAGTGAGTACATTGGTGTGTCACCATTGTCCTAACCTGACCTGCTCTAACTCCCATTATTGGGGGCTGTTTATCTGAAAACCTATTCTCATTAGCTATAAGTGGGTTTCCAGGTAACCAATACCATTCATAAGAATCAAAGTAGGTAAAGTGAGGTCAATAGAGAGATTCACCAATGTTCTCATTCCAAAGCAGAGTACTATGATGAGAATTATGTGTACACACAGTTCCATTTTATGTCCCTTTTTCAGTACAGAGAATAAGAAAGAAAAAAAAATCTTGTACAATTCTTCTTTAAAATGTTAGTTAATATTTTTCTTCTTTCCAGTTGACTCAAAAACCTCAACAGCAAAATACACCAACATCTTTGTCCGCACAAGTGTTCCGTTTATCTGCGTGCAGACAGTGCCATGTTTATTGGAATGCCGAGGCTACACAGATACAGCCACTGGCCCTAATTTAATAGCCGTGCATGTGCGGGTGCATGTCCCTAAACACACACTGCGTTCAGGGACATGCACCCACACCTGCATGGCTGTCAAATTGGGACCATAAACTGTGTCCTTGCAGCTTCTGTGTCCCTATATACATGAATGGGACTGCCAGCACATGGATGTGTGGAACAACTTGGCATCACGTGAAGGTGAAAATGGCCCTGCATGCGAACAAGCCTTTGCTTGACCTGCTAATCACATGGTATGTAAACAGAGGGGTGTAAAATGTAATCGTTTACAGAACAGAGGAATTATTAAACCCTACTCGTTTACAAACAATATGCATATGATTTGCAGGTCAAGCAAAGACATGCTGATCATGTGACTATTGTTTCCATCTTACAGGGAGAGTCAATTTTGCTTTCATCATTGATTAAAAATCAAAATGTCATGAAAATAATGAATTTTGGTGAAATTTCAGAAAAGCAGTTTGTCAAATTATCTCATCCCCAGTGATCAGTAATGTATTGCAGGGGTTACAAGAGTTAATGTTATACCTAACAATTCACAAACCAACTGTCTTGGATGGTGAACGCATTTGCTAAATTTTATGCCCTACAATTTTGGTTGAAAAGAAAAGAGGCATGACTAGAACAGCCCAAGATTTCAGCATGATCCACAACTGACAGTTTACTTTGCTCTAATTGCTGTCTTCACTATCTGAGTACATCTCCAGCAAAGACAGAGACGATGCTTTAGAACAGGGATATGCAATTAGCAGACCTCCAGTTGTTGCCAAACTACAAGTCCCATCATGCCTCTGCCTCTAGGTGTCATGCTTGATGCTGTCAGAGTCTCGCTATGCCTCATGGAACTTGTAGTTTGGCAACAGCTGGAGGTCCGCTAATTGCATATCCCTGCTTTAGAAGCTGTTGGTACACTCGGGAGATCAGTGGCGTTACCTATAATAAAGAAATGAAAACATCAGCAAAATAAGCAATTATGAAAAAGCTCCCATTTTACACAAACATGTTCACAAAGAATGTAAAAAAAAAAAAAAAAAAGTTTTGCCTTTTGGTACACTTTACCAAAGATTCTTGAGATCATTTCATTGTTTTGGGTAATTGAGAGCAAGGCTTGGGACTTTATATGAATCATGCAGCCAGGGAGGTAGCACAGCACAATGATGTCTGGTGGATAAACCATGATTGTGACCATTTATATTGCATTATGACAAAATATATACAATTGAATACAGTAAAAATAAGGAAACTTTAATTCCATAACAGCATATTGACATAGCAACATATAGGTATCACAGGAGTAACATCATAAAATCGCCAGACTCATTGATACTTGTCTCAACAGTAATAGGTATATTATGTATTCAAGTTGCTAGAATCAAAAAGAACATAAGCCACTACGGTAACATAAAAAACATCAAATTGCTCTATGCATTTCGGGCAAGGGCCATCCGGGCAGATCATCAGCCCTTTATATATACACATTTCTATGCTTCATTACACTATTTATATATATTTTTTATAGATGGGCTTTCTATATATGTGGCTCTCCCTACCCTCCACCATCATTGAGGGATTCTTTTCCCGGGGTATGCCTTCCTTGTCTGTTTTTCCATCTGTGTCTTGGGGATCACCGCCTCAGCTCCCGGGGCTGATGATTCGCAAGGCTGGCCCTTGCCCAGACTCATGACTGGTCTGTAAGTAGGAGTCAGGGTTTTATTTTTGTACTATTTTTTCTTCTAATCATTATCCTACCTAATACTTACCCTTAATACTTTTATAAACATCTATACCGCATCTGCTACTGAAGAGTGGCAATGTAGCCACGAAACGCGTCAAGCTGTTTGATGCTTTCTATGTTACTGTTATATATTACCTATCTTATGTTCTTTTTGATTCTACCAACTTAAATACATAATATACCCATTACTGTGGAGACACGTATCAATGAGTCTGGCGATTTTATGATGTTACTACTATGATACCAATATGTTGCTATGTCAATATGCTATCATGTACTATGTTATGGAATTAAAGTTTCCTTATTTTTACTCTATTATATTGTATATATTTTGTCATAATGCAATATAAATGGTCACAATCATGGTTTGTCCACCAGACATCATTGTGCTGTGCTATCTCCCTGGCTGCATGATTCATATAAAGTCCCAAACCTTGCTCTCAATTACCCAAAATATAATTATTCTCATATAATGCAGGTTCTTTGGTTGCTCCCGAAGAGTGGCAATGTAGCCACAAAACGCATCAAGCTGGGGGTTTTATTTTTGTACGATTTTTCCTTCTAATAATTATCCTAATACTTACCCTTAATACTTTTATAGATATCTATACCGCATCTGCTCCTGAAGAGTGGCAATGTAGCCACAATTTGTTCCTGTCAGAATGGCAATCTGCTTTGTTTACATAGGTAGATAGCCATTATGTGTCTCTGCCTGATGTTCAGCGGGTGCCAGTGGAATGCACGCCCCCTACCTGGAAGAGTCGAATCATGTATATATACACACACACACGTTATCCGGTGCAGAGGTGCCGCCCTGTAGCAGTAAAACTGTAAGTGGTTAACATTACAAAATGTAAAACATGATAAAAATTTAGAAAGAAAAATAATCAGGTACTTATATTGGTCTCATTTAAAAAAATAAAATACAAATAAATGTAATTAGGCCGATTAAAAGAGCTGAATTAATGTAGGTCTTTTATATTTATCTAGAATAAAGCGTTAAAAAATAACAAATCATAAAAGACACATTAGCTCCTTGCATTCTCAAAAAACGTAGTGCAAAAATAGGATTTTTGTACTCACCGTAAAATCCTTTTCTCTGAAGTCCATGTACGGACACAGCTTCTTATAATCTTGACTTGTGGGTTATGTTCCGTCTATTAGGAGAGGACTAGGCAGACATGTTAATGGTTAAACATGTAATCTTTAGCAAAGCTGAACAGCGCCGTCCAGGGGGCAGTCCCTCTGGTCATAACCACTCACTGCAGTGAGCGGCTCAGTTCGTCAAAAGCAGTACAAACTTAAAAATGAGGGGTGGGTGCTGTGTCTGTCCATGGACCAGTGGCGGATCCAGGGGGGGGGGGGCAACAGGGCAATTGCCCCCCCCCCCCGAGACCATCTGTCACACTCACTTGCTTGCTCTGGTTGTTTTTTTTTGCGCCTGATCTCCCGAAATTTGGGGACCCGGTACCGGCCGGCCGTAGGACCCCTGGACCCCAAGCTTGGCACACATGTAGCCCAATGTCTCTTCTACAAGTGTGGAAAGTTTGGTGTCTGGGGGACCTACGGCCGGGGAGCACTGATTTTTTAAATCCGGGCACCCCTTTCATAGACTCCAATGTTAAACGGTCATTTCTCCAGTGATTTTGCGGACCCGGTACCGGCCGGTCGTAGGTCCTCTGGACCCCAAACGTGGCACACATGTAGCCCCATGTCTCCTCTATAAGTTTGGTGTCTGGGAGAACCGATTTTTCAAAGCCGGACACTCCTTCCATAGACTTCCATGTTAAACATCAGTCTAGTCATGGGCACAGTGAGGCATGGGCACAGTGAGGCAAAGTGAGGCAAAATATAAGCCTAGGACACCCTAGGCTTATACTTGAGTCAATAAGTTTTCCCAGTTTTTTGGGGTAAAATTAGGTGCCTTCGGCTTATATTCGGGTCGGCTTATACTCGAGTATATACAGTACTTGTTCTGCGGCTGCCGCTGCCTCTCTGAGTCTCTCTCTCAGTTTCTCACATCAGCCGATCAGCAGCGCTGAGAGAGAGACTCGTCTAATGTAGTTACGTGGCACACTGACGCGATACCAGGAGCTGAGGAGGTGGGTGGAGCCTCTTCCCTGCACTCGCTGCTAATGCCTGGGCTGCTTGGCGTCTAGCAACGAGTGACGTCAGTGAGTCACGTCAGGCCGCTCTGCGGGCAGGTGCAATAGCGTGCGGCTCAACAGACGGGTGAGAAAGCGGGCGGCTCCGCTTACAGCGCGGTTTGTTGTCGGGGGCGGCGCGGTTCGTGGGCAGACCATGCTGCTCAGCGTGTTGGCAGCGAAGATGAGAGTGAGAGAGCAGGCTCAGTGTGGCAGCTGGCCAATCAGCTAGCCGGGAGCAGAGAAATGAGATCATCTCTCACCGCCCGTGCCTGCCCTGCATTCCTGCAGTGACTTCCGCCCTCACTGTGCAGGCAGCAGAGAGATTACATTATCTCTCTGCTGCCTGACTCTGGGAGTCTGGGACACAGCAAGAGACAACCAAAACTACACCTTAGTAGGCAAGTTAGTGACAATCCGCAAGGTGTGGCAGGCGACGTGGCAAGTGACAATCCGCAAATTGTGTCAGGTGACGTTGCAAATGACAATCTGCATCTGGTGGCAGGCAAGTGACAATCAGCAAGGTGTGGCAGGTGACGTGGCAAGTGACAATCCACAAGGTGTGGCAGGTGACGTGGCAAGTGGCAATCCACAACGTGTGGCAAGTGACACGCTCAGGGCTCCCACTAATTGCAGGCGACGGTGGCAAGTGACACACTCGGGGCTCCCACTGATTCTGCATTGAACTATTTAATTTCATATTACAATGTGATAATAGAAATAATGCGCTTCAATCATCCTGACACCATAACAACCATGGTGCCGGGATGATTGAAGCACCGACACCAACCATTTCCCGGATAAATTTCCCACAAAAAAATCATTTTTTGGCAGTGCCCCTCCCGAGAAAAGACTCTGGATCCGCCCCTGCCATGGACTTCAGAGAAAAGGATTTTACGGTAAGTACAAAAATCCTATTTTCTCTTTCGTCCATGGACGGACACAGCTTCCTTATAATCTTGACTTGTGGGACGCCCCCAAGCAGTGTCAGAAAAACGAGGGGTGGGAAACAGCAGTAAAACAACTTCACCCCAAACAATCAGAGCTACTCAAAAGAGGAGTTGCCATTTAAAACAGCCGCATGCAAAACCTTGCAGCTGAAGCAAGTATCCGCAGATGCATGCACGTCAACTTTGTAAAACTTGGTGAAAGTGTGAACGGACAACCAGGTCGCCGCCTTTCACACCTGTAAAACAGACGCTCGATGTCGGAAGGCCCAGGAGACACCAAGTGCCCTGGTAGAATGTGCCGCAACAGGAAAAGAAGGCCCCCCTTTAAGGACATAGGCCTGAAGCACAATCTGTCTGATCCATCGAGAATGGTGTCCGACGACACCGACAGGCCCGTTTATGGGCCAGTCATAGAGACAAACAGTGAGTCTGACCTCCAAAACGGAGCCGTAGCAGACAAATACACCTGCAGAACACGTACCACGTCCAAGGAATGTAACGCAACCTCTTTGGGATGCGACGGCCGAGGACACAAGGAAGTACGATGTCCTTATTCAAAAGAGAGGCCGAAAACACCTTCGGAAAAAACGAAGGCTGCGGGCGTAGCACCGCTTTATCCGGATGGAGGATCAAGTAAGGGGATTTGCAAGACAATGCTGCCATTTAGAAACCCTCCTGACAGAGGTCAAATCACCAGAAAAAAGGCAACTTTCTGAGAAAGTGTCAAAAAAGGAATCTCCCTGATGTTCACAAAGGGAGGTCTCTGAAGTACCGAGGGTACCAAATTCAAATCTCACGGAGGTAGTGGTGGCCGAAACGGAGCCACATGTCGGGCCAAGGGCAGTTTAAATAAAAACAGCCAAGGCTGAAAAAAACTGCCCCATAATGGTGCTTAAGGCAAGTTTCTGATCCACACCATGCTATAAAAAACAGCAGGTATCCTGGAAACCGACTGTCTGTGGGCGCCAACCCATCTCCTCACACAGAGATGTAGGCCTTCCACGTGTGATGATAGATCGTCCGAGAAGATGACTTCCGTGCCCTCAGCATGGAGGAAATTACAGAGTCCGTTAGGCCTCGGTCCCTCAGAACCTGACTTTCAACAGCCAAGCCGTTAAGCCAGCAACTGCAAAGCCAGATGAAGTATAGGACCTAAGGGGCATCCGCCACCAGGCACACTAGGTCAGCGTACCTGGGACGCCGAGGCCAATCTGGTGCAATTAGTCACTGGAATCCCCTCAGTCCCCACTCTGCGGAGCAGATGAAGCAGAAGATTCAGTGGGGGAAAGGTATAACTTAGCCAATACTGACCCTACGGGGCCACCTACGCGTCCCTCGGGTCCGCCCAGGGATCCTTGGCTCTGGCCACAAACTTCAATACCTTCCGATTGAATCGAGAAGCCAGGAGATCCACAGCTGGCGTGCCCATCTCAGGCAAAAGAGTCTAAATACATCCGGGTGTAGCGACCATTCTCCTTGGTCCAGCATCTGGCAACTTAGGTAGCCAGCTTGCCAGTTTGAACCCCGGCCAATAGAGCCAGCACGCTCCGTTCTGGCCACTGCAGGATGTGAGCGACCTCCAATGCTGCAGCCGAGCTGCTTGGTCCTCCTTGACGGTAGACATATGCCACCATTGTGGCGTTGTCTGAGTACCATCCAGTGAAAAGGAAGGAACGACTTTCCGGACTGAAGGGCCGGAGATTTCAGCCACCAGACCAGGGGAGGTCTGACTAGGTGGCTCACCCAGGATTGACAATCCAGGGACAATGGAGACTTGTCCCATTTGGACAGAATCTCCCTTGGCAAGACTCGAGTATGGAATTTGTGCATACGGTACTGTCTCGAAGGAGGCTACCATAAGACCCAGGGCTCACATGCAAAAGCGCAGCGACGACCACCAGCGGGATGCCACAGCTTCACCGCCAGAGCCTGCAATTTTTTCAAATGGGAGACTAAAACCTTGCCTCTGAAGATACCCATATCA
Source organism: Rana muscosa (assembly GCA_029206835.1). Lineage (NCBI taxonomy): Eukaryota > Metazoa > Chordata > Amphibia > Anura > Ranidae > Rana > Rana muscosa. The sequence goes on along the minus strand of JARGYO010000162.1, from coordinate 37,183,293 downwards.
AGCCCAGGTATTCCAGGTGCCGAGTCGGCACCAACAAAGACTTCAGGAGGTTCAGCACCCAACCAAATATTTGAACGGTCCAATCGCCACATCCTTCTCTAATTCTGAGTACGCAGTAGCCCTCAGGAGGTCGTCCAGGTAGCCCACAATAGCAATTCCTCGCTGTCTTAGCAAGGCCAGGATCGTGGTGAACACCTTGGAGAAACTCCTGGTGCCAAAAGGGGAAGCCCCAAACTGGTAGGGAGCGACCCGGACTGAAAAACGCAGAAATTTGATGCCCGACATATACGGGGACCTGTAAATATGTGTCCTTGATTTCCAAGGATGCCAGAAAAATGCCCCGGACGGAAAGCAGCGAACTGATTCCATCCTGAACCTTCGTACTTTTACAAAGGAGTTGAGGGCCTTTAGGTCCAGGATTGGATGAACCCCGTCCTATTGTGGGACTACAAACAGATTGGAATAGAATCCCTGAAAACCTTTCCGGCAGCGGCACAGAAGCTATCACCCCGCGCTTCAGCAGGTCCTGCACTTCCCCAAACAGGGCGTATCGAGCCGGAGGAAGATGAAGGATGGAGGGAAAAAAACTGTTGTTTTGTGGACAAGACAGAAAATCTATCTTGTACCCTGATGAAACCATTTTGCAACCCACTGGTTGGAAAGCAGGGCAGTCCACCGAGCTGCAAACTCGCGAAGGCGACCTCCCACCCGAGAGTCGGGCAGGGGCAGCCCGTCATGCAGTCGCAGATTTGTTCACAGGCCGTCTGGCTTGCCGGCCTGGGAACGCTCACCTGCAGGCCCGGCAGTAAGAAAACACCGCTTGTGAGCGGAAAAAAGGGGAAGCCCCTGGCCCACGGCGTGGCTCCTTACCCTTTCTGGATTGTGGGAGCGCCGTGCTCCCAACCCAAACTACATTTTTGATAATGTCATCCAGTGAGGCCCCAAAAGGCCCCCAACCCTGGAAGAGCAAATCCGCCAGAGTCTTCTTGGAAGTCTGGTCCGCAGACCAGCATTTCAGTCAAATCATGCGGTGTAGCCCCACCGCAGATACTGAAAGTTCTGGACAGCCAGGGAGCTGCATCTAAGGCCGCATTGCAGACATACTTGAGGCCATGCACCAACCGATCCGCTATCATGCAGACCGGGAAAGCCTGTTGCTATTCAACCATGGCGTTTTTACCCCCCTTACGTCCGCACACTGCTGCCACAAGCACCCCAGGTACAGGGCACCGGTTGTCACCACAGGGATGTCAGGGAAAGAAAACACCAGCTTCTGACGCCATGCAAACCCACACTTGCCTGACACCCATAGGGACCAAGGCAAGACAGCAAAAAAATCCACCCCCTAGCTGCTCAGAGTGAGGGACCCCAGGGGACTCACCGCTCTGATCCAGGTGCTGCCAGCGCCGCTGTCCGCTCTCCCCATATGCCTCCTAACAGGCATGGCTGTGGTGTCTTCCTGTGTCTGAGGTGTTCTGCGCTGTTCGCGCCATCCAGAAGAAACGTTTTCCCTGCTAGAGGCAAAAACAGAGCTGGGGCTACAAGAAAATGGCCGCCAGCCGCCCCTGTATATAGCACGTGGACTACAAGAAAATGGCGCCGAGCGCCGCCAAAATGGCCGCCGAGCGCTGCCGAGGGAAAAATTAAACAAGCTAGGCCTCAGCGCGGAGGACCCCCATGGCACCAAACAACACCCCCCATGGAGAGCAGACCCTGCCCCCCCCAGTCAGGACTCGGAGCCCCCCCCCCCCGAGGACCCCCGGTGAGTACGGCAGGCCCAGCCCCACAGAGCATGGGAAGGAGGGAAAAGACAGGGAGAGAGGAAAGGGAGGGTGGGAACCAGGCCCGGACTGGCCATAGGGCAGACCGGGGCCACCCGCAGGCTGGTTCCGCCCGCTCTGTGGCATGTTGATGATCAGGCCGCACAGCGGGAGGTAAGCGGCGCCCGCGGCCTGGACAGGGTTAAAACAGCTCGCGGCCGCCGCTCACCTACTGCTATGTGGCCACGCCTGTGTCATCTCCGGGCTCCGGCGCAGCTACGTTAGCGGCTGATTGGCTGAGCTGTGCGTCTCTCACACACAGCTCAGCCTCAGAACCAACGCTGACAGTTCGGCTGTTCGGATACTGCTCCTCCTCTTCCCGCCTCTCTACTCTACACTGTCTGCCCCGCCCACACCCCCTGTGTCTTGCCCCGCCCACACCCCCTGTGTCTTGCCCCGCCCACACCCCCTGTGTCTTGCCCCGCCCACACATCCCCGGGAAAATGTGAAGGAAGATTGAACACATTTGAAAGCTGCAGGCAGCCTGCTCTTGAGCCTCCATCCTGGGGTGAGTAAGCTCACCCTCTCCCACCTCCCAGTATATGTATAAAAAATGAATTTAAGGGGTGCTCTGTGGACTCTGATGCAAGAGGGGGGCTTTGGTGGGCAGAGACCCCCTTACATCAGAGTTCCCCTTTACATCAGAGTCCACAGCATTCCCCCTTAAATCAGGGATCTCAGACCACCACTTTACATCAGATCCCCCTTTAAATAAGAGTTCCCCTTTACATTAGAGTCCACAGAGCTCCCCCTTACAGTAATGGAAATTCTGTAGTCCGGGCCTGGTGGGAACCCCCTAAATCGACCTCCCCGGGAATGCCCAGCCGTGCCACCCTGCCAAAGCAGGGGGACTGCTACTTACCCGTCCTGCGTGGACTAGCTGAAGGCATTCCTGACAAACCCAACGTCCGCGCGGTTACGGCATGGCTGTCGGCCCGGCACACTGACACGGACATATAGTCCGGCCATATGTGTGCCCCGGAGCATATGGCTCACCGGCCACCCCTGGAGCAACGGGGCGTGTCGTGGATGACCCAGCGGGTAGCTAAAGGTCGGCACATGCTCGATGGCCAAAACTAGGGGGACTACAAGGATCTGGGATCCAGCCTGTCACCCAATCGGCAGTTGATAGTAGATCTCAGGATCAAAAAGTAGAAAAAAAGGGAGCCAGGTCCTCCACTGCTAGGCAGAAAAAACTGAGCTGCTTACTGCAGTGAGAGGGGTTATGACCAGAGGGACCGCCCCCTGGGCGGGGCTGTTCAGCTTTGCTAAAGATTACATGTTTAACCATTTACATGTCTGCCTAGTCCTCTCCTAATAGACGGAACATAACCCATAAATCAAGATTATAAGGAAGCTGTGTCTGTCCATGGACGAAAGAGAAAAGTGATTTTACAAAAAAATAATAAAATATACCTTTGCATTGTAAACTTTCTTCACAATGGATCTCTGTACTCTTAGAAAGGGCAGCGGGGGTGGTTCTTTCTTTATGAAGGTCAGTGGTCTGCTTTCTCACAAGGCTTGAGATTATCTGATGACTATGAGATCTGCTCCGTTTGCTCTCCAATTTTTCACTGTTCTTGTTCTTGTAAGAGATATGGTTACACATCCTTAGCTATTTATGCCACGTTTGATGTGATTAAATACCAAACATATAAATGTATGCAGACAGCAGACAAGCAAAAATTTACTTCAAACATTACACCATAAAATAAATAAAATAAAACATTGCGCTGAACAGAAGGAGGGACTATTAACTGGGCACTTTCCTTCCCCTACATGCCCAGGCCAATCTTCAGCTTTCAATGCTGTCTCACCTTGAATTACAGACAATTGCGCGGTCATGCAACTGTACCTAAATTAAAAATGGATTTGGAGGAATTGGTGTGTGTATATACTGGGTCTTATCCAATCCGTATAGTCAGAAAAATAGAACTAGTACTGCCCTGGGGCACATACCAAAACCCCTCACGGATTTGACAAGGGACAGACCAGTTGGGTATAAAAAAAAAAGTACAAAATATTTTATTAGGAAATCTATAACAAGCATGAATAATCACATAAAAAGACTCAGTAAGGTACCCAACATGCATGTCATGGATGATAGATGGTGGTTGCCCAAAGGAAAAATGGTGGTGGGGCTAACCACTTTACATTCCAGGCATGGACACCTTACATGTTTCAGATTTCAAAAGAGGTATATTTAAGTCAGTTGGGTATCACATTCTATAAAGTAAGTGTGTACAATTAATAGTATATCAAAACAACATTTTCTTTGCAGTAATTACATTTCAATATATAGTTGCTCCAGTAAAATTGGGAAGGTATGCAAGATGCATACCGGTACTTACAAAGTTGCACAAGCAGAGACATATGCCTGGTTGAAAAACAGAGAGATTTCCTATAGTCAAAATGATGGAGCCCCAGTGGGACCCAAAAGTGACAGAAACGGAGGAACGCACGTGCTTGTTGGATACCTTACTGAATACTGAGTGTTTTTATTTCCCATCATTTGTATACTCTATGTGATTATTGAATAAATTTAATAAAATATTTTGGACTTTTTTACCCACCTGGTCTGTCCCTTATATAATCCGTGAGGGGTTTTGGTATGTGCCCTAGAACACTACGAAGGACTCTGCTATCACACAGCATGCTGCACAAGTGCCGAAGGGAGCGGGTGGGAAGCACGATCAGTGCCAACACAATACACTGTTACTGTACTGACTACACTGGCTGGGAAGGGGTTAACATCTAGGGTTCATTGTTTGCCTATCAATTTGTGTACAATATGTGCTGCTTTTTACTAATAATCTCCTTTTCTTATGTCTGCTTTGCAGGAATGAGAAACAGAGAGATTGTTCCCTCTGTACAGAGCCTGTTTCGATTGTCAACACGGCTCCGGGCTGTGATTTGACAGAGCTCATCAGCAGATTCCGTTCATGAATCATTGGCTCAGACCTGTTGTCAGACTTCCGCTGTGTATAATCACAGCGGGCGCCAGCGGGGGGCACACATGCACACACCCCAAACCTGGAAACGGGCAGTGATGTACCAGTATGTTGTTTTGCCTGTACGGGCTGCCCGCCTGCAGTATATTGAGGGTTGGCAGTCCGCAAGTGGTTAAACACTGCCACTGACCACCCATAGAGGAATAAAGTGGTTCTAAAATGCAGGAGATTTTTTATCTTAATGCATTCTAGATCCAGCGATGTTGCACGAGAGTCTCGGCTGTCTGGGGCTCTCCCACCTCATAGGCTGAGACAGCGGCGGTGTTCCCTTCTGGAAAGCATCAGGGCCTACTATGATTTTCAAGTTGGCCCCTCCTGACATTAAGTGTATACCCCAACAATTAATTTATTTGATCCTTTTAGGTCTCCTAAATATACATGTCGAAACAACTCCCACAAGAGCTGCTGGATTGTTGGGTTCTTCTACCCTTCCCAGTTGCAACCTGGCCTTTACTAAACCAGACAAAACTCCATTAGGGATAAAGTGAAAAATGTTCAATAAACAGTTACAACAATGGCAGGTTCATCCAATTCCCAAATACTGGGACAAAAATAACATCAAAGTAGATGCCGTTTGTACCCTCAGTTGCCTGCGTAGCGACACTGTAGGAATGCGCTAGGCAAGCAAAAAGGGGAAGGATACAAAAACAAGAGCTGCAGTAACTGAGGTAAATATCTTGGCAAGGTAAGGTAATGCAAATGACAGTACAAAGAACAGTGCCAACTATTAAATAAGGTTGGGGTGGGGTGGTAGATAAGTAGACCGAAGGATCCTGAGGAGCTGGCCAGGGGTTTCTGGTAAAGCTCAGCATTTCCACCAAAAAAGAAAAGGTGGTGGTGGGAGAGCCCTTATAGTATAATGGATTCATTCAGAAATAAGGATACAGTGCTTCCACAATAATAGGAAAAAAGCTAAAAATGGAGTTACAACTGTTGAGGCTGCAGTCATCCAGCTAGGGCTGAACACATGACCTTCCTAGTGCGTGGGTGGAGAAAACCTGTCTCAACGCAGGGTCAGTGTGGTTGCTCTCTATGCCTTCGGGGTACCCATCCTGGGTGGTATGTGGGGGCTCTCAGGTGGGTGAACAAAGTGGTAGAAAAAGAGCGCAAAAAGGGGCCTTCTGTAGTTTGATTGGCAGACGCGCCCGATGTGGTAGTTCAAAAGGATAGGCACGAGTCTGCTTTGGTAAAACATCCACTTACTTAATTTCACTGAATAAAACAGGTTTTGTGGCTTTAAACTGCCACTTCCTCAGTTCAAGGTGATACAATTGGTGTCTAGTATCTGTTGGTAGTGAGCTCCACTTGGGAAATATTCTTTATTGGCCACTAGGTGGAATATAGAGTTTATGGCTGTGATGACATCTAGGAAGATCTCATGTAGCTGGGCAGGAGGCCATTTGTGTCACCCACTCTAGATTTTGTAAAGGGTTTACTATTAATATATTTGAATAATTTTTTTGAGTTTTTTTGATGTTGATATTCCCTCCCAGTCTAAGTCTTGGAGAGCAGCCCTCATCCTTGGAAAATTTGCCATCTTAAAGTTAGGTGTTTTTAGATTTCAAGTAAGAGCTAGATGCCTACATTAACCACTTCAGGCCCAAGGTACGTCATATGACGTCCTCGGCTTTGTGGGGGTATAGCTGAATGATGCCTGCAGCTACAGGCATCATTCAGATATTGCCGGTTTCAGCCAGCGATTCCCTGCACTATGAGAATGATCATAGCGGCTGTTCCGCCGCTTGATCATTCTTACGGGCAGCAGAAGGCGGCACCCCCCCCCTCAGGTGCTTCTCCCGACTCACCTGTGCGATCGGTGACAGGATCCGCCGGCCCCGGATGTTGATCACAGAGATTTCCGGCGGACCAGATGGTCGCCGAAGTCTCTATGATCGTCAGAGGCCGGGCGCGATGTTATGACGTCACGCCCGGCCTCTGCATTCAAAAAACAGGTGCCGCATTCGGCTTTGAAGCTGTGATCGTTTTTTTTTTTATTAGGCTTCCCAGCCTAGTGGTGAGATGTGAGGTCCTGTCATGTCATATTCCTATTACAAGGGAGGTTTACATTCCTTGTAATAGGAATAAAAGTGATCACATTTTTTTTTTTTTTTAAAGTGTCCCTGTCCCCGTGTGCTCACATGCAGAAGCGAACGCATACGCAAGTCCCGCCCACATATGAAAATTGTGTTCAAACCACACATGTGAGGTGTCGCCACGAACGTTAGAGCAAGAGCAATAATTCTAGCCCTAGACCTCCTCTGTAACTCAAAAAATGTAACCAGTAAAAAAATTTAAAGCTTCGCCTATGGGGGTTTTTAATTACCGAAGTTTAGCGCCATTCCACGAGCGTGTGCAATTTTGAAGCGTGACATGTTAGGTATCTATTTACTCGGCGTAACTTCATCTTTCACATTATGCCAAAAAATTGGGCTAACCTTACTGTTTTTTTTTAAACATGGAACAGTTTTTTTCCCCCAAAAAAACACGTTTGAAAAATTGCTGCGCAAATACCGTGCGAGATAAAAAGTTGCAATGACCGCCATTGTATTCTCTAGGGTCTTTGCTAAAAAAACATATATAGTGTTTGGGGGTTCTATGTAATTTTCTAGCAAACAAATGATGATTTTTACATGTAGGAGAGAAATGTCAGAATTGGCCTGGGTGCTCCAGAATGCCTGAAGGTGCTCCCTGCATATTGGGCCTCTGTATGTGGCCACGCTGTGTAAAAGTCTCACACATGTGGTATCGCCATACTCGGGAGTAATAGCAGAATGTGTTTTGGGGTGTAATTTGTGGTATGCATATGCTGTGTGTGAGAAATAACCTGCTAATATGACAATTAAAAAAAAAAAAAATCTTGATTTTGCAAAGAACTTAAAAAAACTCACAATGCCTCTCTTTCTAAATACCTTGGAATGTCTTCTTTCCAAAAAGGGGTCATTTGGGGGGTATTTGTACTTTTCTGGCATGTTAGGGTCTCAAGAAATGATAGGCCGCCAATACATCAGATGTGATCAATTTTCAGATATTGGGAACCATAGCTTGTGGACTCTAACTTTCACAAAGACCAAATAATATGCACCAATTTGTACTTATTTTTACCAAAGATATGTAGCAGTATAAATTTTGGCCAAAATATAGGAAGAAAAATTACTAATTTGCTAAATTTTATAACAGAAACAAAGACATTTTTTTTTTTTTTTACAGAATTTTCAGTCTTTCTCTTATAGCGCAAAAAATAAAATCCCCAACGGTGATTAACTACCACCAAAAGAAAGCTCAATTTTTGTTAAAGGACAAAAATTTCATATGGGTACAGTGTTGTATGACTGAGTAATTGTCATTCAAAATGTGAGAGCACCGAAGCTGAAAATTGGTCTGGTTATTAAGGGGGTTTAAGTGCCCAGTGGTTAAAAAAGAAGACAACAGTAAAGTTAGCCCAATTTTTTTTTTATTGTGAAAGAGAATGTTACGCCGAGTAAATTGATACCCAACATGTCACGCTTCAAAATTGCGCCTACTCGTGGAATGCCGTCAAACTTTTACCCTTAAAAATCTCCATAGGCGACGTTTAAAAAATTCTACAGGTTGCATATTTTGAGTTACAGAGGAGGTCTAGGGATAGAATTATTGCTCTCGCTGACGATCGCGGCGATACCTCACATGTGTAGTTTGAACGCCATTTTCATATGCGGGCGCTGCTCACGTATGCGTTTGCTTATGCGCGTGAGCTCATCGGGACGGGGCGCTTTAAAAAATGGGATTTTTGTACTCACCGTAAAATCCTTTTCTCTGACATCCATGGACTGACACAGCTCTAATACTGAAACACGTGGATATATGTCCCTGCTCGCAGGAGAAGATCTAGGCAGAATGTTAGAAACATACATTCTAGAAAAAAACAGAGCTGAACAGCCCCGCCCAGGGGGGCGATCCCTCCAGACATAACCCTCCTACCTGCAGCCAGCAGCCTCAGTTCGTAATAAAGCAGTACAAACCTTAAAGAAGGGTGGGTGCTGTGTCAGTCCATGGATGTCAGAGAAAAGGATTTTACAGTGAGTACAAAAATCTTATTTTCTCTTATCGTCCATGGACTGACAGCTCTAATACTGAAACACGTGGGACGTCCCAAAGCAGTATCAGAAAAGGGTGGGAGAAGTAGTAAAGGAAAAACCAAACTCCACTCCAAACAAGCAAAACTCCTCAACAGAGGAGTTGCAACTTTCAACAGCGGCCTGCAACCCTTGTGGCCGAAGGAAACATCCAAAGATGCAGCCACATCAACCTTATAGAACTTAGAAAAGGTATGAACGGCCGACCAGGTCGCCGCCTTGCACATATGTGCAACCGACGCTTGATGTCGGAAAGCCCAGGAAGCACCAATTGCCCTGGTGGAATGCGCCGTAACCGGAAAGGGAGGCGCCCGCCCCTTAAGGGTATAGGCCTGTATAACGGTTTGTCTGATCCACATAGAAAAGGTGGCAGACGACACCGCTTGGCCCTGTTTTGGACCAGAGACAGACACAAACAGTGAGTCAGACTTCCGACTGGAAACAGTAGCAGATGGGTACACCCGTAAGGCTCGTACCACATCCAATGTATGAAGCGCAAACTCTAAGGGATGCGATGGATGAGGACACAAGGACGGAAGAACAATGTCCTCATTAAGGTGAAATGCCGAGACCACCTTTGAAAGGAAAGACGGTCGTGGGCGCAACACCGCCTTTATCCTTATGAAGGACCAAGTAAAGCGACTTGCGGGACAAGGCCGCCAACTCAGACACCCGTCGAACAGAAGTAATGGCCACTAAGAAAGCCACCTTCTGGGACAAGGTCAAGAGAGGAATCTCCCTGATATTTCCAAAGGGATGCTCTTGGAGAACCAAGAACACCAAATTCAGATCCCAAGGAGGGGGAGGAGGCTTGACAGGGGGGATCACATGGCGAACCCCCTGCACAAATGTGCTAATCAAGGAATGGCCCGCTAGTGGTCGTTGAAAAAGACAGCCCGGGCCGGATTCCGACCCTCGATGGTACACAAGGCCAACTTTTGGGTCACACCACGCTGTAAGAACAGCAAAATCTTGGGAACGGAACACGTCCGTGGACCCCACCAAGCTCCTCGCACATAGCGATGTAAGCCTTCCACGTACGGTGATAGATCTTTCTGGAGGAAGATGTCCGTGCCACAACATAGACGAGATAACCGAATCCGAGAGACCTCGGGTCCCTCAGCACCTGGCTTTAACCGCCGTGCCAAAGCCAAGGACTGCAAAGCAGGATGAGGTATGGGACCATGAGACAGAAGGTCCACCCAAATAGGCAGTCACGAAGGAACGTCTGCGACTAGCCGAACTAGATCGGCGTACCAATGTCGCCGTCCTGGAGCAATGAGGATCACCGGAATGGCCTCAACCACTACTCTGCGAAGCAGGCGAGGCAACAACAGTAGCGGAGGGTAAGCATACATCAGGCGATACTGCCCCCACTGGCCACCAATGCGTCTGACGCGTCTGCCCAGGGATCCCTGGACCTTGCCACGAATCTCTACATCTTGCGAGTGAGTCGAGAGGTCAAAAGCTCCACATCCGGTGCCCCACCTCCGGTTAGGGAGGTGAAAACACCTCCGGACGTAAGGACCCTTCCCCTGGAATGCACATGGCCGACAGGACCGTCCTGCAGCGGGATGGGTATGATAAACTCAAGGAGACCCCGCAATGTATCGGAGAATGGGTGCCTCAATTGTTGGCCAAGAAAGGCAACCTGACAGAGCTTCCCTAGAAACTCGGTCAGAGGACCAGTAACTCAGCCTCTACAGGTGGCGCAGACCCACCCCGGACACAGAGACCCTAGAGGATAAAGCAGTTGCAGTGCACCTGCTGGTTGACTGATAGATGACGCAGAGGCTTTTGCCCAGTCATTGAGCTTCAGGAACGCCAGAGACACAGCCACTACCGGGCGTAACGCTAACCTCAGCATGGCGAACACAGTCCAAGCCAGCGCTTCTGCTCCATTGATAAGTGCTGATTGTGTTTGTACATAGTTTATATTGTGTATTGCGTCAAAACGCGCAATTAGAGCGTGGGAGGAAACCCCCTCAGCCCCAAAGAGCATAGTACAACCACATACGGCGTATGTAGTTTAGTATATGTGGATAAACATATTAAACACGTTTAAACTGTGCCAGCTAAAAAAGGTGCGCACATCATTGGGGCGTAGGCGGAAACCAGCCACGCAGACTGCGTACACAACCGTGTAGGCATGTTCGCATGCGAACAAATTGGACATGTTTATGCCGTGCATAGCGCTGAAAATGCGCACACCATTGGAGCGCGGGGGAAAAACCGGAGCACCCGGATGAAACCCACACAGACTGCATACGCACACTGTGTAGGTACCTATAGGATGTGTGATAAACATTTTGAACATGTCTATGTGTGCATAGCGCCGAAGGAGCGCACACCGTTGGCGCGTGGGAGGAAACCGGAGTACCCGGAGGAACCACACGCAGACCCAGAGAATACAATACATACATCTACTGTAAATGTATTTAGTGTTGTGTATAAACAATGTGTATGTGTATCTAAAGACTGTTTGCACTTGAATGGAAGGGGGTCTGCTGTGCTGGGGGAGAGATTTATGGGAAGGCTGGAGGAGTATTTAAACGGATTGAGGGGGAGGGTGAACTAAAATTACATCGGGCACACAGGTCAGTTAGGGGTCAGACATTAATGGAGTGTGGAATGGCAGGTGACAAGAAAGTTCCCATGTTGCAAACAGCCATTGGAAACTATAGTGCCATTTGTACTACTAAAAATGATATGAAAAACACCAGATAAAAATGTAATACATTAAAGTGTTTGTTCACCAATGCCAGAAGTCTGCCAAGCAAAATAGGCGAGTTGGAAGCTCTGGTGCATGAGGAGAGCTATGACGTAATCGGTATTGCTGAAACTTGGCTTCAATCCTCACATGACTGGGTTATTAATATTCCTGGGTATGCACTCTTTCGGAGAGACAGGGTAAAAAGGAAAGGGGGCGGGGTCTGTCTATGTGAGAAGTGATCTCAAAGCGAGTGTGAAAGAGGACCTGGTTGATGGAGAGTGTGATGAGGCTGAAGCATTATGGGTGGAACTGCATACAGATGTGCGTAGTTCAAAGTTAATCATTGGAGTTTGTTATAGATCACCCAATGTTAATGAGGAGGTGGAGACTCAGCTCCTTGCACAGATGGAAAGGGCTGCAAGGGCTGGGACAGTGATAATAATGGGGGATTTTAACTACCCAGAAATTGACTGGAGTAATGGCACTGCTGGGACAGTTAACCACTTAAGCCCCGGACCATTATGCAGGTTAAGGACCAGAGGTGTTTTCAGAATTTGGCACTGCGCTGCTTTAACTGGAAATTGTGCGGACATGCAATGTTGTACCGAAACGAAATTTGCGTCCTTTTCTTCCCACAAATAGAGCTTTCTTTTAATGGTATTTGATTGCCTCTGCGATTTTTTTTTTTGCGATATAAACAGAAAAAGACTGAAAATTTTGAAAAAAAATGATATTTTCTACTTTTTGTTATAAGAAAAATCGAATAAACTCAATTTTAGTCATACATTTAGGCCAAAATGTATTCAGCCACGTCTTTAGTAAAAAAAAATTCAATAAGCGTATATTTATTGGTTTGCGCAAAAGTTATAGCGTCTACAAACTAGGGTACATTTTCTGAAATTTACACAGCTTTTAATTTATGACTGCCCATCTCATTTCTTGAGGTGCTAAAATGGCAGGGCAGTACAAACCACCCCAAATGACCCCATTTTTGAAAGAAAACACCCCAAGGAAATTGCTGACAGGCATGTTGAGCCCATTGAATTTTTTATTTTTTTTTGTCCCAAGTGATTGAATAATGACAAAAAAAAAATTAATTACAAAAAGTTGTCACTAAATGATATATTGCTCACACATGCCATGGTTATATGTGGAATTGCACCCCAAAATACATTTTGCTGCTTCTCCTGAGTATGGGGATACCACATGTGTGGGACTTTTTGGGAGCCTAGCCGCGTACGGGACCCCGAAAACCAAGCACCGCCTTAAGGATTTCTAAGGGTACAAATTTTTGATTTCACTCCTCACTACCTATCACAGTTTCGAAGGCCATAAAATGCCAAAATAGCACAAAACCCCCCCAAATGACCCCATTTTGGAAAGTAGACACCCCAAGCTATTTGCTGAGAGGTATGGTGAGTATTTTACAGCTCTCATTTGTTTTTGAAAATGAAGAAAGAAAATAATATTTTTTTTTCAATTTTCAAAACTTTGTGACAAAAAGCGAGATCTGCAAAATACTCACCATACCTCTCAGCAAATAGCTTGGGGTGTCTACTTTTCAAAATGGAGTAATTTGTGGGGGTTTGTGCCATCTGGGCATTCCATGACCTCCGAAACTGTGATAGGCAGTGAGGAGTGAAATCAAAAATTTACACCCTTAGAAAGCCTGAAGGCGGTGCTTGGTTTTTGGGGTCCCGTACGCGGCTAGGCTCCCAAAAAGTCTCACACATGTGGTATCCCCGTACTCAAGAGAAGCAACAGAATGTATTTTGGTGTGTAATTCCACATATGTCCATGGCATGTTTGAGTAATATATCATTTAGTGACAACTTTGTGCAAAAAATAAATAAATTGTCTTTCTTCCGCAACTTGTGTCAACATATAAAATATTCCATGGACTCGACATGCCTCTCAGTATATAGCTTGGGGTGTCTGCTTTCCAAAATTGGGTCATTTGGGGGGGTTTTGAACTGTCCTGGCATTTTATACACAACATTAGGAAACTTACATCCACTCTAACGACTTGAAGACAAAGCCCTTTCTGACACTTTTTGTTTAAATTTTTTGCAAGAAAATTATGTTGAACCCCCAAACATTATATATATTTTTTAAAGCAAAGGCCCTACAGATTAAAATGGCGGGTGTTGCATTTTTTTTTCCATATAGTATTTGCGTAGCAATTTTTCAAACGCATTTTTTTGGGAAAAAATACACTTTTTTTAAATTTTAATGCACTAAAACACACTATATTGCCCAAATGTTTGATGAAATAAAAAAGACGATCTTAGGCCGAGTACATAGATACAAAACACGACATGCTTTAAAATTTAGCACAAACGCGCAGTGGCGACAAACTACATACATTTTTAAAAGCCTTTACAGGTTACCACGTTAGATTTACAGAGGAGGTCTACTGCTAAAATGACTGCCCTCGATCTGACCTTCGCGGTGATACCTCCTGATGCAATTGCTGTTTACATATGACGCCAGACCGACGCTTGCGTTCGCCATTGCGCAAGAGCAGGGCGGGACAGGGGTGTTTTTTTTTTTTTTTTTATTAATTTTGCTTTTTTATTTTATTTTTAAACTGTTCTTTCCATATTTTTTTTTTATTATCATTTTTATTGTTATCTCAGGGAATGTAAATATCCCCTATGATAGCAATAGGTAGTGACAGGTACTCTCTTTTTGAAAAAACTGGGGTCTATTGGACCCTAGATCTTTCCTCTGCCCTCAAAGCATCTGACCACACCAAGATCGGTGTGATAAAATGCTTTCCCAATGGTGCTTTTTATATCCGGGGGGGGGGGGGACATTCCCTCCCACTGCTTGTAAAAGCAGTCCAGAGGCTAATTAGCCGCTAGGATTGCTTTTACATGAAAGTCGGCCGCTGGCTGAAAAGAATGATACCAAGATGATACCTAAACCCGCAGGCATCAATCTGGTATAGCCAAAGTCCAGCAACATACCAGTACGTTGCTGGTCCTTGTTGGACATGTATTGTAATCTTTTTTTTCATGCAGTCTATTGGCTGAACGAAAAAAAGAGATTGATCGGTGGGTATGCCCACCATTAGAATACCTCCCTTCATTCACCCACTTCTAATGATGGGCATACATGCACCATTTATATATGCCGAAGCATGGGGGCATCCTCCCGCAAAAGTTATGCCGCACACACATGGTCTGACTTTTCCACGGGCATGCCTCCGTCTGAATTTTGACCGTATATAGGCGGCATTAGGAGCAAAATCGCTCCTCCACCCCTGCTGCCCCCATGCTTCGGCATATATGCTCTTTTTTTTTTTAACTGTGGTGGTGAAATCACCTCCTACAGCACTGGAGTTGCAGGGATCAGGCCTGTCTCTGTGAACGCTGCAGTTATGTGTGTTGTGTTTTGTAAGTGACAGTGATCGATCGATACTGCACTTGGGTGGCCTGGGCTGGACGGAGGGGCAAAACGCAGGTGCTAGCAGGTATCTGGGCTGATCCCGGTAACACTGCGTTTTTGGGAACCCTAAACTGCTAGGGACGCTAGTATAGATCTGATCAGATCAGATATTGATCTGTTCAGATACTATACCACTAAGGGAGGTGTATGCTTCACGCGTGGGTGTTAGCGTTACTGGCACTAACCTGACGCTGCCTGGGGCGACGCAGACCCTCTCTGACGCTAAAACCTAATTGATATCACCCGCCGGGCGATCAGGGGGTTAAACCTTTATTGGGTTATATACAGCGGGTGCGGATGCTATAAAAAGCAAACTAACTAACCAGCGTCACTCGTAACACTTATATGGTGATCACTGGTGAAAGGGTTAACTAGGGGCAATCAGGGGGTTAAAACCTTTATTAGATAATATATGGGGGTACCTGACGCTATATAAAAACCTGACGGGGAACCTAAATAACAAAATAACTAACTGGCTAACCAGTGTCACCAGTAACACTTATACGGTGATCACTGGTGAAAGGGTTAACTAGGGGCAATTAGGGGGTTAAAACCTTTATTAGATAATATATGGGGGTACCTGACGCTATAAAAACCTGCGGCGAACCAAAAAAAATAACTGGCTACCTATCAGCATCACCGACACTAAGACAGCGATCAGAAAAACGATCGCTTAGTGACACTGGCAAAAGGGGGTGAAAGGGTTAGCGGGGGGGGGGGGGGGGGGCGATCAAGGGGTTAAACCTTTATTAGGTAATATATGGGGGTACCTGACGCTATAAAAACCTGCGGCGAACCTAATAAAAAAATAACTGGCTACCTATCGGCATCACCGACACTAGGACAGCGATCAGAAAAACGATCGCTTAGTGACAGCGGTGCTAGGGGGTGAAAGGGTTACCTGGGGGGCGATCAAGGGGTTAAACCTTTATTAGGGGGGGGGTTAGGGGGCTACACTGGACCTAAAACTAACACTTTTACAGTCACAAATGTCACTGATTGCAGTGATTAGTAAATAAATGGTCACTGCAATCAGTGACACTGTGACTGGGGGCTGGGGGGGGGGTGATCTGGGGGTGTCTGGGGGGACAATCGTGTGCCTATGTGTGTGGTGTCAGTGTAGTGTTTGTGCACTAACCTCTGTGTCTTCTCTCATGCGGCGCTCGGTTTATGTGAGCGCCGCAGGAGAGATGACATCACTTCCTCCTGCCTGTGTAAACATTACACAGGCAGAGTAAGCTTTTCATTCGCCGGGAGCGATCTTGAGGGGGTGGCCAGAATCGAATGGCGGCCCCCTCATCACGAATCGCTCCCGAAGCGATCCCGGCCTCTCACTGTACTGGAGGGGGGTCCGATTGGACCCCCACCCATACGAAGGCAGGCACGTACAGGTACGTGATTGTGCCTGTCCGTGCCATTCTGCCGACGTATATATACAGTGAGCGGTCGTTAAGTGGTTAAAAGGGGCAAAAATTTATAAGCCTATTGCAGGACAATTTTATGGTCCAGTTTATTGAGACCCCAACTAGGAATGATGCTCTGTTGGACCTGGTAAGCTCAAACCATGCAGAGCGTATTACTAATGTTCATATAAAGGAACACCTGGGTAGCAGTGACCATAACATGATTTCATTTGATGTTAGCTGTAAGCAAGAAATACATGCAGGAAAGATAAAAACACTTAATTTCAATAAAGCTAATTTTCCAAGGATGAGGGCTACTTTCCAGGCCTTAGACTGGGAGGGAATATTGGCATCGATTAATCACAGAACAGAAATGGGAATTCTTCAAAAAGACTGTTTGGGACCTCACTGCAAAGTATATTCCCATGGGCAATAAGTTTAAAAGGCTAAAAATAAAACCTACGTGGCTCACGGTTAAAGTTAAAAAAGCTATAAACAATAAGAAAAGAGCTTTTAAAAAAATATAAAAATGATGGAACACTAGTGTCGTTTAAATGTTAGAAAGAATATAACAGGATATGTAAAAAGGAAATAAAGGATGCAAAAATTCAAAACAAACGACAGATTGCAAAAGATAATAGGACAAACCCCATAAAATTCTTCAAATATATTAATAGTAAAAAGGTCAAGTCTGAGCATGTAGGCCCTTTACAAAATAATCTAGAGTGGGTGACTGGGGACAAAGAGAAGGCTAATTTATTAAATACTTTCTTCAGCTCTGTGTATACAATGGAACATGGGGGAGATCATGTCCATAATGGGGGTGGTAGTGACACAGCCCCAAATCCACAATGGCTCAAAAGTGATATGGTCCAGAAATATTTAGACAGAGTAAAGGTGGATAAAGCACCTGGGACCAGATGGCATCCACCCACGGATCCTAAAAGAATTGAGCTCTGTAATTTCAAAGCCATTGTATCGAATTTTTAGGGACTCATGAATGACAGGAATAGTACCCCTGGATTGGCGCAGGGCCAATGTGGTGCCTATATTTAAAAAGGGAACAAAGTCTTTAACAAGTAACTATAGACCTGTTAGTTTAACTTCTATAGTTGGGAAGATACTGGAGAGATTATTAAAAGACCACATACATGAGTTCTTGCTGGGAAAAAAACTACCGTATTTAAGCAACAGACAGCATGGATTCATGAAAGACAGAAGTTGTCAGACAAACCTGATTTCTTTTTATGAAAAGGTAAGTAAAACCTTGGACAGAGGGGTGGCAGTGGACGTGGTATACTTGGATTTTGCAAAAGCGTTCGATACAGTTCCGCACACACAGCTCATGTGTAAGGTAAAGTCTACAGGATTGGAAATAGTTTGTAAATGGATAGAAAACTGGCTAAAAGACAGAATTCAGAGAGTAGTGGTTAATGATTCTTACTCTGAATGGTCTAAGGTTCTCAGTGGTGTACCCCAAGGTTCAGTGCTGGGACCCTTACATTTTAATATCTTTATAAATGATATTGGGTCTGGGATCAAAAGTAAAATTTCTGTCTCTGCAGATGACATCAAGCTATGCAGTGGAATAACGTCCTTAGAGGATGTCGCCAATTTACAAACCGACCTCAATGCTCTGTCTAAATTGGCGACTATGTGGCAGATGAGGTTTAATGTTGATAAATGTAAAGTTATGCACTTGGGGGCTAAGAATATGAATGCATCATACATACTAGGGGGATCCGTAGTGGAGAAGCATCTGGGGGGGTTTTGGTAGATCATGAGCTCAATAATGGCATGCAATGCCAAGCTGCGGTTTCCAAAGCGAGCAAAGTCCTTTCTTGTATTGAGAGGTATGGACTCCAGAGAGAGAGATATCATTTTGCCCCTGTTCAAATCATTAGTAAGACCTCATCTGGAATATGCAGTTCAGTTTTGGGCACCAGTTCTCAAAAAGGATATCGGGGAACTGGAGAAAGTGCAGAGAAGGGCAATCAAACTGATAAGAGGCATGGAGGAGCTCAGCTATGAGGAAAGATTAGAGGAACTGAAATTATTCACTCTTGAGAAGAGGAGAATAAGGGGGGATATGATTAACATGTACAAATATATAAGGGGTCCATATAGTGAACTTGGTGTTGAGTTATTCACTTTACGGTCAACACAAAAGACAAGAGGGCACTCTTTACGTCTAGAGGAAAAAAGATTTCATCTCCAAATACGGAAAGGTTTCTTCACAGTAAGAGCTGTGAAAATGTGGAATAGACTCCCTGCAGAGGTGGTTCTGGCCAGCTCAGTAGATTGCTTTAAGAAAGGCCTGGATTCTTTCTTAAATGTACATAATATAACTGGGTACTAACATTTATAGGTAAAGTTGATCTGGGGAATATCCGATTGCCTCTCAGGGGATCAGGAAGGAATTTTTTCCCCTGCTGTAGCAAATTGGATCATGCTCTGCTGGGGTTTTTCGCCTCCCTCTGGATCAACTGTTGGTATAGTATTAGGTATATGGGATTGTATGATATTATTTTCATTTTTTATGGTTGAACTGGATGGACTTGTGTCTTTTTTCAACCTGACTAACTATGTAACATCAGGAAATGGGAGGAGGAATTGGGAACACAGCTAAACAATCTAGAGATCAGGCAATTAATGCAGAGGGCGCACTTCACGTTGGTAAACAGTAACATGATGGAGCTAAACTACAAGTGCCTGGCACGTTGGTACATAACACCCGACAAGGCACATAAATGCCAAAAGGAAACGTCACAACTATGCTGGCGGGGGTGCAAAGAAATTGGGACCATGGCGCAAATAAATGAAAGTCTAAATTTAGAATACCGTATATACTCGAGTATAAGCCGAGTTTTTCAGCACTTTTTTTGTGCTGAAAATGCCCCCCTCGGCCTTTACTCAAGTCACCTTTTTGCGCCTGATCTCCCGGACTTTGGGGACCCGGTACCGGCCGGCCGTAGGTCCCCTGGACCCCAAGCATGGCACACATGTAGCCCCTTCCTCTACAAGTGTGCAAAGTTTTTTGTCCGGGGGACTTACGGCTGGGGAGCACCGATTTTTCAAAGTCGGGCACCCCTTCCATAGACTCCCATGTTAAATGGTAATTTCTCTGGGGTCTTTGGGGACCCGGTACCGGCCGGTCATAGGTCCCCAAAGACCCGGATCTTGGCACACATGTAGCCCTATTTTTTCTCTACAAGTGTGCAAAGTTTGTTGTCTGGGTGAATTAGGGCCGGGGAGCACCAATTTTTCAAAGCCGGGCACCCCTTCCATAGACTCCCATGTTAAACGTCAGTCTAGTCATGGACACAGTGAGGCATGGGCACAGTGAGGCATGCACATGGACACAGTGAGGCACAGTGAGGCATGCAGATGGACACCCTAGGCTTATACTCGGAGTCAATACGTTTTCCCATTTTTATGTAGTAAAATTAGGTGCCTCGGCTTATATTCGGGTCGGCTTATACTTGAGTATATACAGTACTTAAGGTTTAGTGAAGAGGATGGTTTAGAGGAGTCTGAGGAGAAATGGAAGGGATTGGGTGTATAAAAGCACTCAATGAAATTTGCAGAAGTGATAAGGTAACATACTAAAATTAGAATTGTAAATGATAAACCCGAACCAAGGAGTGAGAGGAGGGGAAAAGTTTAAGACAGACTCAGTGTGAGAAAAGAAAAAGGGGAGGTTTAGGATAGAGAGGTTAGGGGGTAGGGTTGGGGGAGGGAGGGGTTTCTTGGTATATAATATGTATTGTATTATTTATTTACGTGTGGTTGAGACAAGAGAAGAAAAAAAAGTTTGACCCCTGTTTTTTCACAGACTGAATGACCTTACTAATTGAACTCCGCACTGCTATTATTTTGAACACGCCTCTTTTAGTTAATTGCACAGAATCAGCACCATGCATGTCATGACTAGTGCTGCACTGAATTAAAATTTTTAGTGCTGAAATTGAAAATTCAGGATGCACTTGGCCGAAAACCGAAACTGATGCTTTTGAAAAAAAAATATATAAATATTTTTATAAATAATTGTAATATATTTGACTTTTTAATATCATGAAATTAAATGAATATGAATTTATTGTCGGCCATTAGTGGCACCTTTTGGAGCAGTGTTAAAAATCCTGCTTGCTGCATTTCGGTGCAAATTTGGAAAACGCACTAAAAATGCACCTCTCTATTGAAATTATTATTATTATACAGGATTTATATAGCGCCAACAGTTTGCGCAGCGCTTTACATTAGGGAAGACAGTACAGTCACAATACAATGGGATCAGAGGGTCCTGCTCGTTAGAAATGCATTGAAAACGCAGCAAGTACGCATCAAAAACGCACCCATGTTCAGTTTTTGATGCCTTTGAGTCACATGACCTATGAAAAACACACCATAAGCAAGGTAAAATCATGTCAAAATCACGGTAAAATCGTGGGTGTTTTTGGCAGCCATTATCTGCACTTTTTTCTTTTGACACTGTTATGGGTTTCCTTATTAATAATAATAATAATTTTAATATTTACTTCAGAGACTTGAAAGTTCACTTAGGCTTCAAAAGCTGATAACCCAGGATGCACCATTATTGGCCTGTAACTTGTGAACCTTTCAGAGAAGAACACAGGAACACGTTTTTCCCATGGTCAATGGATAAGTCATCCCCAACATTTACGAGCCTGCTTTGAGCCTTCAGAAACAATGGTGACTTTCGTCACAAGACAAAGGGATGTTTGTCCCAGTTTTAATAAACAAACAAGAAATGTTTAATATATGGGTTAGTTGAAGTTTTGCCATAGAGGACAATTTCCACAGATAACTAACTAAACATTTATCACCGGGAGGTAAACTCTCTCTCTAAACTCACCCATTGTGAGAAAGGCTTTTTAGTACACAGAAAGGACAATACTAGCCGTATGGGGACAAAGGATGATGTTGACCAAGAAGGATCCAGGTGAAGGATTTGTTTATATAGCTGAACTGGTATCTTGTCTTAAGGAAAACCCAGTCCATTATTAACAAGCAACTGAAACTGGAATTAAAAAAAATGACATTACGGTTCATATAAATATACATATATAAATGTATATTACAACATGCCATACATTTTGTATACTGCTTAATAGAGCGTCCTAGCACATAGTAGTAATGGAGGAAGTTACCGTATTTTTCGGACTATAAGACGCACTTTTTTCCCCCAGAAATATGGGGGAATATGTCCCTGCGTCTTATGGTCCGAATACATAACAGGGGCCCCGCCCCCCGCCGTCGCTGGCACCGCCCCTGCCATCCGCTCACAGCCTCTGGAATCCCCCGACCGTCGCCACTGGCTCCGCCCCCCCGCCGCAGTGTCAGGGGCTTTGCGAATCGAATTAGAGCCGCTCTCTCTCTCTCTCTTTTGCTTACAGAAAGGGAGGGGGGCGGCGGGGGATATCCGCAGCTCTCCTCTCCCTGTCACAGCGCCGCTGCCGAGTTCTCTGGCAAATAGAGCAGCGGCGCTGACAGGGAGAGGAGAGCTGCGGGCTGTCTGTATATCTCCCCCGCCGCCCCCCTTCCCTTTCTGTAAGGAGAAGAGAAAGAGAGAGCGGCTCTAATTGGATTTGCTGGGTCGCCACCCAGCTTCCTGCCCACTGTTTCCTCCCCCATGATTGGCCACAGCAGAGGGCCAATCAGAAGACACTGGGAGCATCATGGGAAATGAAGTCCCTGCAAAGTTTATGGCACCAGTTCCCCCAGCATGCAAGCACTCTGCTGGAGGGGAGGGAGGTGGTGTTAGAACTTGAAGAGGAGCAAAAGAGAATACTCTGCTGGGGGGCACCACCAGAGAGCCACGCTGTACCCCGCACCACCAGAGAGCCACGCTGTACCCCGCACCACCAGAGAGCCACGCTGTACCCCGCACCACCAGGGAGCCACGCTGTACCCCGCACCACCAGAGAGCCACGCTGTACCCCGCACCACCAGAGAGCCACGCTGTACCCCGCACCACCAGAGAGCCACGCTGTACCCTGCACCACCAGGGAGCCACGCTGTAGCCCGCACCACCAGAGAGCCACGCTGTACCTCGCACCACCAGAGAGCCACGCTGTACCCTGCACCACCAGGGAGCCACGCTGTACCCACACCGCCAGAGAGCCAAGCTGTACCCCGCACCGCCAGAGAGCCACGCTGTACCCACACTGCCAGAGAGCCACGCTGTACCCACACCGCCAGAGAGCCATGCTGTACCCACACCGCCAGAGAGCCATGCTGTACCCACACCGCCAGAGAGCCACGCTGTACCCACACCGCCAGAGAGCCACGCTGTACCCACACCGCCAGAGAGCCACGCTGTACCCACACCACCAGAGAGGGAGCCACACTGTTCCCGCACCACCAGAGAGGGAGCCACACTTTAACCGCTGTACCCGCACCACCAGAGAGGGAGCCACATTGTACCCGCACCACCAGAGAGGGAGAAAGACCGAGCCACTGCCAGGATACAGACATGCTACACTACTGACTAGAGTAACCCCAGGCAACCCAGAGTGAGCGAACGTCCAGCCAGAGGGATCACTGTTGCGATTTCGCTGGGTCTGGTAAGAGGGCCTGTTGGCCATTATTCATTACTGTTCCCAGGGACTGAGCCATTAGGAAGTGCCTAACCTGATATCCTCTAGGCCTTATTGACCGCCACAACGTCCCTCTCTGTCCTCTTCCCACGGCGTCCCCTCTGTCCTCTTCCCACTGCGTCCCCTCTGTCCTCTTCCCACGGCGTCCTTCTCCCAGGGCGTTACTCTGTCCTCTTCCCAGGGTGTCCCTTTGTCTTTCACCCACGGCAACCCTCTGTCCTCTTCCCACAGCGTCCCCTCTGTCCTCTTCCCATGAAGAAGACAGGGCGGGCCTTGACAGGAAGGGGTGGGTCATATTTAAATTAGGGGGTGCGCAAGTTTAGTCAGGCCTAGGGCAGCACAAAACCTACGGTAAATACACCACTGATGGCATGGTCACTCTGCGTTTACTGTGGCATGGTCCCTCTGCGTTTACTGTGGCATGGTCCCTCTGCCTTTACTGTGGCATGGTCCCTCTGCCTTTACTGTGGCATGGTCCCTCTGCGTTTACTATGGCATGGTCCCTCTGCGTTTACTATGGCATGGTCCCTCTGCGTTTACTATGGCATGGTCCCTCTGCGTTTACTATGGCATGGTCCCTCTGCGTTTACTATGGCATGGTCCCTCTGCGTTTACTATGGCATGGTCCCTCTGCGTTTTACTATGGCATGGTCCCTCTGCGTTTTACTATGGCATGGTCCCTCTGCGTTTTACTATGGCATGGTCCCTCTGCGTTTTACTATGGCATGGTCCCTCTGCGTTTTACTATGGCATGGTCCCTCTGCGTTTTACTATGGCATGGTCCCTCTGCGTTTTACTATGGCAATGGTCAGGCTGCATTTAATGGGCACTGGAAAATATTTTAGTACACAATTTGGTTCAGAATATTTTTTTTCTTGTTTTCCTCCTCTAAAACCTAGGTGCGTCTTATGGTCAGGTGCGTCTTATGGTGCGAAAAATACGGTAGGTCAATCGGAATGCCTTCTTACAAACCATAAACAAATCAAACCAGGTATAGCTTTTCCTACAAATCTGCCTATATAGATATAGGTATGGAATATATGAAAAATTATGTTTAGATTATCAATGACATTTTAGGTCATAGGGAAAAATATGATTTTAGTATCTGTTGACCTAGGGACTTCATTAGAAAAATGAAGATAGATACCAGTGTGACTTTATATATAGAAGTGTCATAAAGAGTTAATTAGCCTTACGAAATACGTCAAATTATGATTATAGAATACAAAAGGAGTCTACGTTTAGAAATGACCACATATTCAAAAGATATAGATAAATATTGAATGTTATATTGATTGACATATAATCTGTACCCTGTTTAGAAAAACCAGCTTATAGATATATTTTTAGACAGGAATATAAAACACATTATGTTATGTGAATAAATCAAGAAGTATATTAGAAGTATGTTATATATACCGGATTACCAGAAGATTAAAATCCATATATTCTTCCCACAATATACAAATTACACACATTCTGAGAATAGAATATATCAACTTAAAGAATTGATGCCCTAGTGGCTGAAAGTGGTATTACTTGAGGTTCCCAAAAATACAGTTAATTATTAAATTACCAACCTATAGAAACCAGAGATTTTTGTACAGTAACTCCCCTAACTGCAGCCACCAATAAGTGGAAGAACCACCTCCTTTGGGAAGAACTTAGGATAATTTTTATAATCTTATTGTCCAGAGACAATATTTAAGGGAAGAAAAATTAGATGAGAGGGACGGAGACTGGGAGATCCACACTCTGAGACAAACTGACACCCATGCACCATGCATGAAGACATCTTCTTACACTCATGAAGATTCCTAGACACCCGAATCCTGAAAGCCACGGCAGCCATCTTAAACTCTGGTCAGGAGATTGCCATTATGGAATGGGTAGATATGCCATTTTTGATTTTATCTTGAATTCATTTTTGTTCTCAAAATTGTTGAAGTATTGAATATTCTGCAATCATGATTTATTCTCATTAACAAACAACTGGTAGATGTTTTTTTTGTAAAGATTCAATTTTTCATTATATTTTTATTTTTGCGTAGTTCCAATCTTAGTGACAAAACAAACGTCCAATTTATTTCACATTGTTAACCACTTACTTACCTGCAGTATAGTAACGGTTGGATGTGTGAAATACAGACGTTCTGTTTCATTGTCAATTATACAAGGTTGTTGAACCTATTGAGAATTTATCATGACAGCATTATGTCTAAGGGACTGTATGCCCATTTTGCGGTTAATTTTATTGATTTTGTAGTCGTTCATGTAACAGAATTGGTATTTTAATTTCATGTAAATATTTGCTTTTGTCAACCAATAAATGTAGCTATTTTGTATGATCGCACGTCTCCGTGAATAAGTTTCATATTATAGACTGTATCATATAGATTGACTTGTATTCAAAAATATCTTTCGTTAAAAAGAACTTAAAATTAATATATTGTGCGGGCAAAACTGTCCCTTAAAAAGCACAACACCACAATGCTAAAAACCCTATTTTTGGCAGCCGAAATTTCAGTAAATTACTAGTCATGACTGTTGGGTCCGGTGGTTTTCTATTACTCTACTACACCTACTAGTAAATTATTTGCTATGTAGAAATATAATTTATACCAAAAACAGTGATTGTTCTGGTTAGTGAAGTTGGACGGCTATTATTTTGAGCACAACTGTATATATTACATTCACATCAGTCCCTGCCCTCAAGGAGCTTACAATCTAACTCACACAGATCCAAAACTAGGGCCAATTTAGACAGGAGCCAATTAACATACCAGCATGTCTTTGGAGTGTGGGGGGGAAACCGGAGTACTCGGAGGAAATCCATGCAGGCACAGGGAGAATATGCAAACTCTGTGCAGGTAGTGCTGTGGCTGGAAATCAAACCGACTTATGCTTCATTAACGCAAATTGACTGTTCATATTTCAATGCTGGACGATGACCGCTGGGACGAGGCGACTCAAACATGGTTCAGTACTGCTATCAGTAATGCAGACAAAATAATCCAGTTTACATTTCTCTACAGTCTATATTAAACCCGTGCAAAACTTAAACATATGGGACAGTGTGAATAGGCTTCTTGCCCTCACTAAGAAAAAATATATATATAGTCGCGCTAACTTATGACTGAACATAAGCCCACCACTGAATAATTGAAAAAAATCCAAATACCAATAGTGATAAATCATATAAATACTCAATGAAGAACCATGAAAAATCTGTAAATTATAAATAATAATAAGGTGAGTGAACCATGATTAAACAGTTAATAAGATGATAGTCCACAACTGCTATATGAAACTCTCAAGGTTCACGTCTAAAAGTCCATAATAAACAAAACACCCGTGAGTAAGTGTCCAAAAAAGCCAACGACAGAAATCTTCTTATAATCCGTGACTTTCACCACCACCAGTAAGAATTCCTGCTTACCAAAAAGGGATGGTCCCCTATGACAGAGGACCTAAAACAGCCTCAAATGATACTCAGTGGAACCTCCGGATTTCAGCAGATGATGAACTTCAATGGTTTAGTAGCCCGACAGCTCATACAGCCTCATGCGAATGTTCAACATCAACATGAAAAGAAGGAAGGACACTGAATAGTGTAAAATCCTTGGTGTACATTTATTAAAGGAATAATGGAATCATACTCACAAAAGCAGTTAAAAAGACAGCCTTAAAGTGCGTCAGCGCCGACCGGTCAGAGGCGCTGGCACACAAATACGTCCGTGGAAGCCGAGCAGTGGAGGGTGACGTCAGCACAAAGCTCGTATCCTGCCCTACGCGTTTCGTGAAAATTCACGTCGTCTCGGGGCACGGGCGATGGGCTGCGTCACCCCCTCTTTTTAGGGAACACTGTAGGGCAGGATACGAGCTTTGTGCTGACGTCACCCTCCACTGCTCGGCTTCCACGGACGTATTTGTGTGCCAGCGCCTCTGACCGGTCGGCGCTGACGCACTTTAAGGCTGTCTTTTTAACTGCTTTTGTGAGTATGATTCCATTATTCCTTTAATAAATGTACACCAAGGATTTTACACTATTCGGTGTCCTTCCTTCTTTTCATGTTGATGTTGAACATTCGCATGAGGCTGTATGAGCTGTCGGGCTACTAAACCATTGAAGTTCATCATCTGCTGAAATCCGGAGGTTCCACTGAGTATCATTTGAGGCTGTTTTAGGTCCTCTGTCATAGGGGACCATCCCTTTTTGGTAAGCAGGAATTCTTACTGGTGGTGGTGAAAGTCACGGATTATAAGAAGATTTCTGTCGTTGGCTTTTTTGGACACTTACTCACGGGTGTTTTGTTTATTATGGACTTTTAGAAGTGAACCTTGAGAGTTTCATATAGCAGTTGTGGACTATCATCTTATTAACTGTTTAATCATGGTTCACTCACCTTATTATTATTTATAATTTACAGATTTTTCATGGTTCTTCATTGAGTATTTATATGATTTATCACTGTTGGTATTTGGATTTTTTTCAATTATTCAGTGGTGGGCTTATGTTCAGTCATAAGTTAGCGCGACTATGTATATATTTTTTCTTATTTACATGCACTGATGATTGTTTTCAGAATAGTTGCTGCTTTCCTTCATTTCCCTTTTTTCTAGTTAAATTTAATTATTTACCAGGTTTTACACTATAGCGCAGTTTCTTTATATTTTTTTCTAATTCTTGCCCTCACTGCCAACGCGATGCAGATTTATTCCACCTCTTTTGGCCCTGTCCCCTGAAACAAAATTACAGGACACAATAATATACATTATTTCACCAACTCCTGGACTTTGCTGCCTCTAAGATTCGGAGGTCTTGTTGCTGGAAGCCTGTTGAGCCCTTAACTCTCCAGCTTGCTAATAGAGCTTTGTTCTAGCTGCTAGGCTTTTATGCACTGAAATTAATTCTACTTATTTGGAAAGAATCTTGCCACCTCACTCTAGATAGGTGTCTGAAATGGTTGATGAGGCGCTTCCTAAGTCCAAACTCATCTAATGAAGCCAGAGCCTGATCAGAGAAATTGACAAAGATTTGGGGACTGAACGGTCTGCAGATTCTAGATAGACTTCTTTATCTCAACTAAGGTGTGTCTGGAATGTGCGTGAAGGTGTGCTTGGTTTGTATTTCGCAATATGTGAATTGTTCCAAGCTGCATGTTTTGAGAAATGAAAAAAAAAAAAAAAAACCCTAAAAACGAAAATAACTGACTTGCTGGCCAGATCAACAAATGAAAATAAAGGGGGGAAAAAAATGCCATAAAAACTAAAAAGCGAGTGTAGCCGCCACATCTACTTACGGGGGGAGGAGCTTATGCACGGATGTCACCCGCTGCCATCTCCATGCTGGATAGATTATCCCAGCTTGTTTTATATGTTAGCCTCCGGCTGCACGCCGGATTTTATACCTTGCGCTATAGCGCTGTACTTTTATATGTCCTAACTTTACAATAAACCTACGGAGTACTCTTAGATTGTCTCCTTCCATATTTTTTTGTGTGGCACACAGATCCCACTGCTATTTATCCAGCATTATACAAGGGAGGATTCACACACTGGTTATCATCTCAGCTTTCCCGACTTACCATCTTGGAAGGATCTCAGCAGCAGTAATCGCATCCCAACATCCCTGGGTGGATACATGCTCGTATGACCTTCTCTTAATTGAGAGGTCCACCAATTCTGGTAAGCACATTGCATATGTGGTGGAGGATTCTATCATCACTGTATTGGCAGAGGATTTCATTCTCATCCCATCTCACGAGGAATCTTATCTAATTTCCTGCTTCTACCATTCTGGGACTTTTTGAAGATATTTTCCTAGATGATAGGACTTCATGCTTGATTTTTATTTTCTTTATTTATGCGCTGCACATACCCATGATTTTGTATACCGTTTTAGGCTTGTGATTACCTAATGTGTTCAGCTGGCATTTTTTTAATTTTAATTGCATACTAGTGGTTGTTTGCGCTGAGTGTTCCCTATTTTTATAAGGTCCACAATTGACTGTGGATCTGACACAGTCGCCCTTGTTACACAAGAACAGTGGTGTTCACCGCACAACTTGAATATTCACTTGTATGTTTAATGTTCGTTACTGTTTGTTCCTGGCTGCCAAATTGCTATAAGATAGCAAGGCGCTGCACCGGTCCCCTCAGAGGGTGGGTTAGTAAGGCCCCCCTGAGCCAGTGATTCCGGGGCAGGTGTAACCGATGGGGAACCCGCCTGCCCTGGACTCACGGCCCTCGAGTGGAGGGGATTGGCGTAGACCACCTATAAAGTTTTACACGACTATATTAGTCAAAGTTTAGTTCCTGTTGACCTGCTTAAAGGTTTTTTATTTGATGGTCGGGCGGCTACACATGCCACCCAACTGCGAGACTACCTCTCCTCTGCGGAGGATGGTACCCTTGCACATGCATGTCCGGACGTTTTGTCCAGTTGGGGATGTTCCCCACTACAAGGCTAGCTCATTCATGTTTATTAAGAACACATGGGCCTAAGGCCGAATGTTCCTTTTTCTTGTTTTTATCTTCTAATCTTTCTTTACTCTCTCCCCCCTTCCCGCCCACTCTCCTGTATTTTGGCTCCATGCTCCTATCTTGAAACTCGGTCTTGGCTGATATGGAGGCGGACCACGCCCATCCCGGAAGCTTCAATGACCCCTTCTGTGACACAAGGTAAGAGTGCTCTGCTCTACCACAATGGCTAAGACATACTCCACCGACTACTCGGTAATCTCCCACAATGTCCATGGCTTTAATTCCCCGACTAAAAGAACCAAAGCCTTTCAATTTTATTATGCACAAAAAGCTGAGGTCCTCCTACTGCAGGAAACTCACTTTTCTAAAACCTCTGCCCCCCCCCCAATACCTGAATGTTAAGTATCCACAATATTATTTGGCCTCAGGTCCCGATAAAAAAAGGCGGGGTGGCGGTCTGATTTTCAAAGCGGACCCCCTTCACGCCCATCACTGTGGTTAAGGATAAAAGGAGGCTGATACATTACGACAGTTGGACGCCTCCATGACCAACTGGTCTCCTTCATATCATACTATGCCCCTAACTCTGGACAGACAGAGTTCTTTAGTAAAATGCTTAGGATACTGATGCCCAGGGTGCAGGGACAGGTAATCAATGGGGGAGGGGGGGTGACAGCAACATACCGTTAGACAGGATTATGGACAAATCTGACCCCACTAAACCGATACGTAAGCGAGCACCTACTGGTAGCAGTAAAGTTGAATGCCTACTTCACTCCTATGACCTGATCGATGCCTGGAGCGAAAGTAATCTCTCAGTCAGAGACTACACACACTTTTCGCAGGTATACCAAACCTACTCCCGGATTGATCACATTTTAGTGTGTACCCCCCCTACTCCCGTACATGACATCCGTTAAAATACTGTCCACTCCCTGGTCGGACCACTCCCCCATTAAACTCTCCACAACGGGACTCTGGACTAAACCTCGCCCCACACTATGGCGACTTAACGCCTGCTTACTGAATGATCCCATACTTTACACCGAAATTGAGAAAGAAATACGGGAGTACTTTCGGATCAATAGATCGTCAGACACGTCCCCCGCGATTAACTGGGTGGCCCACAAAGCTACTATACGGGGTAAATTAATTCAAATGGCAGCCAGGGCAAAACGGTCCCGAGAACAAACCATCAAACAATTAGAAACTAATTTGGACAACCTAATGCAAGAACAGCATAGCACCCCCCAGGTTGACATTGGGCATAAAATTTACGAAGTGAGACTAGCGCTAAACCTCAGTCTGACCACTCAAGCGGAGAAACACATTAGCTGGTCCAAGCATAAATACTAAAAAATGGGAGATAAACCTACCACAATGTTGGCCAGGAAGTTAGTACCCCGACCTTATACGCCGACTTTATCCAAATTGCGACTACCCATCGGGCACCCCACTCAAAACCCCAAACTGATTCTCCAGGAATTTCACAAATTTTATGTCAGACTGTATGGCCCACCAAATAAATACGCACAAAGTAAGGCGGATACGTTCTTTCGAGACGTCATATTGCCCCAACCAACACAAGCCCACATAGAACTGATGGACAAAGAATTCACTGAACTAGAGATTAAGATGGCAATAAAAAAATATTCAACCCTCTAAAGCCCCAGGACCAGATGGATTCTCAGGTCATTATTACAGGAAATACCAGGAGATCCTTGCTCCCCATCTATGATCCTACTTTAATGACCTGAGGCGAAGTTCTAAAATCCCCAGTCATGAGAATGCAGCTTATTTACACGTTATACCAAAGCCAGGAAAGGATCACGGAGATTTTGTTAATCATCGCCCGATTTCCTTGATTGACACAGATCTAAAAATATTAACAAAAGTGCTGGCCCTTAGATTAAATTCTTTCCTCCCACAATATATTCACCCAGACCAGGCAGGCTTTGTCCCAAACTGCCAGGCGTCGGATCAGACCCGCAGAATTATAAATCCAATTGCGGCCATACAGTCTGATTGGGACTGTAAGGGACCAAGACGGGGAATGCTGCTTTCCTTAGACATCCAGAAGGCGTTCTATTCCCCATCATTGGAATACTTATTCGACGTGTTACGTCGTTTTGGGTTTGGCGAACGCTTTCTGGCCCTCCTTCAGACACTGTCGCTGACGACCTTCTGCTGGCCCTGTCGTCACCTATCACTTCCCTCCCCAATTTATATGCCATCCTACAACCATTCTCTGACATCTCAGGCCTCAAAATCAACCACAGTAAGTCCACGGGCACTGAATCTTTCTTTGCAGAACTCCACCCAGAAAACGCTCGAACAGTCCTACCACTTTTTATGGGAATCGGAAGCCCTCTCGTATCTTGGGATACGTCTGACCTCGTCCATTCAAACGCTGTATAAACAAAATTACCCTGCCCTGTTCAAAAGACTGAGAGGACCTAGCCAGATGGCAGATTCACCCCCCCCCCCCATCGTGGTTTGGCAGACTACACTCCATAAAAATGAATATATTACCGAAGGTCCTATATTTGTTTCACACTATACCTGTGTCACTAGTACGCTCCAAACTCCAAGCATTTCAAAATAAAATTCTCCAGTTTATTTAGGTCGATAAGAGGCCTAGAGTGAACAGGGGAACAATGTACACTCCAAAACAGAAAGGATGACTTGGACTGCCTGATCTCATGAAGTACTTTTACGTGGCCCAGGTCTCCAAGTTTCACTCGCAATAACCCCAAACAATATGGATGACTATGGAATCATATTCTTGTCGCCCCAACCAAGTTTCTCATATAATGTGGCTCCCAATGAAAGAGACCGATTATCTTATGTCCTACTCTCTCCTTCTCGCTGGACATTTGGGATAGACTTTCGAGGACACAAATTCAAGTCACCCCACCACCCCCTCGCACCTCTATTGAGAAATCGGGAGTACACCCCAGGCCTCTCTTCCCCCGTATTCGAATGGTGGACCAACAAGGGGCTACTACGGATAGCAGATCTTTGTGATCATGAAGGCATGCTAACTGAAAGTTCTCTGGTAGAAAAATATCAATTGCCAACATCTGAACGCTATAGATTCACCAAAATACACCATTATGCACGTAGGGGCGATTTAGCGACAATGACTCCCATGGAGCACCTATGTAGACAATACGATAAACTCAGGGGCCACATTTCTGCTATATATACAATCTTGACGTATGCATCGACAAAACTGAACTATATGGTCCAATGGGAACAAGATCTCCAGGAAACCCTAGATCTTGAGGAATGGCACTCGATATCAGAGACGGCGTCTTGATCGCTTACCAATACCTCCATTATAGAGGCTAACTACAAGGTTTTATTAAGATGGTATATGGTACCGGCCAGACTAGCCACTTTTGTGCCCTGAGCCACCTCGGGGTGCTTTCGGGGATGCGGCCAGGTGGGAACAACATTTCACATATGGTGGACATGCCCCAAGGTCAGGAGATTTTGGATCAGGGTCTACAATTTTATATATACCCTCACCCAGATTAACCTGGTAAAGTCCGCAAAACACGCACTCCTGGGTGGCAGGGTAACTGAAGCCTCGAAAAACCAAAGAAGGCTGCTCACATTCATATTCATATCAGCCAAAATTACTATAGCCAGAAACTGGAAGTCTGCAGCCCTACCATTCGACCAACTTAAACACAAAATGTCTTGGCTCATGTTAAATGAAAGATTAACAGCAATCGTACAGGATAAAATGAAGTTGTTTAACAAAGTATGGGATCCATGGATCAAATACCTGACAAATGATCCAGGGACAATTACAAACCAGAATCCTTCCTGAAGGATAAGTCACTGATTTTGCAATTTATTTTTTATTTTTATATATATATCCTCGGTGAGACATGGTTCTCCTGTGAGTGGTATGTACACCATAACACCGGATTGCATAAGGGTTGGATTACATCAGGATAAGACAAATAGACCATACTTGTTATAAAAAGAGGGTTCCTTGTGTATATTGTCTGTGTTACTTACTAAAGACACTGTATGATGTTTAATGAGATGCCAAGATCATTGTTCTCTGTTTTGCTATGTTAAAATTTGAATAAAAAAAAAAAAGTGTTTGATTTCTTTACATCTACAGTGTTCATTAAAATAATATCTGTGATCCCACATTAAAGTCCTTGTACATGCACGAATAAGACAACACTTTGTCCCCATGTCCTAGTGGTTAGTTGTGTTCCTGCTTTGTCACCCTGGCTTCTGATGGGGACTATAAGAGGCCGTTTTAACACTAAGGAAGTGGTTAAAAAAGGCTGGAAGAGATCAGCTGCACTGAGATTAAACAATGGATGAAAAAAATGGTGAGATGCCAATTGGTTATAACACACTGGGGGGAATTCAATAAAGCTGTTGCTAGACTTTTCTGGAGTTAATCCCACTTGTTTAGGTGTTGCGGCAAATTCATGAAGCATTTGCGACACTTGGCTCTGACAGCGACTCGTGCACCAAGATCAAGCATTTCTAAAATGCACCACATTTACATTTTGAAGCATTGATTGGCCAAATCTAAAAGTGGAGTTAATTAAGACCAACTCCTTTGGCATTCAGAAAGAAAAACTGGCTTAGACAGAGTTTGAGAAATTCTCTCATGCATTCTAAAAGTGTTGCAAATGCTTCATGAATTTACCGCAACACATTAACAAGCAGGATTAACGCCAGAAAAGTATAGCAGCAGCTTTATTTTATTCCCCCTCAGTAAGTTATAACCAATTGCATTTCACCATTTTTTTTTTCATCTATTGTTTAATATCAGTGCAGCTGATCTCTTCCAGACTTTTTAACCACTTCCTGACTATATGCATGGCCTTCATGTGTGTTAAAACCTTTGTGCCCAAACCAGCAAGGACTGCTTCACCCCCTCCTGGACTCAGAGCAGATGTTATAATAATCAGCTTAAAACAACCTGATGCTGGGGTCTCCTGCTATAATCTGTTTAAAGCTAGTGTTGTCTAGTTCCTGGGTGCAATATTCAGCTATAATATCAGTTCCTGTTTCCAGACTGGAGGAAGCACCCAAGAGGGGTGCCAAGGGGTCCATCACACACACCTTTCCAGTGTCGTGGTGTCATTCATTTCAAATTGCTTCCCACTGCACCAAGACACACAACAGACTACCTTTATCAAGATAACGCATGTCCGTTATCTTGGATGTTTTGTTGCACTGCGAACCCACTCACTGGAATGGGCTGCGCTAATGCAATGCATTTTAACACAAGGCCACCAAGGTTTGAATGGGAGCTTATTGCATTACTTTATCAAAAGGAATGTTCAGAACTATTATTGGATTTATTTTAACCACTTAAGGACCGCCTCACGCTGATATAGGTCGGCAGAATGGCACGGCTGGGCACATCCATGTACAGGTACGTTGCCCTTTAAGAGCTTTAAGAGCTCGCGACCCGGTCCTGAGATCCGTCACCCGCAGACCTGATCGCCGCCAGTGTCCCGCGATCGGGTCACAGAGCTGAAGAACGGGGAGAGGTAAGTGTAAACAAACCTCTCCCCGTGCTTCCTAGTGAGCCTGTCACTGATTGTCTGTTCCCTGTCATAGGGAACGACGATCAGTGACGTCGCACACCAAGCCACGCCCCCTACAGTAAGAAACACACATTAGGTCACACTTAAATCCTTCAGCTCCCCCTACAGGTTAACCCCTTCACTGCAAGTGTAATTTTCCCAATAATCAGTGCATTTTTATAGCACTGATCGCTGTAAAAATGACAATGGTCCCAAAATAGTGTCAAAAGTGTCCGATGTGTCCGCCATAATGTCGCAGTCATGATAAAAATCGCTGATCGCCGCCATTACTAGTAAAAAAATAAAATAATAAAAATGACATAAAACTATCCCCTATTTTGTAGACGCTATAACTTTTGCGCAAACCAAACGCTTATTGCGATTTCTTTTACTAAAAATATGTAGAAGAATACGTATCGGCATAAACTGAGGAAAAAAAATGTTTTTTTATATATATTTTGGGGATATTTATTATAGCAAAAAGTAAAAAAATATTGCATTTTTTTCAAAATTGTCGCTCTATTTTTGTTTATAGCGCAAAAAATTAAAACCGCAGTGGTGATCAAATACCACCAAAAGAAAGCTCTATTTGTGGGAAAAAAAGGACACCAATTTTGTTTGGGAGCCACGTCGCACGACCGTGCAATTGTCAGTTAAACGATGCAGTGCCGAATCGCAAAAAGGGGCCTGGTCCTTTAGCTGCAAAATGGTCCGGGGCTGAAGTGGTTAATAGGAGAAACTGACCAAACATAGGTGTGCCAAGCTTGTAGCATCATACTCAAAAAGGCTTGAGGCTGTAATTGGTGCCAAAGGCTTTAAATACTTATGTACATATGATTTTTTTTGTATATTTATCTTTAATAAATTTGCAAAGATTTCAAACAAACTTCTTTCACGTTGTCATTATGGGGTATTGTTAAATTTTGAGGAAAATAATTAATTCAATCTATTTTGGACTAAGGCTGCAACATAACAAAATATGGAAAAAATTAAGCGCTGTGAATACTTTCTGGATGCACGGTATATACACAACTCGGTAGCCTGTACCTTTAAAAAAACAACAATCAAATAGAAAAAAAAAAAAGCTTTAAATCTAACATGTCTGATAAAATATATTCATAGACTGCAGCACATTTTAACGGTCACAAAAATTGAAAACTAACAAAATAATTAAAGTGTAGTACAATATCTAATTGCAATACATTTTCTAATGACATTAACAGTATATTTACATAAATGAAACCTCCAGGCTCTGCAAGTTAACAGTACATAAAAAATGCCACCAACTTTCTCCCAACTGCATTAAAATGCTTAAAGTGATTGTGATGTAGGGGGAGGAGAGCAGCATTACATTAAGCTTCCCATTGAATGGCTATTGCGGGGGGGGGGGGGGGGGGGGTCAGGACAAGTTTGATCATTGGAGTTCCCAGCATCGAAAATTTCAGTTTTTATTAGAAAGCAGAGTGACTTGCAGGAACACCAGGGATTTCACATAAAGGAAACAAAAAAAACCCATAAAGGAAACAATACAAAGAGAACATGATACTTGGTACAGCAGGCACATATCAGGAATATGAAATGTTGGGGGTAACAAACATACTACTAGCCACAAGGACTTTTGTGATCAGTGGGTACATTTGGCACATTTCAGACTGCATCAAAATTAAGCCAAAATTGCCTTAAAGTAGAACTAAAAGGCAAAACTTATTGTTTTCATTTTGACAGAGAAGGGAGGGTTATAACCCCTGTCCGTATTTGTTTTGTCCACCTGTGTCCCTTTGGGGAGATTTGCCTTCACTTCCTGTCCCACCCATAGCCAACACAGGAAGTGGGAATGTCCCCATTGGAAGATTTCCCCTCTATTACTTTTCTGGGAACTTTCTTTTACTTTCACTGATAATGGCAACTAGGACAAAAAGAGGTGAATCTCCCTAACAGGGGCACAGGCAGCAATAAAAAGTGACCAGTGTTTTATAATCCCTCTCCATTCAATCCAAAACAAAAAAAAAAGAAGAAGTTTAGCATTTAGTTAGTGGGTAGTTTTAAAATAAAACTTGATTACTCTGCACCCTGGCTTTATTATGTAGATGAAGCCTAACACACAAAATCTTGTCAATTCCTGTCACTGTAGCAGCTCCTCTGCATTTGAATAAATATCTGTTTGTATACCAATCCATTCTCATCAGTCCCTTGGAGTCAAGTGAGTACATTGGTGTGTCACCATTGTCCTAACCTGACCTGCTCTAACTCCCATTATTGGGGGCTGTTTATCTGAAAACCTATTCTCATTAGCTATAAGTGGGTTTCCGGGTAACCAATACCATTCATAAGAATCAAAGTAGGTAAAGTGAGGTCAATAGAGAGATTCACCAATGTTCTCATTCCAAAGCAGAGTACTATGATGAGAATTATGTGTACACACAGTTCCATTTTATGTCCCTTTTTCAGTACAGAGAATAAGAAAGAAAAAAAAATCTTGTACAATTCTTCTTTAAAATGTTAGTTAATATTTTTCTTCTTTCCAGTTGACTCAAAAACCTCAACAGCAAAATACACCAACATCTTTGTCCGCACAAGTGTTCCGTTTATCTGCGTGCAGACAGTGCCATGTTTATTGGAATGCCGAGGCTACACAGATACAGCCACTGGCCCTAATTTAATAGCCGTGCATGTGCGGGTGCATGTCCCTAAACACACACTGCGTTCAGGGACATGCACCCACACCTGCATGGCTGTCAAATTGGGACCATAAACTGTGTCCTTGCAGCTTCTGTGTCCCTATATACATGAATGGGACTGCCAGCACATGGATGTGTGGAACAACTTGGCATCACGTGAAGGTGAAGGTGAAGATGGCCCTGCATGCGAACAAGCCTTTGCTTGACCTGCTAATCACATGGTATGTAAACAGAGGGGTGTAAAATGTAATCGTTTACAGAACAGAGGAATTATTAAACCCTACTCGTTTACAAACAATATGCATATGATTTGCAGGTCAAGCAAAGACATGCTGATCATGTGACTATTGTTTCCATCTTACAGGGAGAGTCAATTTTGCTTTCATCATTGATTAAAAATCAAAATGTCATGAAAATAATGAATTTTGGTGAAATTTCAGAAAAGCAGTTTGTCAAATTATCTCATCCCCAGTGATCAGTAATGTATTGCAGGGGTTACAAGAGTTAATGTTATACCTAACAATTCACAAACCAACTGTCTTGGATGGTGAACACATTTGCTAAATTGTATGCCCTACAATTTTGGTTGAAAATAAAAGAGGCATGACTAGAACAGCCCAAGATTTCAGCATGATCCACAACTGACAGTTTACTTTGCTCTAATTGCTGTCTTCACTATCTGAGTACATCTCCAGCAAAGACAGAGACGATGCTTTAGACGCTGTTGGTACACTCGGGAGATCAGTGGCGTTACCTATAATAAAGAAATGAAAACATCAGCAAAATAAGCAATTATGAAAAAGCTCCCATTTTACACAAACATGTTCACAAAGAATGTAAAAAAAAAAATAAAAAATTTTTTCCTTTTGGTACACTTTACCAAAGATTCTTGAGATCATTTCATTGTTTTGGGTAATTGAGAGCAAGGCTTGGGACTTTATATGAATCATGCAGCCAGGGAGGTAGCACAGCACAATGATGTCTGGTGGATAAACCATGATTGTGACCATTTATATTGCATTATGACAAAATATATACAATTGGATACAGTAAAAATAAGGAAACTTTAATTCCATAACAGCATATTGACATAGCAACATATTGGTATCACAGGAGTAACATCATAAAATCGCCAGACTCATTGATACTTGTCTCAACAGTAATAGGTATATTATGTATTCAAGTTGTTAGAATCAAAAAGAACATAAGCCACTACGGTAACATAAAAAACATCAAATTGCTCGATGCATTTCGGGCAAGGGCCATCCGGGCAGATCATCAGCCCTTTATATATACACATTTCTATGCTTCATTACACTATTTATATATATTTTTTATAGATGGGCTTTCTATATATGTGGCTCTCCCTACCCTCCACCATCGTTGAGGGATTCTTTTCCCGGGGTATGCCTTCCTTGTCGGTTTTTCCTTCTGTGTTTTTGGGATCACCGCCTCAGCTCTCGGGGCTGATGATTCGCAAGGGTGGCCCTTGCCCAGACTCATGACTGGTCTGTAAGTAGGAGTCAGGGTTTTATTTTTGTACTATTTTTTCTTTTAATCATAATCCTACCTAATACTTACCCTTAATACTTTTATAAACATCTATACCGCATCTGCTACTGAAGAGTGGCAATGTAGCCACGAAACGCATCAAGCTGTTTGATGCTTTCTATGTTACTGTTATATATTACCTATCTTATGTTCTTTTTGACTCTACCAACTTAAATACATAATATACCCATTACTGTGGAGACACGTATCAATGAGTCTGGCGATTTTATGATGTTACTACTATGATACCAATATGTTGCTATGTCAATATGCTATCATGTACTATGTTATGGAATTAAAGTTTCCTTATTTTTACTCTATTATATTGTATATATTTTGTCATAATGCAATATAAATGGTCACAATCATGGTTTGTCCACCAGACATCATTGTGCTGTGCTACCTCCCTGGCTGCATGATTCATATAAAGTCCCAAACCTTGCTCTCAATTACCCAAAATATAATTATTCTCATATAATGCAGGTTCTTTGGTTGCTCCCGAAGAGTGGCAATGTAGCCACGAAACGCATCAAGCTGGGGGTTTTATTTTTGTACGATTTTTCCTTCTAATAATTATCCTACCTAATACTTACCCTTAATACTTTTATAGATATCTATACCGCATCTGCTCCTGAAGAGTGGCAATGTAGCCACAATTTGCTCCTGTCAGAATGGCAATCTGCTTTGTTTACATAGGTAGACAGCCATTATGTGTGTCTGCCTGATGTTCGGCGGTTGCCAGTGGAATGCACGCCCCCTACCTGGAAGAGTCGAATCATGTATATATATACACACACACACACGTTATCCGGTGCAGAGGTGCCGCCCTGTAGCAGTAAAACTGTAAGTGGTTAACATTACAAAATGTAAAACATGATAAAAAGTTAGAAAGAAAAATATTTAGGTACTTACATTGGTCTCATTTAAAAAAATAAATGTAATTAGGCCGATTAAAAGAGCTGAATTAATGTAGGTCTTTTATATTTATCTAGAATAAAGCGTTAAAAAATAACAAATCATAAAAAGACACATTAGCTCCTTGCATTCTCAAAAAATGTAGTGCAAAAATAGGATTTTTGTACTCACCGTAAAATCCTTTTCTCTGAAGTCCATGTACGGACACAGCTTCTTATAATCTTGACTTGTGGGTTATGTTCCGTCTATTAGGAGAGGACTAGGCAGACATGTTAATGGTTAAATATGTAATCTTTAGCAAAGCTGAACAGCGCCGTCCAGGGGGCAGTCCCTCTGGTCATAACCACTCTCACTGCAGTGAGCAGCTCAGTTCGTCAAAAGCAGTACAAACTTAAAAATGAGGGGTGGGTGCTGTGTCTGTCCATGGACTTCAGAGAAAAGGATTTTACGGTAAGTACAAAAATCCTATTTTCTCTTTCGTCCATGGACGGACACAGCTTCCTTATAATCTTGACTTGTGGGACGCCCCCAAGCAGTGTCAGAAAAACGAGGGGTGGGAAACAGCAGTAAAACAACTTCACCCCAAACAATCAGAGCTACTCAAAAGAGGAGTTGCCATTTAAAACAGCCGCGTGCAAAACCTTGCAGCTGAAGCAAGTATCCGCAGATGCATGCACGTCAACTTTGTAAAACTTGGTGAAAGTGTGAACTGACAACCAGGTCGCCGCCTTTCACACCTGTAAAACAGACGCTCGATGTCGGAAGGCCCAGGAGACACCAAGTGCCCTGGTAGAATGTGCCGCAACAGGAAAAGAAGGCCCCCTTTAAGGACATAGGACTGAAGCACAATCTGTCTGATCCATCGAGAATGGTGTCCGACGACACCGACAGGCCCGTTTATGGGCCAGTCATAGAGACAAACAGTGAGTCTGACCTCCAAAACGGAGCCGTAGCAGACAAATACACCTGCAGAACACGTACCATGTCCAAGGAATGTAACGCAACCTCTTTGGGATGCGATGGCCGAGGACACAAGGATGGAAGTACGATGTCCTTATTCAAAAGAGAGGCCGAAAACACCTTCGGAAAAAACGAAGGCTGCGGGCGTAGCACCGCTTTATCCGGATGGAGGATCAAGTAAGGGGATTTGCAAGACAATGCTGCCATTTAGAAACCCTCCTGACAGAGGTCAAATCACCAGAAAAAAGGCAACTTTCTGAGAAAGTGTCAAAAAAGGAATCTCCCTGATGTTCACAAAGGGAGGTCTCTGAAGTACCGAGGGTACCAAATTCAAATCTCACGGAGGTAGTGGTGGCCGAAACTGAGCCACATGTC
This sequence comes from Rana muscosa, assembly GCA_029206835.1. Classification (NCBI taxonomy): domain Eukaryota; kingdom Metazoa; phylum Chordata; class Amphibia; order Anura; family Ranidae; genus Rana; species Rana muscosa. Next base: position 37,141,617 of record JARGYO010000162.1, on the reverse strand, counting down.
GGGCCAAGGGCAGTTTAAATAAAAACAGCCAAGGCTGAAAAAAACTGCCCCATAATGGTGCTTAAGGCAAGTTTCTGATTCACACCATGCTATAAAAAACAGCAGGTATCCTGGAAACCGACTATGCCCGTGGGCGCCAACCCATCTCCTCACACAGAGATGTAGGCCTTCCACGTGTGATGATAGATCGTCCGAGAAGATGACTTCCGTGCCCTCAGTATGGAGGAAATTACAGAGTCCGTTAGGCCTCGGTCCCACAGAACCTGACTTTCAACAGCCAAGCCGTTAAGCCAGCAACTGCAAAGCCAGATGAAGTATAGGACCTAAGGGGCATCCGCCACCAGGCGCACTAGGTCAGCGTACCTGGGACGCCGAGGCCAATCTGGTGCAATTAGTCGCGGAGCAGATGAAGCAAAAGATTCAGTGGGGGAAAGGTATAACTTAGCCAATACTGACCCTACGGGGCCACCTACGCGTCCCTCAGGTCCGCCCAGGGATCCTTGGCTCTGGCCACAAACTTCAATACCTTCCGATTGAATCGAGAAGCCAGGAGATCCACGGCTGGCGTGCCCATCTCAGGCAAAAGAGTCTAAATACATACGGGTGTAGCGACCATTCTCCTTGGTCCAGCATCTGGCAACTTAGGTAGCCAGCTTGCCAGTTTGAACCCCGGCCGATAGAGCCAGCACGCTCCGTTCTGCCCACTGCAGGATGTGAGCGACCTCCAATGCTGCAGCCGAGCTGCTTGGTCCTCCTTGACGGTAGACATATGCCACCGTTGTGGCGTTGTCTGAGTACCATCCAGTGAAAAGGAAGGAACGACTTTCCGGACTGAAGGGCCGGAGATTTCAGCCACCAGACCAGGGGAGGTCTGACTAGGTGGCTCACCCAGGATTGACAATCCAGGGACAATGGAGACTTGTCCCATTTGGACAGAATCTCCCTGGGCAAGACTCGAGTATGGAATTTGTGCATACGGTACTGTCTCGAAGGAGGCTACCATAAGACCCAGGGCTCACATGCAAAAGCGCAGCGACGACCACCAGCGGGATGCCACAGCTTCACCGCCAGAGCCTGCAATTTTTTCAATGGGAGACTAAAACCTTGCCTCTGAAGATACCCGTATCAAGCCCAGGTATTCCAGGTGCCGAGTCGGCACCAACAAAGACTTCAGGAGGTTCAGCACCCAACCAAATATTTGAATGGTCCAATCGCCACATCCTTCTCTAATTCTGAGTACGCAGTAGCCCTCAGGAGGTCGTCCAGGTAGCCCACAATAGCAATTCCTCGCTGTCTTAGCAAGGCCAGGATCGTGGTGAACACCTTGGAGAAACTCCTGGTCCCAAAAGGGGAAGCCCCAAACTGGTAGTGAGCGACCCCGACTGCAAAACGCAGAAATTTGATGCCCGACATATACGGACGGGGACCTATAAATATGTGTCCTTGATTTCCAAGGATGCCAGAAAAATCCCCCGGACGGAGAGCAGCGAACTGATTCCATCCTGAACCTTCGTACTTTTACAAAGGAGTTGAGGGCCTTTAGGTCCAGGATTGGACGAACCCCGTCCTATTGTGGGACTACAAACAGATTGGAATAGAATCCCTGAAAACCGTTCCGGCAGCGGCACAGAAGCTATCACCCCGCGCTTCAGCAGGTCCTACACTTCCCCAAACAGGGCATATCGAGCCGGAGGAAGATGAAGGATGGAGGGAAAAAAACTGTTGTTTTGTGGACAAGACAGAAAATCTATCTTGTACCCTGATGAAACCATTTTACAACCCACTGGTTGGAAAGCAGGGCAGTCCACCGAGCTGCAAACTCACGAAGGCGACCTCCCACCCGAGAGTCGGGCAGGGGCAGCCCGTCATGCAGTCGCAGGCCGTCTGGCTTGCCGGCCTGGGAACGCTCACCTGCAGGCCCGGCAGTAAGAAAACACCGCTTGTGAGCGGAAAAAAGGGGAAGCCCCTGGCCCACGACGTGGCTCCTTACCCTTTCTGGATTGTGGGAGCGCCGTGCTTCCACCCCAAACGACATTTTTGATAATGTCATCCAGTGAGGCCCCAAAAGGCCCCCAACCCTGGAAGAGCAAATCCGCCAGTGTCTTCTTGGACGTCTGGTCCGCAGACCAGCATTTCAGTCAAATCATGCGGCGTAGCCCCACCGCAGATACTGAAAGTTCTGGACAGCCAGGGAGCTGCATCTAAGGCCGCATTGCAGACATACTTGAGGCCATGCACCAACCGATCCGCTATCATGCAGACCGGGGAAGCCTGTTGCTATTCAACCATGGCGTTTTTACCCCCCTTACGTCCGCACACTGCTTCCACAAGCACCCCAGGTACATGGCACCGGTTGTCACCACAAGGATGTCAGGGAAAGAAAACACCAGCTTCTGATGCCATGCAAACCCACACTTGCCTGACATCCATAGGGACCAAGGCAAGACAGCAAAAAAATCCACCCCCTAGCTGCTCAGAGTGAGGGACCCCAGGGGACTCGCCGCTCTGATCCAGGTGCTGCCAGCGCCGCTGTCCGCTCTCCCCATAATGCCTCCTAACAGGCATGGCTGTGGTGTCTTCCTGTGCCTGAGGTGTTCTGCGCTGTTCGCGCCATCCAGAAGAAACGTTTTCCCTGCTAGAGGCAAAAACAGAGCTGGGGCTACAAGAAAATGGCCGCCAGCCACCCCTGTATATAGCGCACGCACTACAAGAAAATGGCGCAGAGCGCCGCCAAAATGGCCACCGAGCGCTGCTGAGGGAAAAATTAAACACGCTAGGCCTCAGCGCGGAGGCCCCCCATGGCACCAAACAACACCCCCCATGGAGATCAGACCCTGCCCCCCCCAGTCAGGACTCGGATCCCCCCCCCCCCCGAGGACCCCCGGTGAGTACAGCAGGCCCAGCCCCACAGAGCATGGGAAGGAGGGAAAAGACAGGGAGAGAGGAAAGGGATGGTGGGAACCAGGCCCGGACTGGCCATAGGGCAGACCAGGGCCACCCGCAGGCTGGTTCCGGACGCTCTGTGGCATGTTGATGATCAGGCCGCGGCCTGGACAGGGTTAAAACAGGTCGCGGCCGATCACCTACCCCTACGCGGCCACGCCTGTGTCATCTCCGGGCTCCGGCGCAGCTATGTTAGCGGCTGATTGGCTGAGCTGTGCGTCTCTCACACACAGCTCAGCCTCAGAACCAACGCTGACAGTTCGGCTGTTCGGACACTGCTCCTCCTCTTCCCGCCTCTCTACTCTACACTGTCTGAACCGCCCACACCCCGTGTCTTGCCCCGCCCACACCCCCTGTGTCTTGCCCCGCCCACAATACCCCCTGTGTCTTGCCCCGCCCACACATCCCCGGGAAAATGTGAAGGAAGATTGAACACATTTGAAAGCTGCAGGCAGCCTGCTCTTGAGCCTCCATCCTGGGGTGAGTAAGCTCACCCTCTCCCACCTCCCAGTGTATGTATAAAATGAATTTAAGGGGTGCTCTGTGGACTCTGATGCAAGAGGGGGGCTTTGGTGGGCAGAGACCCCCTTACATCAGAGTTCCCCTTTACATCAGAGTCCACAGCATTCCCCCTTAAATCAGGGATCTCAGAACACCACTTTACATCTGATCCCCCTTTAAATAAGAGTTCCCCTTTACATTAGAGTCCACAGAGCTCCCCCTTACAGTAATGGAAATTCTGCAGACGGTAATGGGGGCTCTGTGCGGACTCTGAGGTAAGGAAGCAGGGGGCGGGAGGAGCTGGAGATCTGCACAGTGAGCAGAGAGTAAAAGGGTGGGCATGATTGCAGGGACACTGTGATATAAAGGGGACTGCAGTGTAATCACAGTGTCCCTGCACATTACAGCGTGGCGGACCGACACCCCCCCCCTAGGGTGACCACATTTCCAAACGGCCATTCAGGGACCCCCTTTCCAACTTTACTTACTGACAGCACTTGTCCTGACTGCCCGAGACCCGTTTTACCTTGTTCCAATGCTCAATGCTGGCTTTACACTGCCCTGCTGTGATTAGACACAAGAGGTAGGATTTATGATTTCTCCAATCACAAACAGGGGGCGGGGATTGTGCTTCTCCAGACATTCCCGGCCAGGACAAGTGCTGTCAGTGAGTAAAGCGGCGATGTGGTGGCCTTTTTTGGGGGCAACAGATAGAGGGGAGGCGGCTGTGTCAGCTTCATTCCGGGACACTGTATAAGGTGCCCGGGACCTAGGACAGACCTGCAAAATGCGGGACTGTCCCGGGCAATCCGGGACACGTGGTCACCATACACACCCCCCCCCCCCCCCGGGCCCTATTTTTTGTCCCAGTCCGGGCCTGGTGGGAACCCCCTAAATCGACCTCCCCGGGAATGCCCAGCCGTGCCACCCTGCCAAAGCAGAGGGACTGCTAATTACCCGTCCTGGGTGGACTAGCTGAAGGCATTCCTGACAAACCCAACGTCCGCGCGGTTACGGCATGGCTGTCGGGCCGGCACACTGACACGGACATATAGTCCGGCCATATGTGTGTGCCCCGGAGCATATGGCTCACTGGCCACCCCTGGAGCAACGGGGCGTGTCGTGGATGACCCAGCGGGTAGCTAAAGGTCGGCACATGCTCAATGGCCAAAACTGGGGGGACTACAAGGATCTGGGATCCAGCCTGTCACCCAATCGGCAGTTGATAGTAGATCTCAGGATCAAAAAGTAGAAAAAAAGGGAGCCAGGTCCTCCACTGCTAGGCAGAAAAAACTGAGCTGCTTACTGCAGTGAGAGGGGTTATGACCAGAGGGACCGCCCCCTGGGCGGGGCTGTTCAGCTTTGCTAAAGATTACATGTTTAACCATTTACATGTCTGCCTAGTCCTCTCCTAATAGACGGAACATAACCCACAAGTCAAGATTATAAGGAAGCTGTGTCTGTCCATGGACGAAAGAGAAAAGTGATTTTACAAAAAAATTATAAAATATACCTTTGCATTGTAAACTTTCTTCACAATGGATCTCTGTACTCTTAGAAAGGGCAGCAGGGGTGGTTCTTTCTTTATGAAGGTCAGTGGTCTGCTTTCTCACAAGGCTTGAGATTATCTGATGACTATGAGATCTGCTCCGTTTGCTCTCCAATTTTTCACTGTTCTTGTTCTTGTAAGAGATATGGTTAAACATCCTTAGCTATTTATGCCACGTTTGATGTGATTAAATACCAAACATATAAATGTATGCAGACAGCAGACAAGCAAAAATTTACTTCAAACATTACACCATAAAATAAATAAAATAAAACATTGCACTTAACAGAAGGAGGGACTATTAACTGGGCACTTTCCTTCCCCTACATGCCCAGGCCAATCTTCAGCTTTCAATGCTGTCTCACCTTGAATTACAGACAATTGGGCGGTCATGCAACTGTACCTAAATTAAAAATGGATTTGGAGGAATTGGTGTGTGTATATACTGGGTCTTGTCCAATCCGTATAGTCAAAAAAATAGATGCATTCTATGCATTAAGATAAAAAAAAAAACTTCTGTGAGCAGCAGCCCCCCCCCCCATACTTACCTGAACCCCATCTAGATCCAGCGATGTTGCACGAGAGTCTTGGCTGTCTGGGGCTCTCCCACCTCATAGGCTGAGACAGCGGCAGTGTTCCCTTCTGGAAAGCATCAGGGCCTACTATGATTTTCAAGTTGGCCCCTCCTGACATTAAGTGTATACCCCAACAATTAATTTATTTGATCCTTTTAGGTCTCCTAAATATACATGTCGAAACAACTCCCACAAGAGCTGCTGGATTGTTGGGTTCTTCTACCCTTCCCAGTTGCAACCTGGCCTTTACTAAACCAGACAAAACTCCATTAGGGATAAAGTGAAAAATGTTCAATAAACAGTTACAACAATGGCAGGTTCATCCAATTCCCAAATACTGGGACAAAAATAACATCAAAGTAGATGCCGTTTGTACCCTCAGTTGCCTGCGTAGCGACACTGTAGGAATGCGCTAGGCAAGCAAAAAGGGGAAGGATACAAAAACAAGAGCTGCAGTAACTGAGGTAAATATCTTGGCATGGTAAGGTAATGCAAATGACAGTACAAAGAACAGTGCCAACTATTAAATAAGGTTGGGGTGGGGTGGTAGATAAGTAGACCGAAGGATCCTGAGGAGCTGGCCAGGGGTTTCTGGTAAAGCTCAGCATTTCCACCAAAAAAGAAAAGGTGGTGGTGGGAGAGCCCTTATAGTATAATGGATTAATTCAGAAATAAGGATACAGTGCTTCCACAATAATAGGAAAAAAGGTCAAAATGGAGTTACAACTGTTGAGGCTGCAGTCATCCAGCTAGGGCTGAACACATTACCTTCCTAGTGCGTGGGTGGAGAAAACCTGTCTCAACGCAGGGTCAGTGTGGTCGCTCTCTATGCCTTCGGCGTACCCATCCTGGGTGGTATGTGGGGGCTCTCAGGTGGGTGAACAAAGTGGTAGAAAAAGACAGCGCAAAAAGGGGCCTTCTGTAGTTTGATTGGCAGACGCGCCCGATGTGGTAGTTCAAAAGGATAGGCACGAGTCTACTTTGGTAAAATATCCAATTACTTAATTTCACTGAATAAAACACGTTTTGTGGCTTTAAATTGCCACTTCCTCAGTTCAAGGTGATACAATTGGTGTCTAGTATCTGTTGGTAGTGAGCTCCACTTGGGAAATATTCTTTATTGGCCACTAGGTGGAATATAGAGTTTAAGGCTGTGATGACATCTAGGAAGATCTCATGTAGCTGGGCAGGAGGCCATTTGTGTCACCCACTCTAGATTTTGTAAAGGGTTTACTATTAATATATTTGAATAATTTTTTTGAGTTTTTTTGATGTTGATATTCCCTCCCAGACTAAGTCTTGGAGCTAGATGTCTACATTAACCACTTCAGGCCCAAGGTACGTCATATGACGTCCTCGGCTTTGTGGGGGTATAGCTGAATGATGCCTGCAGCTACAGGCATCATTCAGATATTGCCGGTTTCAGCCAGCGATTCCCTGCACCACGAGAACGATCATAGCGGCTGTTCCGCCGCTTGATCATTCTTACGGGCAGCAGAAGGCGGCATCCCCGCCCTTCCGCCGCCCTCAGGTGCTTCTCCCGACTCACCTGTGCGATCGGTGAGTCGGTGACAGGATCCGCCGGCCCCGGATGTTGATCACAGAGATTTCCGGCGGACCAGATGGTCGCCGAAGTCTCTATGATCGTCAGAGGCCGGGCGCGATGTTATGACGTCACGCCCGGCCTCTGCATTCAAAAAACAGGCGCCGCATTCGGCTTTGAAGCGGTGATCGTTTTTTTTTTTTATTAGGCTTCCCAGCCTAGTGGTGAGATGTGGGGTCTTATTGACCCCATATCTCACTGTAAAGAGGTCCTGTCATGTCATATTCCTATTACAAGGGAGGTTTACATTCCTTGTAATAGGAATAAAAGTGATCACATTTTTTTTTTTTTTAAAGTGTCAAAAAAAAAAAAAAAAAAAAGTAAAATGAACAAATTATAATTTTTTTTTTAAAGTGCCCCTATCCCCGTGTGCTCACATGCAGAAGCGAACGCATACGCAAGTCCCGCCCACATATGAAAACGGTGTTCAAACCACACGTGAGGTGTCGCCACGAACGTTAGAGCAAGAGCAATAATTCTAGCCCTAGACCTCCTCTGTAACTCAAAAAATGTAACCAGTAAAAATTTTTAAAGCTTCGCCTATGGGGATTTTTAATTACCGAAGTTTAGCGCCATTCCACGAGTGTGTGCAATTTTGAAGCGTGACATGTTAGGTATCTATTTACTCGGCGCAACTTCATCTTTCACATTATGCCAAAAAATTGGGTTAACCTTACTGTTTTTTTTTTAAACATGGAAGTTTTTTTCCCCCAAAAAAACACGTTTGAAAAATTGCTGCGCAAATACCGTGCGAGATAAAAAGTTGCAATGACCGCCATTGTATTCTCTAGGGTCTTTGCTAAAAAAAATAGGATTTTTATAACAGCTTACCTGTAAAATCCTTTTCTTGGAGTACATCACGGGACACAGAGCGACATAGTCATTACTATGTGGGTTATATAGATACCTTCAGGTGCTGGCACTGGCAACTAACAAAACCGGAAGTACCCTCCCCTATATAAGCCCCTCCCATCCGGGAGTACCTCAGTTTTGTAGCAAAGCAGTAAGTGTCCCCAAAAGAGGGGTGGGAGCTCTGTGTCCCATGATGTACTCCAAGAAAAGGATTTTACAGGTAAGCTGTTATAAAAATCCTATTTTCTTTTTCGTACATCACGGGACACAGAGCGACATAGTCATTACTATGTGGGACGTCCCAAAGCAATGCCCAATGAGGGGGGGGATACACCATACATAAGCTGAGCGCTATCAGACATGAGGATCTTTTGCGGCCTGCAACACACTGCGCCCAAAGGCGACATCCTCCTGACTTCTAACGTCCACCTGGTAGAACCTAGTAAACGTGTGTACTGAAGACCATGTTGCGGCCTTACAGACCTGAGCCAGGGAGGCCTGGTGATGCACTGCCCATGAAGTTCCAACTGCTCTCGTGGAGTGCGCCCTAACTTTGAACGGAGGCGGTCTCCTTCTCAAGCCATAGGCTTGCATTATGACCTGTCGAATCCACTTGGCTAAAGTAGATTTTGACGCTGCCTGACCCTTTCTGGGGCCTTCCGGCAGAATAAACAAAGTATCCGTTCTGCGAATCTGAGCAGTGGCTTTTAGATAAGCTTTAACTGCTCTTACTACATCCAAAGAATGTAATAACTTTTCCTCTACCGAGCTTGGTTTGGGGAAAAAAGAAGGAAGAACCACATCTTGGTTCAAATGAAACCTCGATACCACCTTAGGAAGAAAGGCTGGATGAGGACGTAACACTACTCTGTCCTTATGGATAACCAGATATGGCTCTTTACAGGACATAGCTGCTAATTCCGACACTCTTTTAGCCGAACAAATGGCTACTAGAAAAATCTATTTCCTGGTGAGAAGAACCAAGGAAATATGCTGTAATGGTTCAAATGGTTGTTTCTGTAGAACCGACAGAACCAGGTTTAGATCCCATGGACATATGGGAATATTAACCGGAGGATTAATACGCATCACTCCTTGCATAAAGGCTTTGACTAGTGAATGCGAAGCCAAGGGCCTTTGAAAAAATATTGACAAGGCCGAAATCTGACCCTTGATAGTACTCAAGGCAAGCTTCCTATCTACAGCCCACTGTAGGAAGTCTAGAATCCTACCTATTACGTACTTCCGTGGATGCCATTTCTTGGCCTCACACCACGCGATGTACGCCTTCCAGATTCTATAGTAGATCTGCCTGGATACCGGCTTCCTGGCATTGATCATGGTAGATACCACAGGATTAGAGAGCCCTCTCTTTTTTAGAATGTGGGCTTCAATAGCCAGGCCGTCAAACCTAGGGCTGGTAAGGAAGGGTGGTATATCGGTCCTTGCGAAAGCAGGTCCGGACGATGTGGGAGAGTCCAAGGACTCCCCACTGACATTTTTACAATCTCCGTGTACCATGCTCTTCGGGGCCACGCTGGAGCCACCAGAATCACTGGTTTCTTTTCTACCCTGATTCTGCGGAGTAATCGAGGTAACAATTGTGGCGGTGGGAATGCATATATCAGCTTGAACTGATCCCAAGGGAACACTAGGGCATCCGAGCCGCAAGCTAGGGGATCCCTTGTCCGAGAGACAAACCTGTCCACCTTTGCGTTGAATCTGGATGCTAGCAGATCTACATCCGGTGTTCCCCACCGCTGACATATTGTCCGGAAAACCTCGGGGTGAAGGGACCATTCCCCTGGGCATAATTGTTGGCGACTTAGAAAGTCCGCCTTCCAATTCTCCACTCCTGGAATGAATACCGCGGATATGGCTGGGACATATCTTTCTGCCCATTTCAGGATGTAATTTACTTCCCTCTGGGCTGCACGACTCCTGGTGCCACCCTGATGATTGATATATGCCACTGCTGTGGCATTGTCTGATTGAATTCTGACAGGGGACCCTTGGAGTTTGGATGTCCATGCTACTAGGGCATACCGGGCTGCTCGTATCTCTAAGAGATTGATGGGCAGGGCCTTTTCTGCATCCGACCATCTGCCCTGGAGAGACAATTGCTCCAGTACTGCTCCCCAGCCTATAAGGCTGGCATCTGTAGTGACCACCTTCCAAGAAATCGGACTGAAGGATTTCCCTTTTTCCAGATTCTGGAGAACCAACCACCAACGGAGGCTCTTGCGAACGGAAGGGGACAAGGACATTGGTAAGTCTAGGGACTGAACTTTTTTGTTCCAGGCTGACAGTATGGCCCTTTGCAAATTCCTTGAATGGAATTGACCATAGGGTACTGCTTCGAATGATGCCACCATTTTTCCCAGCAGCCTCATGCACAGGCGTATGGACGGCTGTCTTTTTGTACCCACTAGGTGGATCAAATCTCTCAAAGACAACACCTTTTCTCGAGGCAAGAATATTTTTCTCTGGCCTGAATCCAGCCTTAGCCCCAAGTATTCCAGACTTTTGACTGGTTTTAGGGCTGCCTTGTCTCGGTTGATAATCCAACCGTGAGATTCCAGATACTTGATTGTCTTGTGAACGACCACTTCTAGTTTTTTCACTGAGTGGTCTATCAGCAACAAGTCGTCTAGATATGCCATTATCGTTACACCTCGTGTTCTTAGATTGGCCAATAATGGGGCCAGAATTTTTGTGAACACTCGTGGTGCTGTGGCCAGACCGAAGGGTAAGGCTCTGAACTGAAAATGGCGCCCTTCTACTGCAAAGCGTAGAAATTTTTGGTGGACTGGAAAGATGGGAATGTGCAAATAAGCATCTTTGATGTCGATCGAGGCTAACCATTCCTCCCCTTGTAGGGCAGTGGCCACCGATCGGATCGACTCCATCCGGAAAGTCCTGATATGCAGGAATTTGTTTAGCCCTTTTAGATTTAATATGGGCCTCACGTCCCCGTTTGGCTTCGGGACTGTAAAGAGGTTTGAGTAAAACCCGAACCCCCATTCTTCCAGGGGAACCTCCATAATTACTCCTTGGAGCAATAGTTTTTCTAGTGCCAACAGGAGGGACTCTCTTCCGGGGATCCCTTGGCACGTTTGACCACATAAAATGGGAAGGAGGAGAGTCTTTTAACTCCAATCTGTATCCCAGACTTACTGCGGAGAGCACCCATCTGTCTCTGATCGTGTCCCGCCAGGTCTCTGCGAACAACTGGAGTCTTCCCCCCACCCGATTGAGTGGGGGCAACCCTTCATGAATTTGACTTTGGGGGAGGTTTTGTACCTCTCCTGACCCAGGGTTTCTTATTACCCTGCGATTGTCCCTGATTTTTACCCCCGGGATTTGACCGAGGAGGCCGTCGGAACTGTTTCACAGCCGATGCCCCAGGCACTGGAGAAGCAGGCCTCTTAAAAGAGGGACCTCCAACTCTGTTTTTAACCGGCAAGAGTGTACTTTTACCGCTGGAAATTTTCTGGATCTATTTGTCCAGGTCTTCCCCGAATAAGCGTTCACCATGAAATGGGAAGCTAACCAGCAATTTTTTACAGGGAGCTTCAGCAGACCAGTTTTTGAGCCATACAAGCCTGCGCATATGTACTACAGACAGCGTAAGGCGGGAGGCCTGATGGATTGAATCCTTTATGGCGTCAACCGCAAAGCATAAGGCTCTAGGTAGATCAGCTAGGGCAAGGGCCTGCTGATCTGGCAAGTCCCTTAAGACCTGTTTCAACTGATCCTTCACTGCTTTGCAGACCCCAATAGCTGCCACTGCTGGTTGTGTCACCAAGCTTGCTGTAGAAAAAGCAGATTTTAATAAGGACTCCAATTTTTTATCTATTGGGTCCTTGAACATTTGGACATTATCCACTGGACATGTCAGTGATTTATTCACACAAGAGATGGCTGCGTCCACTGTAGGGACCCTCCATTTTTTGATGAACTTATCCTCCATGGGATAGACCAGCGGAAATCTCTTGGGGGGAGTAAATATTTTATCAGGATGTTCCCAATCCTGGTAAATGAGCCCTTCCAGTAAAGGGTGAAGTGGAAAGGAACAGACAGTCTGGGGAGCTTTTAGCGACCCCAGCGAGGAGACAGTAGTGGTTGATGGTTCCGCAAGGTGCATTTTAAATGCTGATCGGACCATGTTAGTCAGAGACTGAACCCATAATCTTTCAGCTTGAGATGCTGAGAAAGGTTCCTCCACTGTTGATTCCTCTATAACAGAATCAACCTCATCCTGATCCCCTTCAGGCAGGTCGATCCCTGTATGGGACTGTTGCTCCGCTAACAGGCACTCTGAAGGAGGAGACGGAGATCGGGCGTGCCTTCCCTGTGACAGGGAGGCAGCGATCAATGTTGACAATCTCTCTTCTAATCCTCCCAGAGCTGAGGAAAAAAACCTCCTCTGTTACATACACAGGAGCAGGTGAACTGAGGACAGCCACAGTACCAGGTACTCCTGCGGGGTCTCTACGGTCACTAACCTCTGAATTTTCAGGGGAGACTGGTGCAGCAGAAGCATGCCCAAGATCCTCAGAGCCCGATGGAGACCCCCTTCGCTTCCTGGAAGATTTAGTTCCGGAGCTTCTGGATGGCATATTCCTAAGCCCAAAGCTGAGGTATTCCAGCCGTAATACACCACTTTTACTGATAATAGTCTAGCACAATTGCTGCTATATAACAGTTGGTGTCTACTAAAGTGCCTTTCTAGGGGATGCCTGCATCAACCGCCTCTGTGTGCCTTATTTAATGTTGCTAGCTCTGTCTGTGCACTTCAATAGCCAGCTGTGATTGTGCCTTTAAACACGCTGGACGCCCGCACATGCGCAGTAGCGCCGCGGCGCACACCGAGCGTCATCCACCAGCTCCGCCCCTTTTTCCAGATCGCCTCTATATATAGAGGCGCGTGCATGCGCACGCGCGCGGGCACGTGCGCCTTCGGCGCTCTTTTTAAAAAAAATAAGGAGCTAGATGGGAGCCAGGGTCCCTGCCGCAAGGGCCCGGGGATGGATGAGCGCAGCAACAGGGCAGAGGAGACAGCTTCCCAGCAGAGAACTTACCAACTGCCTGGATTTGACTTTGGAAGAAAAAAATCCACATTACAAGAAAAAAGAACCATAGCGGCCTCTAGTGTTTAGCACAGGTACCGCGGTCTTACCATTTTTTTTTTTTCTTGCCTACTATTAAAAATGTTTACATTTTCTTAGTAGTAACAGACATGCACAGAATATTAGCGGAAATACCTTAGGTAATAGGCAGAAAGACAAATTAGGCTTGGGGGTCCCCCAATAGAACCAAGTTCCTGAGGGCCCCCACTTACCTTTTTCCTCGCCGCAGGACTCTGTTTGGTCCACAGAAGCCCAAACTTCACCTATCACGGCAGGCATTGTAATTAAACCTTCAGGGACCGGGTTCCCAAGGATTCCACTCCCCTGGACCTGTATAGCACCCTGCACAGAAAACATCTTGGTCGTGGGTATGACCAGAGCTCTGGATCCCAGGGTCCAGCCCTCCTAAGAGAGGCATTACAGGCAAAACCTTGCTCTTCTCTTGCAAGGCCCGGGTACCGACCGTTTAGCTATGAAGCTTTTTTGGTCGGATCCGGAATAGCTTACTGAGGCCCAAAAGAACCTGTACGCAAGCTCAGTGAAAAACACATGTTACTTCTTGGCCAACACCTTAGACACTGGCAAAAAACTGAGGTACTCCCGGATGGGAGGGGCTTATATAGGGGAGGGTACTTCCGGTTTTGGAAGTTGCCAGTGCCAGCACCTGAAGGTATCTATATAACCCACATAGTAATGACTATGTCGCTCTGTGTCCCGTGATGTACGAAAAAGAAACATATATAGTGTTTGGGGGTTCTATGTAATTTTCTAGCAAAAAAAATAGGATTTTTGTACTCACCGTAAAATCCGTTTCTCTGACGTCCATGGACCGACGCAGCTCTCATACTGATTACATGTGGGTATATGTCCCTGCTCGCAGGAGAAGACCTAGGCAGAATGTTAGAGGTTAAAACATTCTAGAACAAGCCAGAGCTGAACAGCCCCGCCCAGGGGGGCGGTCCCTCCGGACATTACCCTTCCACCTGCAGCTAATCAGCCTCAGTTCGTAACAAAGCAGTACAAACTTAAAAGGAAGGGTGGGTGCTGCGTCGGTCCATGGACGTCAGAGAAACGGATTTTACGGTGAGTACAAAAATCCTATTTTCTCTTATCGTCCATGGACCGACGCAGCTCTCATACTGATTACATGTGGGACGTCCCAAAGCAGTATAAGAAAAGGGTGGGAGCAAAAAAAGTAAGGAACAACCAAAACTTCACTCCAAACCAGCAGAGCCCCTCAACGGAGGAGTTGCAACATTAGACAGCGGCCTGCAACACTTTACGGCCGAAGGAAGCATCCGAAGATGCAGCCACATCAACCTTGTAGAACTTTAAAAAGGTATGAACGGACGACCAGGTCGTCGCCTTGCACACTTGTGCAACCGACGCTTGATGTCGGAAGGCCCGGGAAGCACCAATTGCCTTGGTGGAATGCGCCGCAACCGGAAAGGGAGGCGCCCGCCCCTTAAGGGCATAGGCCTGTATGACGGTCTGCCTGATCCACCTAAAGACGGTGGCAGACGACACCGCTCGGCCCTGTTTTGGACCAGACACAGATTTCCGAATTGAAACAGTAGCAGACAGGTACACTCGTAAGGCTTGTACCCATCTTAATGCAGGAAGCGCAAACTCTCAGGGAAGCGATGGGTGAGGACACAAGGACGGAAGAACAATGTCCTTCTTAAGGTGAAAGGCCAAGACCATCCTTAGAAAAGATGGATGGTCGTGGGCGCAACACCAACATATCCTTATGGAGGACCAAGTAAGGTGACTTGCCAGACAAGGCTGCCAACTCAGACACTCGTCTAACCGAAGCAATGGCCAATAAGGCCAACTTCCGGGACAAGGTCAAGAGAGGAATCTCTCTGATATTCTCAAAGGGATGTTCTTGGAGAACCGAGATGCATCAAAATCAGATCCCAAGTAGGGAGAGGAGGCTTGACAGGGGGGACCACATGGCGAACCCCCTGCCCAAAAGGTGCTAATCAAGGAATGGCCCGGCAGCGGTCGTTGAAAAAGACAGTCCGGGCCGAAATCCGACCCTCAAAAAAATAAAAAAATAAAAAAAAAAAATAAAAAAAAAAAGGTATGCAAGGCCAGCTTTTGGGTCACACCACGCTGTAAGAACAGCAAAATCCTGGGAACGGAAAACATCCGAGGATGCCACTCAAGTTCCTCGCACATAGCGATGTAAGCCTTCCAGGTACGGTGAGATATCTTTCTGGAGGAAGATTCCCGTGTCAACAACATAGAAGAGATGACCGAATACGAGAGAACTCGGTCCTTTAGCACCTGGCTTTAAACAGCCATGCCATTAAAGCCAAGGACTGTAAAGCAGGATGAAGAATGCTCTGCGAAGCCGGCGAGGCAACAACAGTAGCAGAGGGTAAGCATATATCAGGCGATACTGCCCCCACGGGCTTCCAATGCGTCTAACGCATCCGCCCAGGGGTCCCTGGACCTGACCACGATCTTGCCACCTTGCGAGTGAGTCGAGAGGCCACAAGGTCCACTTCCGGTGCCCCACCTCCGGCAAAGAAGGTGGAAACACCTCCGGATGCAAGGACCCTTCGCCTGAAATGTACACGGCCGACAGGACCGTCTTGCAGCGAGACGTATGAAAATCCCAAAGAGACTCTGCAATGTATCGGAGAAGGGAGGCCCCAGTGTACAGGGTGCCTCAAATGTTGGCCAATAAAGGCAACTTGACGGAACTTCCCTAGAAACTCGGTCAGAGGACTAGTACCTCAGCCTCCACAGGTGGCGCAAACCCACCCCGGGCACAGAGACCCTAAAGGCTAAAGCAGTTGTAGTGCACCTGCTAGACGACTGATGAATGAAGCAGAGGCTTTTGCCCAGTCATTGAGCTACAAAAAATGCCAGAGACGCAGCCACTAACGGGCGCAACGCCAACCCCAGCCTGGCGAACACAGTCCAAGCCAGCGCTTCTGATCACCACTGAAAGCAGGTGGAAAGTGATACCCCTGAAACCAGGGATCCTTGTGACAATGCTCCATCCAGCAGCTACCCATTGATAGGTGCTGATTGTGCAAACACATAGTTTATACTATGTATTGCGTCAAACGCACAAATGGAGAGTGTGGGAGGAAACCCACCCAGCCACAAAGAGCATAATACCACCACATACGGCGTATGTAGTTTAGTATTTGTGGATAAACCTATTAAACGCATATATACTGTGCCAGCGACGAAGGCGTGCACATCATCGGGGCCTGGACGTAAACCAGCCACACAGATTGCGTACACAACCGTGTAGGTATGTTAGCCTGAGAATAAACAAATTGCACATGTTTATACTGTGCATAGCGCTGAGAATGTGCACACCATTGGAACGCAGGGGAGAAACCTGAGCACCCGGATGAAACCCATGCAGACTGCATACGCATACCGTGTATGGTATTATAGTATGTGTGCTAAACATTTTGCACAAGCCCATGTGTGCATAGCACCGAAGGCGCGCACACTGTTGGCGCGTGGGAGGAACCGAAGTACCCCACGCATACTCAGAGAATGCAATACCTACAGCTACTGTAAATGTATTTAGTGTAGTGTATAGACAATGTGTATGTTTACACCGTGTATTGCACCAAAAGGCATGCATGTCATGTAGCATGGGCAGAAACCCACGCAGACTGCATACGCATACCGTGTAGGTATTATAGTGTGTGTGCTAAACCTTTTGCACAAGCTCATGTGTGCAAAGCACCAAAGGCGCGCACACCGTTGGCGCGTGTGAGGAACCGAAGTACCCCACGCATACTCAGAGAATGCAATACCTACAACTACTGTAAATGTATTTAGTGTAGTGTAGACATAATGTGTATGTTTACACCGTGTATTGCACCAAAAGGCATGCATGTCATGTAGCATGGGCAGAAACCCACGCAGACTGCATACGCATACCGTATAGGTATTATAGTGTGTGTGCTAAACCTTTTGCACAAGCTCATGTGTGCATAGCACCGAAGGGGCGCACACCGTTGGCGCGTGGGAGGAACCGAAGTACCCCACGCATACTCAGAGAATGCAATACCTACAACTACTGTGAATGTATTTAGTGTAGTGTATAAACATAATGTGTATGTTTACATCGTGTATTGCACCAAAGGCATGCATGTCATGTAGCGTGGGCGGAAACCCACGCAGACTGCAAAGACATACCGGGTAGGTCCAATCGCACAAATTTAGACAGTGCATAGCGGCGAAGCGCCCACTCGGAAGAACTCCACGCAGACCGCACACAGATACCGTGTAGGAATGATAGCATGTGAATCAACATAATATTGCACATGTTTATGCTGTGCATTTCCATTGGAGCGTGGGGGGAAACCGGAGTACCCGGAGGAACCCCACGCATACAGTATACCCATACTGTAAACATGTATAATATGTGCAATAAACATATTGAACATGTCTATACTGTGCAGAGAGCCGAAGCGCACATACCATGAGAGTGCGGAAGGACACCGGAGCCCCCGCCAGCCCAGAGAGTATGATACATACATATACGGTGAATGTATCTGGAATCGTGCATAAACATATTTTGTACGTTTATATCATGTATGGCACTGAAACACAGCATTGGAACGTGGGGACAGCCACGCAGACACAGAGACCAATAACACATACATACACTGTAAACGTATGCAGTGTAGAGGTATAGGATGAGTTTAAATTATGGCGCAGAGGCGCATAATCTTCTCTGTATCATTCCAACCTGCTTGACAGTGCTGCTGAAGCAGCATACAGGTAACAGTTAACCTCTGATCCTCAGACCGTGTGTCTGTCAGAGCTCAAATCATTCCCCAGGAAATGGCGGGAAATGTTACCTCAGGTATCACACACAAGGCTCACAGGGATTAGAGACATAAATGAATAAAGTCCTCCCTCATCCATGCTGCTCTTGAGGCAGCGTGTGAGGAAAACTGAGGAAACTGTGTAAAAGAAAAGCTTGTCACAGCAATTTCAGCCTGAGTGTGATTCTCACATCATCAATGAGATCACTTACAAGCGCCCTGTCATTCACTGACACAG
The DNA here is from genome assembly GCA_029206835.1 of Rana muscosa. Lineage (NCBI taxonomy): Eukaryota > Metazoa > Chordata > Amphibia > Anura > Ranidae > Rana > Rana muscosa. The sequence continues at coordinate 37,123,407 of JARGYO010000162.1, read as the reverse complement.
AACTGGAGTCTTCCTCACAAGGGAATGTCCTGTTCATAAACATTAAATATTCAGAGGTAGGGTCCTGAGCCCAATAGCTAGGCCCATATCTGACTCAGAGCACTCCTTCACTAAAGATTTTTGTGGGGGGAGGGGGCTTATAGCTCCTTTTGCTCGCACACCGCTTCCATTCTGACAGGAATGATTCCAGGACTGCTGACAACTGGTCCATAAGGACCGCAGGTGCAGGAAACATATGAACATGTTTAACTGTGCAGCACTGCCAGTTGCCCCAGGCAATGTGGAGAGCAGGTGTATCAGACTCCATAAACGCCACCCTCTGAGACCTTATACACTATACAGTGAATATACAGTCCACCCACTGGCTACGCTGAGGAGGGGATACCCGGGAGGACCCACCAACCCTTAAGGACCGCTCAGTCTGTGAGGAGATTGTGAGGGGATTCGCGCCGCCGCCACAAATAAATGCGCGGCGGCCACAAGAAAATGGCCGCTGGCCGCAGCTATAACTGCGCCACTGAACGCCAAGATGGCCGCCAAGCGCAAAATTCAAAGCTCTAATGCGCGCCAACGGCGCACGCAATAACCACCTCAAACAGCGCCAATGGCGCACACAATAATCACCTCACACACCAGAAAAAACTGCAGACATGAGCGCCCAGCCAGGCCAGAGTGACCCCCAAGCACCCCACAGCACAGCACCAGTACAGGGTGCAGAGAGCAGCATAACAGGGGGGAGACAGGGAGAAACCCCCACACACAGAAACACAGCCAGCATGTACTCACCTGCAGTAGGAGAGACTACTTACCCGTCCCTTTCAGGGACCCACTGGCTTGTTTCAGACAGACCTATCACAGAGTCGTACTGCGTAGCTGTCGGCCCGGTCCACCGCGAGAGATACAGTCAGTCAAGTACTGTTCAATCTTGAGAGGACCGCGGGAGCATGAAAGCAACCCGGCCACCCCTGGAGTCATGGGGCATGTCGTGAACTGAGTCTCACGCATGCAAGGCGAGGATCAGCACGCTCGATGGTCGGACAGGGAAGACTACGAGGATACTAGTGTACCCAACCTGTTGCCCAGCCGACAGTTGATTGAAGGTCTCAAAAATAAAATAATAAAATTCCCAAAGGAATAAAAATCAAAAGTAAAATCTTCCAGGAGACTGGCTCCTGAGAGCCACGTCTTCTCCTTCTGCTAGGCAGAAAAAAAACTGAGGCTGATTAGCTGCAGGTGGAAGGGTAATGTCCGGAGGGACCGCCCCCCTGGGCGGGGCTGTTCAGCTCTGGCTTGTTCTAGAATGTTTTAACCTCTAACATTCTGCCTAGGTCTTCTCCTGCGAGCAGGGACATATACCCACATGTAATCAGTATGAGAGCTGCGTCGGTCCATGGACGATAAGAGAAATTATGATTTTTACATGTAGGAGCGAAGTGTCAGAATTGGCCCGGGCCTGAAGTGGTTACATTAAATCATGTAATGGTCACTGCTACCCAGATGCTCTTTTATATGAACATTAGCATTAAAGAGGAGTTCCGCCCGCCCCTTTAAAAATGAAAAGTCAGCAGCTACACATACTGTAGCTGCTGACTTTTAACTATAGGACACTTACCTGTCCTGGGTGTCCAGCGATGTCGACACTGCAGCCTTTTTACAGCAGCTGGTGGGGTGCTGCGGCCACCATTGCTGGTAAGGGAACCCGGCAGTGTAGCCTTTCGGCTTCATGGGCTGGTCCCTACTGCGCATGCGTGCTGCACTCTCTCACTGGCCCGGCAGAAGGGGAGGGAGGCCGAGCGGCTGAGGTACTTTGCCGCGGCCCGGTCTCCCGGAAGTGGGGAAGAAGCCATGTCAAAAACAGGTCCCCGTTCCCCCTCTACTTCCTGAAAGGTGCCAAATGTGGCACCCGAGGGGGGAAAGGGACGAATAAGCGGAAGTTCCACTTTTGGGTGGAACTCCGCCTTTAAGCTCTGAGAGATTACTAGGTCCAGCAGAGCATCATTCCTGGTCAGGGCCTCAAAAAACTGGACCATAAAATTGTCTTGCAATAGGTTTATAAATGTTTTCCCTTTAACTGTTTCAGCAGTGCCATTACTCCAGTCAATATCAGGGTAGTTACAATCCCCCATTATTATCACTGTCTCAGCCCTTGCAGCCCTTTCTATCTGTGCAAGAAGCAGAGTCTCCACCTTCTCATTAACACTGGGAGGTCTATAACAAACTCCAATGATTACTTTTGTAGTACGCACACCCATGTGCAGTTCTCACCCATAATGCTTCAGCCTCATCACACTCTCCATCGACTAGGTCCTCTTTCTTTCTCGTACATCACGGGACACAGAGCGACATAGTCATTACTAATGGGTTATATAGTTACCGTCAGGTGCTGGCACTGGCAACTTCCAAAACCGGAAGTACCCTCCCCTATATAAGCCCCTCCCATCCGGGAGCACCTCAGTTTTTTGCCAGTGTCTAAGGTGTTGGCCAAGAAGAAACATGTGTTTTTCACTGAGCTTGCGTACAGGTTCTTTTGGGCCTCAGTAAGCTATTCCGGATCCGACCAAAAAAGCTTCATAGCTAAACGGTCGGTACCCGGGCCTTGCAGAGAAGAGCAAGGTTCTGCCTGTAATGCTTCTCTTAGGAGAGCTGGACCCTGGGATCCAGAGCTCTGGTCATACCCACGACCAAGATGTTTTCTGTGCAGGGTGCTATACAGGTCCAGGGGAGTGGAATCCTTGGGAACCCGGTCCCTGAAGGTTTGATTACAATGCCTGCCGTGATAGGTGAAGTTTGGGCTTTTGTGGACCAAACAAAGTCCTGCGGCGGGGAACAGGTAAGTGGGGGCCCCCAGGAACTTGGTTCTATTGGGGGACCCCCAAGCCTAATTTGTCTTTCTGTCTGTTACCTAACGGTATTCCCGCTAATATCTGTGCATGCCTGTAACTACTAAAAAAATGTAATAATTTTTAATGGTGGTCAAGAAAAAAAAAAAAAAAAGAATGTTTTTTTTATATATGTTTAGTATATTAAACTGCGGTACCTGTGTTTGTCCACTAGAGGCCGCTGTGGAATGTTTTTCTTGTCATATGGACTAGTTTCTTCTCAGAGAGCAAAGTCCAGGCAGCTGGTGAGTTCTCCTACAGGAAACTGTTTCCTCTGCCATGTTGCAGTGTTCGTCTATCCCCCGGCCTGCGGCAAAGGGGGCCCTGGCTCCTGTCCCTGGTTTCCATGTTTGAAAATTAGCGCCGAGGCGCACGTGGCCGCGCGCGTGCGCGTGCACGCGCCTCTATATATAGAGGTGGCCGGAAAAAGGGGCGGGGCCTGGGGGATGACGCTCTGTGCGCGCCGCAGCGCTTCTGCGCATGTGCGGGCGTCCCAGCAGGTTTTTAAAAAGCCACATTATTGCAGTAAGCTGGCTATGAAGTACAGAGACAGAGCTGGCAACATTTAAAGGCATACAGCAAGCGGTTGATACAGGCATCCCCTAGAAAGGCACATTAGTAGACACCAACTGTGATATAGCAGCAATTGTGCTAGACTATTCTCAGTAAAAGAGGTGTATTACGGCTGGAATACCTCAGCTTTAGGCTTAGGAATATGCCGTCCAGTAGCTCCGGAACTGAATCTTCCAGGAAGCGAAGGGGGTCTCATCGGGCTCTGAGGATCTTGGGCATACTCCTGCTGCACCAGTCTCCCCTGAAGTTCAGAGGTAAGTGACCGTAGAGACCCCGCAGGGGTACTTGGTACTGTGGCTGTCCTCAGTCACCTGCTCCTGTGTATGTAACAGAGGAGGTTTTTTCCTCAGCTCTGGGAGGATTAGAGAGAGATTGTCAAAATTTATCGCTGCCTCCCTGTCAGGGAAAGCACGCCCGATCTCCGTCTCCTCCTTCAGAGTGCCTGTTAGCAGAGCAACAGTCCCATACAGGGATCGACCTGCCTGAAGGGGATCAGGATAAGGTTGATTCTGTTATAGAGGAATCAACAGTGGGGGAACCCTTTCTCAGCATCTCAAGCTGAAAGATTATGGGTTCAGTCTCTGACTAACATGGTCCGATCAGCATTTAAAAATGCACCTTGCGGAACCATCAACCACTACTGTATCCTCGTTGGGGTCGCTAGAAGCCCCCAGACTGTTTGTTCTTTTCCACTTCACCCTTTACTGAAAGGGCTCATTTACCAGGATTGGGAACGTCCTGAGAAAATATTTATTCCCCCAAGAGATTTCCGGTGGTCTATCCCATGGAGGATAAGTTCATCAAAAAAAAAAAAAAAAAAAAATGGAAGGTCCCTACAGTGGACGCAGCCATCTCTTGTATGTATAAATCACTGACATGTCCAGTGGATAATGTCCAAATGTTCAAGAACCCAATAGATAAAAGATTGGAGTCCTTATGAAAATCTGCTTGGTGATACAACCAGCAGTAGCAGCTATTGGGGTCTGCTAAGCAGTGAAGGATCAGTTGAAACAGGTCTTGAGGGACTTGACAGATCAGCAGGCTTTGCCCTAGCTGATCTACCTAGAGCCTTAGGCTTTGCGGTTGACGCCATAGAGGATTCAGTCCATCAGGCCTCCCGCCTTACGCTGTCTATAGTACATATGCGTAGGCTCCTATGGCTCAAAAACTGGTCTGCTGAAGCTCCCTGTAAAGAATGGCTGGTTAGCGTCCCATTTCATGGTGAACGCTTATTCAGGGAAAACCTGGACAAATATCCAGAAAATTTCCAGCGGTAAAAATACGCTCTTGCCGGTTAAAAGCAGAGTTAGAGGTCCCTCTTTAAGAGGCCTGCTTCTCCAGTCCCTGGGGCATCGGCTGTGTAACAGTTCCGACGGCCTCCTCGGTCAAATCCCAGGGGTAAAAAACAGGGACAGTAGCAGGGTAATGAGAAACCCTGGGTCAGGGGAGGTACAAAACCTCCCCCAAAGTTAAATTCATGAAGCCCCCACTCAGTCGGGTGGGGGGAGGACTCCAGTTGTTCGCAAGAGACCTGGCGGGACACGATCAAGACAGATAGGTGCTCTCCGCAGTAGGTTTGGGATACAGTTTGGAGTTAAAAGACTCTCCTCCTTCCCATTTTTGAGGTCAAACGTGCCAAGGGATCCCCGGAAGAGAGAGTCCCTCCTGTTGGCACTAGAACAACTATTGCTCCAAGGAGTAATTATGGAGGTTCCCCTGGAAGAATGAGGGTTCGGGTTTTACTCAAACCTCTTTACAGTCCCGAAGCAAACGCGGACGGGAGGCCCATATTAATTCTAAAAGGGCTATACAAATTCCTGTATATCAGGACTTTCCGATGGAGTCGATCCGATCGGTGGCCACTGCCCTACAAGGGGAGGATTGGTTAGCCACGATCGACATCAAAGATGCTTATTTGCACATTCCCATCTTTCCAGTCCACCAAAAATTTCTACGCTTTGCAGTAGAAGGGCGCCATTTTCAGTTCAGAGCCTTACCCTTCGGTTTGGCCACAGCACCACGAGTGTTTACAAAAATTCTGGCCCTTTATTGGCCAATCTAAGAACACAAGGTGTAATGATAATGGCATATCTGGATGACTTGTTGCTGATAGACCACTCAGTGAAAAAACTAGACGTGGTCGTTCACAAGACGATCAAGTATCTGGAATCTCACGGTTGGATTATCAACCGAGACAAGTCAGCCCTAAAAACCAGTCAAAAGTCTGGAATACTTGGGGCTAAGGTTGGATTCAGGCCAGAGAAAAATATTCTTGCCTCGAGGAAAGGTGTTGTCTTTGAAAGATTTGATCCACTTAGTGGGTACAAAAAAGACAGCCGTCCATACGCCTGTATATGAGGCTGCTGGGAAAAATGGTGGCATCATTCGAAGCAGTACCCTACGGTCAATTCCATTCAAGGAATTTGCAAGGGGCCATACTGTCAGCCTGGAACAAAAAAGTTCAGGCCCTAGACTTACAATGTCCTTGTCCCCTTCCGTTCGCAAGAGCCTCCGTTGGTGGTTGGTTCCCCAGAATCTGGAAAAAAGGAAATCCTTCAGTCCGATTTCTTGGAAGGTGGTCACTACAGATGCCAGCCTTATAGGCTGGGGAGCAGTACTGGAGCAATAGTCTCTACAGGGCAGATGGTCGGATGCAGAAAAGGCCCTGCCCATCAATCTCTTAGAGATACGAGCAGCCCGGTATGCCCTAGTAGCATGGACATCCAAACTCCAAGGGTCCCCTGTCAGAATGCAATCAGACAATGCCACAGCAGTGGCATATATCAATCATCAGGGGGGCACCAGGAGTCGTGCAGCCCAGAGGGAAGTAAATTACATCCTGAAATGGGCAGAAAAATATGTCCCAGCCATATCTGCGGTATTCATTCCAGGAGTGGAGAATTGGAAGGTGGACTTTCTAAGTCGCCAGCAATTAGGCCCAGAGGAAGGGTCCCTTCACCCCGAGGTTTTCTGGACAATATGTCAGCGGTGGGGAACATCGGATGTAGATCTTCTAGCATCCAGATTCAACACAAAGGGGGACAGGTTTGTCTCTCGGACAAGGGATCCCCTAGCTTGCAGCTCGGATGCCCTAGTGTTCCCTTGGGATCAGTTCAAGCTGATATATGCATTCACACCGCCACAATGGTTACCTCGATTACTCCGCAGAATCAGGGTAGAAAAGAAACCGGTGATTCCGGTGGCTCCAGCGTGGCCCCGAAGAGCGTGGTACGCGGAGATTGTAAAATTTCAGTGGGGAGTCCTTGGACTCTCCCACGTCGTCCGGCTTTCGCAAGGACCGATATACCACCCTTCCTTACCAGCCCTAGGTTTGACGGCCTGGCTATTGAAGCCCACATTCTAAAAAAGAGAGGGCTCTCTAATGCTGTGGTATCTACCATGATCAATGCCAGGAAGCCGGTATCCAGGCAGATCTACTATAGAATCTGGAAGGCGTACATCGCGTGGTGTGAGGCCAAGAAATGGCATCCACATAAGTACGTAATAGGTAGGATTCTGGACTTCCTACAGTGGGCTGTAGATAGGAAGCTTGCCTTGAGTACTATCAAGGGTCAGATTTCGGCCTTGTCAATATTTTTTCAAAGGCCCTTGGCTTCGCATTCACTAGTCAAAGCCTTTATACAAGGAGTGATGTGTATTAGTCCTCCGGTTAATATTCCCATATGTCCATGGGATCTAAACTTGGTTCTGTCGGTTCTACAGAAACAACCATTTGAACCATTACAGCATATTTCCTTGGTGCTTCTCACCAGGAAATTGATTTTTCTAGTAGCCATTTGTTCGGCTAAAAGAGTATCGGAATTAGCAGCTATGTCCTGTAAGGAGCCATATCTGGTTATCCATAAGGACAGAGTAGTGTTACGTCCTCATCCAGCCTTTCTTCCTAAGGTGGTATCGAGTTTTCATTTGAACCAAGATGTGGTTCTTCCTTCTTTTTTCCCCAAGCCTACTTCGGTAGAGGAAAAGTTATTGCATTCTTTGGATGTAGTAAGAGCAGTTAAAGCTTATCTAAAAGCCACTGCTCAGATTCGCAGAACGGATACTTTGTTTATTCTGCCGGAAGGCCCCAGAAAGGGTCAGGCAGCGTCAAAATCTACTTTAGCCAAGTGGATTCGACAGGTCATAATACAAGCCTATAGCTTGAGAAGTAGACCGCCTCCGTTCAAAGTTAGGGCGCACTCCACGAGAGCAGTTGGAACTTCATGGGCAGTGCATCACCAGGCCTCCCTGGCTCAAGTCTGTAAGGCCGCAACATGGTCTTCAGTACACACGTTTACTAGGTTCTACCAGGTGGACGTTAGAAGTCAGGAGGATGTCGCCTTTGGGCGCAGTGTGTTGCAGGCCGCAAAAGATCCTCATGTCTGATAGCGCTCAGCTTATATATGGTGTATCCCCCCCCTCATTTGGCATTGCTTTAGGACATCCCATTAGTAATGACTATGTCGCTCTGTGTCCCGTGATGTACGAGAAAGAAAATAGGATTTTTATAACAGCTTACCTGTAAAATCCTTTTCTTGGAGTACATCACGGGACACAGAGCTCCCGCCCCTCTTTGGGGACACTTATTGCTTTGCTACAAAACTGAGGTGCTCCCGGATGGGAGGGGCTTATATAGGGGAGGGTACTTCCGGTTTTGGAAGTTGCCAGTGCCAGCACCTGACGGTAACTATATAACCCATTAGTAATGACTATGTCGCTCTGTGTCCCGTGATGTACTCCAAGAAAAGGATTTTACAGGTAAGCTGTTATAAAAATCCTATTTTTTCACTCGCTTTGAGATCGCTTCTCACAAAGAGACACCACCACCCCTCCATTTTACCCCATCTTTCCGAAAGTGAGCATAGCCAGGAACATTAATAGCCCAGTCATGTGAAGAATGAAGCCAAGATTCAGCAATACCAATTGAATCTTAGTTTTCTGCCATTTTGCTTGGCAGACGTCTGGCATTGTGAACAAGCACTTTGTGACAGTATCTTTCTACCACAACTAACTACTGAAAAAGCTCACACCGAAGCCAGAAAGATGGTAATAGTGTAGTATTTATTGCACCACGAAGATCACATGCATAGCATGGCAAACAGACCGATATATCAATGCAAAAACCACTAACTCAAACACAAAAAATTGCTGCTGACCGATACCATGCAGAGGCGTGACATCAGCAATGAAAATTCTGCCCCAACACACGTTTCAGCTGATAGGCTGTTTTCAGGTCCCCTTTAGTGCTGATGTCACGCTGCTATACAGGACTTTTTTGCACTTTTATACATATTTTATTTTTATTGTGATATTATATTGCACTTTAGGATTGGCATATTTATATTTATGTTCATTTTTTCACTTTATATAGATATGATATTAGACTAATTGCGCTTTGTGATTAACTGTTGAAATCCGATTGTGTGGCGCTGCAACTAACTACTCAGTATGGGCTTGCCAGTATGCATATTATCTCTCCTGCCCGGCCAACCAACTGTCCCCAGCTCCTTGCTTGTGTCCGAGACCGCTCATGCAGCTGCTCCCTCTCTCTCTTTTTTCCTGGCAATCTCTCCCCTGACCAGCCTGCTCATTGTCTCTCACCACAGAGCTCCCCACCATGCTTGACCTCACCCAGTGTGTCTTGTGGGAGGGGCTAAAATTTCCCAGCCAGAGCCAGTCAGAATCCTTCTTCCTCCTTGCTCACTCTCCTCTGGTAAAATTAACTTCCGAAAAATTTGGTAATGAAAAATCTTCAGAAGACTAATGAAATGCTTCCCTTGCTTTCTGCAAATATACAGTAAATGAGCCAGACAATTTAGGTTCTAATGCATAAATATAGTCAGGGAAGAGGCAGAAGAGTGTTTTTGGCCGTTGGCACCTACTGTTTCCAGAAGCAGCGATAGCCTTTGTAATAGATAGGACCTAGTGGAAGATAATTCTGCTTTAGTCAGGTTGCATGTTGCGTGCCTGTGAAGGAGCCAGATTCACCGTTGGAGCAGTGTCTGTATAACACCTTGCACTGGAACAAGTAAACCGCTATCATTTTCTCATGGCCTGCAGCAGAATTATTGCTATTTGCTCTATATGTTCCTGCTCTCAAGTGCCTATAATCTGCTAATGCCAAAGGAGGGTCTGCCCTGCAGGTACGCACAAAACCGGTGCAGACTGAAAAGTTTGACAGTCTGGTATGAAGAAATCGCTATAACCCAGGTGCTAAAAAGAGGAGGGGTTCTTGTCCTGTTGCTGTCTCTGAGGTATTCGGTAACAGGTGAGACAGCAAACCATCAGCTTGCGTTGTCAGTGAAAAATGGTCACCAGAAGTGCGCAGATAGGCAACTTATAAGCACTACCTCACTAGCCCAGAGATTAACTTCTGGTAGTTAGGTGGTGAAAAAAAGACTGCCAAATTTAACCACATTAAGACCGGGCCTGTTTTTCAGACTCAGTGTTTACAAGTTAAAAACAATTTTTTTGCTAGAAAATGACTTAGAACCCCCAAATATTATACATTTTTTTTCTAACTTTTTTTTGGGAAAAAAATCACTTTTTTTAAATTAACTACTTAACCACTGCCCATAGCCGAATAACGGCAACAGGGTGGTTCTTCAACTCTGGGAGGACTCTGGGGCGCGCACATGGGAGTCTACGTGACCGCCGGGTCCAGAGGACCCGGCGCATCACGGTAAATCGCCGCTGACAGCGGCCTTTTATCACGTGATCGCTCCGTCAAATGACGGAGCGATCACTTGTAAACAGACCAGCGTCATGTGATGACGCCGGTTCCTTCTCCCTCCCCTCTCTGTACCGATCGGTACAGTGTGAGAGGGGAGGGGGAGAGGGCGGATGGCAGCAGCACTGTGGGCTGGATCTGTGACAATTGCAGTCACAGATCCAGCCATCCATCCACCCATACTGTGCCATACCCTGTGCCTTACCCTGTGCCCATACTCTGCCCATACCCCGCCCATACTCTGCCCATACCCCGCAATAACCACTTCCCGCCCGCCGGCCGTCATATGACGGACTTGACTTTGTGCGGGATATCTGAATGATGGGTGCAGCTACAGGCATCATTCAGATATCAGCTTTTTCAGCCGGCGATTCCCTACACCATAAGAACAATCATAGCAGCTGTTCCGCCGCTTGATCATTCTAACGAGAGGCGAGAGGGGACATCCCCCCCCTCCGGTGCTTCTACCGACTCACCGCTACGATCAAAGCCAGGATTGTTTTTTTTATTTATTTTTTATTTCAGGCTTCCCAGCCTAGAGGTGAGATGTGGGGTCTTATTGACCCCATATCTCACTGTAAAGAGGACCTGTTATGCCATATTCCTACTACAAGGGATGTTTACATTCCCTGTAATAGGAATAAAAGTGATCAAAAAATGTATTTTTGCAGAAAACGTGTCAAACTAAAATAAGGTAAAATGAACAATAAAATAAATATATTTTTTAAAGCGCCCCTGTCCCCGTGAGCTTGCATACACAAGTCTTACCCACATATGAAAACGGTGTTCAAACCACACATGAGGTATCTCTGCGAACGTTAGAGCGAGAGCAATAATTTTGGCCCTAGACCTCCTCTAACACAAAACATGTAACCAGTAAAAATATTTAAAGCGTCGCCTATGGGGGTTTTTAAGTAGCGAAGTTTGGCGCCATTCCACGAGCATGTGCAATTTTTAAGGGTGACATGTTAGGTATCTATTTACTCGGCGTAACTTCATCTTTCACATTATGCAAAAAAAATTAGGCTAACACTACTGCTTTTTTTTTTAAGCACAAAACTGTTTATTTTTTCCGTAAAAAATGCGTTAGAACAATTGCTGCGCAAATATCGTGCAAGATAAAAAGTTGCAACGACCGCCATTGTATTCTCTAAGGTCTTTGCTAAAAAAAACATATATAATGTTTTGGGGTTCTATAATTTTCTAGCAAACAAATGATGATTTTTACATGTAGGAGAGAAATGTCAGAATTGGCCTGGGTGCTCCAGAATGCCTGAAGGTGCTCCCTGCATATTGGGCCTCTGTATGTGGCCATGCTGTGTAAAAGTCTCACACATGTGGTATCGCCATACTCGGGAGTAATAGCAGAATGTGTTTTGGGGTGTAATTTGTGGTATGCATATGCTGTGTGTGAGAAATAACCTGCTAATATGACAATTTAAAAAAAAAAAATCTTGATTTTGCAAAGAACTTAAAAAAACTCACAATGCCTCTCTTTCTAAATACCTTGGAATGTCTTCTTTCCAAAAAGGGGTCATTTGGGGGGTATTTGTACTTTTCTGGCATGTTAGGGTCTCAAGAAATGATAGGCCGCCAATACATCAGATGTGATCAATTTTCAGATATTGGGAACCATAGCTTGTGGACTCTAACTTTCACAAAGACCAAATAATATGCACCAATTTGTACTTATTTTTACCAAAGATATGTAGCAGTATAAATTTTGGCCAAAATATAGGAAGAAAAATTACTAAATTTGCTAAATTTTATAACAGAAACAAAGAAATAATTTTTTATTTTTTTTTACAGAATTTTCAGTCTTTCTCTTATAGCGCAAAAAATAAAAACCCAAACGGTGATTAACTACCACCAAAAGAAAGCTCTATTTGTTGTTAAAAAAGGACAAAAATTTCATATGGGTACAGTGTTGTATGACTGAGTAATTGTCATTCAAAATGTGAGAGCACCGAAGCTGAAAATTGGTCTGGTTATTAACCACTTGACAACTGGGCACTTAAACCCCCTTCCTAACCAGACGAATTTTTAGCTTTCGGTGCTCTCACATTTTGAATGACAATTACTCAGTCATACAACACTGTACCCATATGAAATTTTTGTCCTTTTTTTCACACAAATAGAGCTTTCTTTTGGTGGTATTTAATCACTGTTGGGTTTTTTATTTTTTAAGCTATAAGAGAAAAAAAGACTGAAAATTTTGTAAAAAAAATGAATTTTTCTTTGTTTCCGTTATAAAATTTAGCAAATTAGTATTTTTTCTTCATAAATTTTGGCCAAAATTTATACTGCTACATATCTTTGGTAAAAATAAGTACAAATTGGTGCATATTATTTGGTCTTTGTGAAAGTTAGAGTCCACAAGCTATGGTGCCAATATCTGAAAATTGATCACACCTGAAGGCCTATCTAATTTCTTGAGACCCTAACATGCCAGAAAAGTACAAATACCCCCCAAATGACCCCTTTTTGGAAAGAAGACATTCCAAGGTATTTAGAAAGAGTCATTGTGAGTTTTTTGAAGTTGTCATTTTTTCCCACAATTCTTTGCAAAAATCAAGATTTTTTTTTCTTTTTTTCACAAAATTGTCATATTAGCAGGTTATTTCTCACACACAGCATATGCATTCCACAAAATACACCCCAAAACACATTCTGCTATTACTCCCGAGTATGGCGATACCACATGTGTGAGACTTTTACACAGCGTGGCCACATACAGAGGCCCAACATGCAGGGAGCACCTTCAGGCGTTCTGGAGCACCCAGGCCAATTCTGACATTTCTCTCCTACATGTAAAAATCATCATTTGTTTGCTAGAAAATTACATAGAACCCCAAAACATTATATATGTTTTTTTAGCAAAGATCTTAAAGAATATAATGGTGGTCATTGCAACTTTTTATCTTGCACGGTATTTGCGCAGAATTTTCTAACGCGTTTTTTTACAGAAAAAAACAGTTTTGTGCTTAAAAGAAAAAAAAAAACCAGTAAAGTTAGCCCAATGTTTTTGCATAAATGTGAAAGATGAAGTTACGCCGAGTAAATAGATACCTAACATGTCACCCTTCAAAATTGCACACGCTCGTGGAATGGCGCCAAACTTCGCTACTTAAAAATCCCCATAGGCAACGCTTTAAATATTTTTACTGGTTACATGTTTTGAGTTACAGAGGAGGTCTAGGGCCAAAATTATTGCTCTCGCTCTAACGTTCGCAACGATACCTCACATGTGTGGTTTGAACACCGTTTTCATATGTGGGCGGGGCTTACGTATGCGTTCACTTCTGCATGCGAGCTCGCAGGGGCGCTTTAAAAAAAATATATATATTTTATTGTTCATTTTACTTTATTTATTTTAGTTTGACATGTTTTTCCGCCCCAAATTTTTTTTTGATCACTTTTATTCCTATTACAAGGAATGTAAACATTCCTTGTAATAGGAATATGGCATGACAGGTCCTCTTTACAGTGAGATATGGGGTCAATAAGACCCCACATCTCACCTCTAGGCTGGGAAGCCTGAAAAAACAAAAAAAACAAAAACAATCTTGGCTTTGATCGTAGCGGTGAGTCGGTAGAAGCACTGGAGGGCAGCGGGAGGGGGGGGCATCCCCTCTCACCTTCCGTAAGAGCGATCAAGCGGTGGAACAGCCGCTATGATCGTTCTTATGGTGCAGGGAATCACCGGCTGAAAAAGCGAATATCTGAATGATGCCTGTAGCTGCTCCCATCATTCAGATATCCCCGCATAAAGTTAAGGACGTCATATGACGGCCGGCGGGCGGGAAGTGGTTATTGCAGAGTATTGCCGGGCATTGCAGAGTATTGCCGGGCATTGAGGAGTATTGCCGGGCATTGAGGAGTATTGCCGGGCATTGAGGAGTATTGCCGGGCATTGAGGAGTATTGCCGGGCATTGAGGAGTATTGCCGGGCATTGAGGAGTATTGCCGGGCATTGAGGAGTATTGCCGGGCATTGAGGAGTATTGCCGGGCATTGAGGAGTATTGCCGGGCATTGAGGAGTATTGCCGGGCATTGAGGAGTATTGCCGGGCATTGAGGAGTATTGCCGGGCATTGAGGAGTATTGCCGGGCATTGAGGAGTATTGCCGGGCATTGAGGAGTATTGCCGGGTATTGACGAGTATTGCCGGGTATTGTGGGGTATTGCAGGGTATTGTGGAGTATTGCAGGGTATTGTGGAGTATTGCAGGGTATTGTGGAGTATTGCAGGGTATTGTGGAGTATTGCAGGGTATTGTGGAGTATTGCAGGGTATTGCGGAATATAGCAGAGTATTGCACAGTATGGCAGGGTATTGCACAGTATGGGCAGAGTATGGGCAGGGTATTGCACAGGGTATTGCAGAGTATTGCACAGGGTATTGCAGAGTATGGCACAGGGTATTGCAGAGGGTATTGAGGAGTATTGCCGGGTATTGCGGGGTATTGCCGGGTATTGTGGAGTATTGCAGGGTATTGTGGAGTATTGCAGGGTATTGTGGAGTATTGCAGGGTATTGTGGAGTATTGCAGGGTATTGTGGAGTATTGCCGGGTATTGTGGAGTATTGCCGGGTATTGAGGTATTGCCGGGTATTGTGGAGTATTGCCTGGGTATTGAGGGGTATTGCAGGGTATTGAGGAGTATTGCAGGGTATTGAGGAGTATTGCAGGGTATTGAGGAGTATTGCAGGGTATTGAGGAGTATTGCGGAGTATGGCAGGGTATTGCGGAATATAGCAGAGTATTGCACAGTATGGCAGGGTATTGCACAGTATGGGCAGAGTATGGGCAGGGTATTGCACAGGGTATTGCAGAGTATTGCACAGGGTATTGCAGAGTATGGCACAGGGTATTGCAGAGGGTATTGCAGAGTATTGCACAGGGTATTGCAGAGTATTGCACAGGGTATTGCAGAGTATTGCACAGGGTATTGCAGAGTATTGGCAGGGTGTATTGCAGCGTATTGGCAGAGTATTGCACAGGGATGGCTGAGCAGGGATGGATGGATGGCTGGATCTGTGACTGCAATTGTCACAGATCCAGCCCACAGCTGACATGATCTGACATGGGGGAGAGAGCGGACATGATCCGCTCCCTCCCCTCTCCTCTCACACTGTACCGATCGGTACAGAGAGGGGAGGGAGGAACCGGCGTCATCACATGACGCCGGTCTGTTTACAAGTGATCGCTCCATCATTTGACGGAGCGATCACGTGGTAAACGGCCGCGATTAGCGGCCATCTACCGTGATGCTCCGGGTCTTCCGGACCCAGCGGTCGCGGTCATATCCTGGAGCGCGCCCCAGGGGGCGCGCGGGAGCAAGATTCTGTGAGGACGTCCCTGGGACCTCCACTCAGGATAACTCGACCGCGCTGTGGACGTCTTTTGTACATGGCGCGGTCGGCAAGTGGTTAAGGGGGTTCAAGTGCCCAGTGGTTAAAAAAGAAGACAACAGTAAAGTTAGCCCAATTTTTTTTTTATTGTGAAAGAGAATGTTACGCCGAGTAAATTGATACCCAACATGTCACGCTTCAAAATTGCGCCTACTCGTGGAATGGCGTCAAACTTTTACCCTTAAAAATCTCCATAGGCGACGTTTAAAAAATTCTACAGGTTGCATATTTTGAGTTACAGAGGAGGTCTAGGGATAGAATTATTGCTCTCGCTGACGATCACGGCGATACCTCACATGTGTAGTTTGAACGCCATTTTCATATGCGGGCGCTGCTCACGTATGCGTTTGCTTATGCGCGTGAGCTCATCGGGACGGGGCGCTTTAAAAAATGGGATTTTTGTACTCACCGTAAAATCCTTTTCTCTGACGTCCATGGACTGACACAGCTCTAATACTGAAACACGTGGATATATGTCCCTGCTCGCAGGAGAAGATCTAGGCAGAATGTTAGAAACATACATTCTAGAAAAAAACAGAGCTGAACAGCCCCGCCCAGGGGGGCGGTCCCTCCAGACATAACCCTCCTACCTGCAGCCAGCAGCCTCAGTTCGTAATAAAGCAGTACAAACCTTAAAGAAGGGTGGGTGCTGTGTCAGTCCATGGATGTCAAAGAAAAGGATTTTACAGCGAGTACAAAAATCGCATTTTCGCTTATCGTCCATGGACTGACACAGCTCTAATACTGAAACACGTGGGACGTCCCAAAGCAGTATCAGAAAAGGGTGGGAGCAGTAGTAAAGGAAAAACCAAACTCCACTCCAAACAAGCAGAACTCCTCAACAGAGGAGTTGCAACTTTAAACAGCGGCCTGCAACCCTTGCGGTCGAAGGAAACATCCGAAGATGCAGCCACATCAACCTTATAGAACTTAGAAAAGGTATGAACGGCCGACCAGGTCGCCGCCTTGCACATATGTGCAACCGACGCTTGATGTCGGAAAGCCCAGGAAGCACCAATTGCCCTGGTGGAATGCGCCGTAACCGGAAAGGGAGGCGCCCGCCCCTTAAGGGTATAGGCCTGTATAACGTTTTGTCTGATCCACCTAGAAAAGGTGGCAGACGACACCGCGTGGCCCTGTTTTGGACCAGAGACAGACACAAACAGTGAGTCAGACTTCCGACTGGAAACAGTAGCAGATGGGTACACCCGTAAGGCTCGTAGCACATCCAATGTATGAAGCGCAAACTCTAAGGGATGCGATGGATGAGGACACAAGGACGGAAGAACAATGTCCTCATTAAGGTGAAATGCCGAGACCACCTTTGAAAGGAAAGACGGTCGTGGGCGCAACACCGCCTTTATCCTTATGAAGGACCAAGTAAAGAGACTTGCGGGACAAGGCCGCCAACTCAGACACCCGTCGAACAAAAGTAATGGCCACTAAGCAAGCCACCTTCTGGGACAAGGTCAAGAGAGGAATCTCCCTGATATTTCCAAAGGGATGCTCTTGGAGAACCAAGAGCACCAAATTCAGATCCCAAGGAGGGGGAGGAGGCTTGACAGGGGGGATCACATGGCGAACCCCCTGCACAAATGTGCTAATCAAGGAATGGCCCGCTAGTGGTCGTTGAAAAAGACAACCCGGGCCGGAATCCGACCCTCGATGGTACGCAAGGCCAGCTTTTGGGTCACACCACGCTGTAAGAACAGCAAAATCTTGGGAACGGAATACGTCCGTGGACCCCACCAAGCTCCTCGCACATAGCGATGTAAGCCTTCCAGGTACGGTGATAGATCTTTCTGGAGGAAGATGTCCGTGCCACAACATAGACGAGATAACCGAATCCGAGAGACCTCGGGTCCCTCAGCACCTGGCTTTAACCGCCGTGCCAAAGCCAAGGACTGCAAAGCAGGATGAGGTATGGGACCATGAGACAGAAGGTCCACCCAAATAGGCAGTCACCAAGGAACGTCTGCGACTAGCCGAACTAGATCGGCGTACCAATGTCGCCGTCCCGGAGCAATGAGGATCACCGGAATGGCCTCGACCACTACTCTGCGAAGCAGGCGAGGCAACAACAGTAGCGGAGGGTAAGCATACATCAGGCGATACTGCCCCCACTGGCCACCAACGCGTCTGACGCGTCTGCCCAGGGATCCCTGGACCTTGCCACGAATCTCTACATCTTGCGAGTGAGTCAAGAGGCCAAAAGCTCCACATTCGGTGCCCCACCTCCGGTTAAGGAGGTGAAAAACACCTCCGGACGTAAGGACCCTTCCCCTGGAATGCACACGGCCGACAGGACCGTCCTGCAGCGGGATGGGTATGATAAGCTCAAGGAGACCCCGCAATGTATCGGAGAAGGGAGGCCCCGGCTTACGGGGTGCCTCAATTGTTGGCCAAGAAAGGCAACCTGACAGAGCTTCCCTAGAAACTCGGTCAGAGGACCAGTAACTCAGCCTCTACAGGTGGCGCAGACCCACCCCGGACACAGAGACCCTAGAGGATAAAGCAGTTGCAGTGCACCTGCTGGTTGACTGATAGATGAAGCAGAGGCTTTTGCCCAGTCATTGAGCTTCAGGAACGCCAGAGACACAGCCACTACCGGGCGTAACGCTAACCTCAGCATGACGAACACAGTCCAAGCCAGCGCTTCTGCTCCATTGATAAGTGCCGATTGTGTTTGTACATAGTTTATATTGTGTATTGCGTCAAAACGCGCAATTAGAGCGTGGGAGGAAACCCCCTCAGCCCCAAAGAGCATAGTACAACCACATACAGCGTTTGTAGTTTAGTATATGTGGATAAACATATTAAACACGTTTAAACTGTGCCAGCTAAAAAAGGTGCGCACATCATTGGGGCGTAGGCGGAAACCAGCCACGCAGACTGCGTACACAACCGTGTAGGCATGTTCGCATGCGAATAAACAAATTGGACATGTTTATGCCGTGCATAGCGCTGAAAATGCGCACACCATTGGAGCGCGGGGGAAAAACCAGAGCACCCGGATGAAATCCACACAGACTGCATACGCACACCGTGTAGGTACCTATAGGATGTGTGATAAACATTTTGAACATGTCTATGTGTGCATAGCGCCGAAGGAGCGCACACCGTTGGCGCGTGGGAGGAAACCGGAGTACCCGGAGGAACCACACGCAGACCCAGAGAATACAATACATACATCTACTGTAAATGTATTTAGTGTTGTGTATAAACGTAATGTGTATGTGTATCTAAAGACTGTTTGCACTTGATTGGAAGGGGGTCTGCTGTGCTGGGGGAGAGGTTTATGGGAAGGCTGGAGGAGTATTTAAACTAGGATTGAGGGGGAGGGTGAACTAAAATTACATCGGGCACACAGGTCAGTTAGGGGTCAGACATTAATGGAGTGTGGAATGGGGATAGATGGGGGGAGGGTTATGGCAGGTGACAAGAAAGTTCCCATGTTGCAAACAGCCATTGGAAACTATAGTGCCATTTGTACTACTAAAAATGATATGAAAAACACCAGAGAAAAATGTAATACATTAAAGTGTTTTTTCACCAATGCCAGAAGTCTGCCAAGCAAAATAGGCGAGTTGGAAGCTCTGGTGCATGAGGAGAGCTATGACGTAATCGGCATTGCTGAAACTTGGCTTCAATCCTCACAAGACTGGGTTATTAATATTCCTGGCTATGCACTCTTTCAGAGAGACAGGGTAAAAAGGAAAGGGGGCGGGGTCTGTCTATGTGAGAAGTGATCTCAAAGCGAGTGTGAAAGAGGACCTGGTTGATGGAGAGTGTGATGAGGCTGAAGCATTATGGGTGGAACTGCATACAGATGTGCGTAGTTAAAAGTTAATCATTGGAGTTTGTTATAGATCACCCAATGTTAATGAGGAGGTGGAGACTCAGCTCCTTGCACAGATGGGACAGTGATAATAATGGGGGATTTTAACTACCCAGAAATTGACTGGAGTAATGGCACTGCTGGGACAGTTAACCACTTAAGCCCCGGACCATTATGCAGGTTAAGGACCAGAGGTGTTTTCAGAATTTGGCACTGCGCTGCTTTAACTGGAAATTGTGCGGACATGCAATGTTGTACCCAAACAAAATTTGCGTCCTTTTCTTCCCACAAATAGAGCTTTCTTTTAATGGTATTTGATTGCCTCTGCGTTTTTTTTTTTTTTGCAATATAAACGGAAAAAGACTGAAAATTTTGAAAAAAAATGATATTTTCTAATTTTTGTTATAAGAAAAATCGAATAAACTCAATTTTAGTCATACATTTAGGCCAAAATGTATTCAGCCACATGTCTTTAGTAAAAAAAATGTCAATAAGCGTATATTTATTGGTTTGCGCAAAAGTTATAGCGTCTACAAACTAGGGTACATTTTCTGAAATTTACACAGCTTTTAATTTATGACTGCCTATCTCATTTCTTGAGGTGCTAAAATGGCAGGGCAGTACAAAACCCCCCCAAATGACCCCATTTTTGAAAGAACACACCCCAAGGAAATTGCTGAGAGGCATGTTGAGCCCATTGAATTTTTTTATTTTTTTTGTCCCAAGTGATTGAATAATGACTAAAAAAAAATAAAAAATTATTACAAAAAGTTGTCACTAAATGATATATTGCTCACACATGCCATGGTTATATGTGGAATTACACCCCAAAATACATTTTGCTGCTTCTCCTGAGTACGGGGATACCACATGTGTGGGACTTTTTAGGAGCCTAGCCGCGTACGGGACCCCGAAAACCAAGCTCCGCCTTAAGGATTTCTAAGGGCACAAATTTTTGATTTCACTCCTCACTACCTATCACAGTTTCGAAGGCCATAAAATGCCAAAATAGCACAAAACCCCCCCAAATGACCCCATTTTGGAAAGTAGACACCCCAAGCTATTTGCTGAGAGGCATGGTGAGTATTTTACAGCTCTCATTTGTTTTTGAAAATGAAGAAAGAAAATATATATTTTTTTTTTTTTTCAATTTTCAAAACTTTGTGACAAAAAGCGAGATCTGCAAAATACTCACCATACCTCTCAGCAAATAGCTTGGGGTGTCTACTTTCCAAAATGGAGTCATTTCGGGGGGTTTTGTGCCAT
Source organism: Rana muscosa (assembly GCA_029206835.1). Lineage (NCBI taxonomy): Eukaryota > Metazoa > Chordata > Amphibia > Anura > Ranidae > Rana > Rana muscosa. Next base: position 37,102,710 of record JARGYO010000162.1, on the reverse strand, counting down.
CTGGGCATTCCATGACCTCCGAAACTGTGACAGGCAGTGAGGAGTGAAATCAAAAATTTACACCCTTAGAAAGCCTGAAGGCGGTGCTTGGTTTTTGGGGTCCGTACGCGGCTAGGCTCCCAAAAAGTCTCACACATGTGGTATCCCCGTACTCAAGAGAAGCAACAGAATGTATTTTGGGGTGTAATTCCACATATGCCCATGGCATGTTTGAGCAATATATCATTTAGTGACAACTTTGTGCAAAAAATAAATAAATAAATTGTCTTTCTTCCGCAACTTGTGTCAACATATAAAATATTCCATGGACTCGACATGCCTCTCAGTATATAGCTTGGGGTGTCTGCTTTCCAAAATGGGGTCATTTGGGGTTTTGAACTGTCCTGGTATTTTATACACAACATTAGGAAACTTACATCCACTCTAACGACTTGAAGATAAAGCCCTTTCTGACACTTTTTGTTTAAATTTTTTGCAAGAAAATTATGTTGAACCCCCAAACATTATATATTTTTTTAAAGCAAAGGCCCTACAGATTAAAATGGCGGGTGTTGCATTTTTTTTTCCACATAGTATTTGCGTAGCGATTTTTCAAACGCATTTTTTGGGGAAAAAATACACTTTTTTAAATTTTAATGCACTAAAACACACTATATTGCCCAAATGTTTGATGAAATAAAAAAGATGATCTTAGGCCGAGTACATAGATATCAAACACGACATGCTTTAAAATTTAGCACAAACGCGCAGTGGCGACAAACTACATACATTTTTAAAAGCCTTTACAGGTTACCACGTTAGATTTACAGAGGAGGTCTACTGCTAAAATGACTGCCCTCGATCTGACCTTCGCGGTGATACCTCATGATGCAATTGCTGTTTACATATGATGCCAGACCGACGCTTGCGTTCGCCATTGCGCAAGAGCAGGGCGGGACAGGGGTGCTTTTTTTTTTTATTATTAATTTTGCTTTTTTATTTTATTTTTAAACTGTTCTTTCCATATTTTTTTTTTATTATCATTTTTATTGTTATCTCAGGGAATGTAAATATCCCCTATGATAGCAATAGGTAGTGACAGGTACTCTCTTTTTGAAAAAACTGGGGTCTATTGGACCCTAGATCTTTCCTCTGCCCTCAAAGCATCTGACCACACCAAGATCGGTGTGATAAAATGCTTTCCCAATGGTGCTTTTTATATCCGGGGGGGGGGGGGACATTCCCTCCCACTGCTTGTAAAAGCAGTCCAGAGGCTAATTAACCGCTAAGATTGCTTTTACATGAAAGTCGGCCGCTGGCTGAAAAGAATGATACCAAGATGATACCTAAACCCACAGGCATCAATCTGGTATAACCAAAGTCCAGCAACATACCAGTACATTGCTGGTCCTTGTTGGACATGTATTGTAATCTTTTTTTTCATGCAGTCTCTTGGCTTAACGAAAAAAAGAGATTGATCGGTGGGTATGCCCACCATTAGAATACCTCCCTTCATTCACCCACTTCTGATGGGCATACATGCACCATTTATATATGCCGAAGCATGGGGGCATCCTCCCGCAAAAGTTATGCCGCACACGCATGGTCCGACTTTTCCACGGGCATGCCTCTGTCGGAATTTTGACCGTATATAGGCGGCATTAGGAGCAAAATCGCTCCTCCGCCCCTGCTGCCCCCCAGCTTCGGCATATATGCTCTTTTTTTTTTTTAACTGTGGTGGTGAAATCACCTCCTACAGCACTGGAGTCGCAGGGATCAGGCCTGTCTCTGCGAACGCTGCAGTTATGTGTGTTGTGTTTTGTAAGTGACAGTGATCGATCGATACTGCACTTGGGTGGCCTGGGCTGGACGGAGGGGCAAAACGCAGGTGCTAGCAGGTATCTGGGCTGATCCCGCTAACACTGCGTTTTTGGGAACCCTAAACTGCTGGGGACGCTAGTATAGATCTGATCAGATCAGATATTGATCTGTTCAGATACTATACCACTAAGGGAGGTGTATGCTTCACGCGTGGGCGTTAGCGTTACTGGCACTAACCTGACGCTGCCTGGGGCGACGCAGACCCTCTCTGACGCTAAAACCTAATTGATATCACCCGCCGGGCGATCAGGGGGTTAAACCTTTATTGGGTTATATACGGCGGGTGCGGATGCTATAAAAAGCAAACGAACTAACCAGCGTCACTCGTAACACTTATATGGTGATCACTGGTGAAAGGGATAACTAGGGACAATCAGGGGGTTAAAACCTTTATTAGATAATATATGGGGGTACCTGACGCTATATAAAAACCTGACGGGGAACCTAAAAAAAATAACTGGCTACCTATCGGCATCACCGACACTAGGACAGCGATCAGAAAAACTATCGCTTAGTGACAGCGGTGCTAGGGGGTGAAAGGGTTACCTGGGGGGCGATCAAGGGGTTAAACCTTTATTAGGGGGGGGTTAGGGGGCTACACTGGACCTAAAACGAACACTTTTACAGTCACAAATGTCACTGATTGCAGTGATCAGTAAATAAATGGTCACTGCAATCAGTGACACTGTGACTGGGGGGTGATCTGGGGGGGCAATCGTGTGCCTGTGTGTGTGGTGTCAGTGTAGTGTTTGTGCACTAACCTCTGTGTCTTCTCTCATGCGGCACTCGGTATATGTGAGCGCCGCAGGAGAGATGACATCACTTCCTCCTGCCTGTGTAAACATTACACAGGCAGAGTAAGCTTTTCATTTGCCGGGAGCGATCGCGAGGGGGTGGCCAGAATCGAATGGCGGCCCCCTCATCACGAATCGCTCCCGAAGCGATCCCGGTCGCTCACTGTACTGGAGGGGGGTCCGATTGGACCCCCACCCATACGAAGGCAGGCACGTACAGGTACGTGATTGTGCCTGTCCGTGCCATTCTGCCGACGTATATATACAGTGAGCGGTCGTTAAGTGGTTAAAAGGACAAAAATTTATAAGCCTATTGCAGGACAATTTTATGGTCCAGTTTATTGAGACCCCAACTAGGAATGATGCTCTGTTGGACCTGGTAAGCTCAAACCATGCAGAGCGTATTACTAATGTTCATATAAAGGAACACCTGGGTAGCAGTGACCATAACATGATTTCATTTGATGTTAGCTGTAAGCAAGAAATACATGCAGGAAAGATAAAAACACTTAATTTCAATAAAGCTAATTTTCCAAGGATGAGGGCTACTTTCCAGGACTTAGACTGGGAGGGAATATTGGCATCGATTAATCACATTACAGAAATGGGAATTCTTCAAAAAGACTGTTTGGGACCTCACTGCAAAGTATATTCCCATGGGCAATAAGTTTAAAAGGCTAAAAATAAAACCTACGTGGCTCACGGTTAAAGTTAAAAAAGCTATAAACAATAAGATAAGAGCTTTTAAAAAATATAAAAATGATGGAACACTAGTGTCGTTTAAATGTTAGAAAGAATATAACAGGATATGTAAAAAGGAAATAAAGGATGCAAAAATTCAAAACAAACGACAGATTGGAAAAGATAATAGGACAAACCCCATAAAATTCTTCAAATAATAGGATTTTTATAACAGCTTACCTGTAAAATCCTTTTCTTGGAGTACACCACGGGACACAGAGCCAGTCATTACATAATGGGTTAAGGGTCACCAGCGGTGATTGGACACTGGCACAACCAATAGAAGACAGTTCCCCTCCATATAACCCCTCCCATCAGGGGAGCACCTCAGTTTTTGTAGCAAAGCAGTAAGGTTCCCATAAGAAGGGGGGGACCTCTGTGTCCCGTGGTGTACTCCAAGAAAAGGATTTTACAGGTAAGCTGTTATAAAAATCCTATTTTCTTTATCGTACACCACGGGACACAGAGCCAGTCATTACATAATGGGATGTCCCAGAGCAATGCTCAATATGAAGGGTGGGAGACCCAGATCAAATAGGCCGCTTGCAGACAAGAAGCCCTATACTGCTGCCTGCAGCACACTTTGCCCGAAGGCGGAATCCTCATGTCCTTTCACATCTATTTGATAGAATTTGGAAAATGTGTGGACTGAAGACCAAGTTGCAGCTTTACAGATCTGAGCCATCGAAGCCTGGTGGTGCACTGCCCATGAAGCACTTATCGCCCTGGTAGAGTGCGCCTTAACAGAAAAAGGAGGAGTCCTGTTCTTTAAACCATAAGCTTGAACAATTACTTGTCTAATCCACCTGGAAATGGTGGATTTTGATGCCGCTTGGCCCTTCTTGGGACCATCTGGCAAAATAAACAAAACATCTGTTTTACGTATCTGAGCGGTTGCTTGCAGATACACCTTTACCGCTCTCACTAGATCTAGAGAGTGCAACAACTTTTCCCCCGCCGTCCGCGGGTTTGGAAAAAAAGAAGGCAAAACAATGTCTTGATTCAAGTGAAAAGCCGACACTACCTTAGGTAGAAAGGCAGGATGGGGTCGTAGTACAATTTTGTCCTTGTGACAATTTAGATAAGGCTCTTTACAAGAAAGAGCTGCTAGTTCTGATACTCTCCTAGCAGAAGCAATAGCAATCAAAAAGGCCAATTTCCTACTTAATATAATTAAAGGAATATGGCGAATAGGTTCAAAAGGTTGCTTTTGCAACACTGACAATACCAAATTCAAATCCCATGGACACAAGGGAGACCTGACTGGAGGATTTAACCTCAGTACCCCCTGAATGAAGGCCCGAACTAGGGAATGAGATGCTAATGGTCTCTGAAAAAATACTGATAGAGCCGATATTTGACCCTTGATGGTACTAAGGGCTAATTTCATATCCACTCCTAACTGGCAAAAGGCAAGAATCCTGCTTATTTCATATTTCTGAGGGTTCCAACTTCTAGATTCACACCAGGAAACGTATGCTTTCCAGACTCTATGATAGATGAGTCTGGAGGCTGGCTTTCTAGCATTAATGAGCGTAGAAAGAGCTGGACCAGAGACTCCTCTCTTTTTCAAAGTGTGGGTCTCAGCAGCCAGGCCGTCAAATTTAGCCCTTGTAAGGAAGGGTGGAATACTGGACCCTGTGACAGCAGGTCGTGTGGAAGCGGAAGCTTCCAGGGCCTTCCTTTCGCCATCCTTACGATCTCGGCGTACCAAGGCCTCCTGGGCCAGTTTGGGGCCACTAGGATTACTGGTATCCCCTCCTCTTTGCTCCTGCTAAGAAGTCTTTGTAGAAGAGGGATCGGGGGGAATGCATAGATTAGTGAGAACTGATTCCACGGAGCTATTAGAGCATCTACTCCGTAGGCCAGAGGATCTCTCGTCCTGGACACAAAGTTGTCCAATTTCTTGTTGAACCTGGAGGCTAGCAGGTCTACATCTGGGTTTCCCCATCTCAGACATATGGCCTGAAAGACCTCGGGGTGGAGAGACCACTCTCCTGGTAATAGCTGCTGACGACTCAGATAGTCCGCTTGCCAGTTTTCTATCCCCGGGATGAAGATTGCCGAAAGGCAAGGTACATGATCTTCTGCCCATGTCAAAATCCGGTTCACCTCCTTTTGAGCAGCCCGACTGCGGGTGCCTCCTTGGTGATTGATGTAAGCTACTGCCGTAGTAATGTCGGATTGAACCCGAACTGGGTGGCCCTGTAACCTGTATGTCCAGGTTTTGAGGGCTAGATATACTGCCCTGATCTCTAGTACATTGATGGGCAGGATCCCTTGGGTCTTCGCCCAGGTTCCCTGGGCAGAAGCCTCTTCAAATACTGCACCCCAGCCCGATAAGCTGGCATCCATAGACACCACCTTCCAGGAGACCGGGAGAAAGCATTTTCCCTTCCGTAAGTTCTTGGCTTCTAGCCACCAATTGAAGCTTTGGCGTACTTGCGAGGACAGGCGCATGGGTATATCCAGAGCTTGGCTCTTCCTGTTCCAGGCGGCTAAAAATAGGATTTTTATAACAGCTTACCTGTAAAATCCTTTTCTTGGAGTACATCACGGGACACAGAGCGACATAGTCATTACTAATGGGTTATATAGATACCTTCAGGTGCTGGCACTGGCAACTTCCAAAACCGGAAGTACCCTCCCCTATATAAGCCCCTCCCATCCGGGAGCACCTCAGTTTTGTAGCAAAGCAATAAGTGTCCCTAAAGAGGGGTGGGAGCTCTGTGTCCCGTGATGTACTCCAAGAAAAGGATTTTACAGGTAAGCTGTTATAAAAATCCTATTTTCTTTCTCGTACATCACGGGACACAGAGCGACATAGTCATTACTAATGGGATGTCCTAAAGCAATGCCCAATGAGGGGGGGGGGGATACACCATACATAAGCTGAGCGCTATCAGACATGAGGATCTTTTGCGGCCTGCAACACACTGCGCCCAAAGGCGACATCCTCCTGACTTCTAACGTCCACCTGGTAGAACCTAGTAAATGTGTGTACTGAAGACCATGTTGCGGCCTTACAGATTTGAGCCAGGGAGGCCTGGTGATGCACTGCCCATGAAGTTCCAACTGCTCTCGTGGAGTGCGCTCTAACTTTGAACGGAGACGGTCTCCTTCTCAAGCCATAGGCTTGCATTATGACCTGTCGAATCCACTTGGCTAAAGTAGATTTTGACGCTGCCTGACCCTTTCTGGGGCCTTCCGGCAGAATAAACAAAGTATCCGTTCTGCGAATCTGAGCAGTGGCTTTTAGATAAGCTTTGACTGCTCTTACTACATCCAAAGAATGCAATAACTTTTCCTCTACCGAAGTAGGTTTGGGGAAAAAAGAAGGAAGAACCACATCTTGGTTCAAATGAAACCTCGATACCACCTTAGGAAGAAAGGCTGGATGAGGACGTAACACTACTCTGTCCTTATGGATAACCAGATATGGCTCTTTACAGGACATAGCTGCTAATTCCGACACTCTTTTAGCCGAACAAATGGCTACTAGAAAAAACATTTTCCTGGTGAGAAGAACCAAAGAAATGTGCTGTAATGGTTCAAATGGTTGTTTCTGTAGAACCGACAGAACCAGGTTTAGATCCCATGGACATATGGGAATATTAACCGGAGGACTAATACGCATCACTCCTTATCTAAAGGCTTTGACTAGTGAATGCGAAGCCAAGGGCCTTTGAAAAAATATTGACAAGGCCGAAAACTGACCTTTGATAGTACTCAAGGCAAGCTTCCTATCTACAGCCCACTGTAGGAAGTCCAGACTCCTACCTATTACGTACTTATGTGGATGCCATTTCTTGGCCTCACACCACGCGATGTACGCCTTCCAGATTCTATAGTAGATCTGCCTGGATACCGGCTTCCTGGCATTGATCATGGTAGATACCACAGGATTAGAGAGCCCTCTCTTTTTTAGAATGTGGGCTTCAATAGCCAGGCCATCAAACCTAGGGCTGGTAAGGAAGGGTGGTATATCGGTCCTTGCGAAAGCAGGTCCGGACGACGTGGGAGAGTCCAAGGACTCCCCACTGACATTTTACAATCTCCGCGTACCATGCTCTTCGGGGCCACGCTGGAGCCACCAGAATCACTGGTTTCTTTTCTACCCTGATTCTGCGGAGTAATCGAGGTAACAATTGTGGCGGTGGGAATGCATATATCAGCTTGAACTGATCCCAAGGGAACACTAGGGCATCCGAGCCGCAAGCTAGGGGATCCCTTGTCCGAGAGACAAACCTGTCCACCTTTGCGTTGAATCTGGATGCTAGAAGATCTACATCCGGTGTTCCCCACCGCTGACATATTGTCCAGAAAACCTCGGGGTGAAGGGACCATTCCCCTGGGCATAATTGTTGGCGACTTAGAAAGTCCACCTTCCAATTCTCCACTCCTGGAATGAATACCGCGGATATGGCTGGGACATATCTTTCTGCCCATTTCAGGATGTAATTTACTTCCCTCTGGGCTGCACGACTCCTGGTGCCCCCCTGATGATTGATATATGCCACTGCTGTGGCATTGTCTGATTGAATTCTGACAGGGGACCCTTGGAGTTTGGATGTCCATGCTACTAGGGCATACCGGGCTGCTCGTATCTCTAAGAGATTGATGGGCAGGGCCTTTTCTGCATCCGACCATCTGCCCGGGAGAGACCATTTCTCCAGTACTGCTCCCCAGCCTATAAGGCTGGCATCTGTAGTGACCACCTTCCAAGAAATCGGACTGAAGGATTTCCCTTTTTCCAGATTCTGGGGAACCAACCACCAACGGAGGCTCTTGCGAACGGAAGGGGACAAGGACATTGTAAGTCTAGGGCCTGAACTTTTTTTGTTCCAGGCTGACAGTATGGCCCCTTGCAAATTCCTTGAATGGAATTGACCGTAGGGTACTGCTTCGAATGATGCCACCATTTTTCCCAGCAGCCTCATGCACAGGCGTATGGACGGCTGTCTTTTTTGTACCCACTAAGTGGATCAACTCTTTCAAAGACAACACCTTTCCTCGAGGCAAGAATATTTTTCTCTGGCCTGAATCCAACCTTAGCCCCAAGTATTCCAGACTTTTGACTGGTTTTTAGGGCTGACTTGTCTCGGTTGATAATCCAACCGTGAGATTCCAGATACTTGATTGTCTTGTGAACGACCACGTCTAGTTTTTTCACTGAGTGGTCTATCAGCAACAAGTCATCTAGATATGCCATTATCATTACACCTTGTGTTCTTAGATTGGCCAATAAAGGGACAGAATATTTGTAAACACTCGTGGTGCTGTGGCCAGACCGAAGGGTAAGGCTCTGGACTGAAAATGGCGCCCTTCTACTGCAAAGCGTAGAAATTTTTGGTGGACTGGAAAGATGGGAATGTGCAAATAAGCATCTTTGATGTCGATCGCGGCTAACCAATCCTCCCCTTGTAGGGCAGTGGCCACCGATCGGATCGACTCCATCGGAAAGTCCTGATATACAGGAATTTGTCTAGCCCTTTTAGAATTAATATGGGCCTCCCGTCCCCGTTTGCTTCGGGACTGTAAAGAGGTTTGAGTAAAACCCGAACCCTCATTCTTCCAGGGGAACCTCCATAATTACTCCTTGGAGCAATAGTTGTTCTAGTGCCAACAGGAGGGACTCTCTCTTCCGGGGATCCCTTGGCACGTTTGACCTCAAAAATGGGAAGGAGGAGAGTCTTTTAACTCCAAACTGTATCCCAAACATACTGCGGAGAGCACCTATCTGTTTTGATCGTGTCCCGCCAGGTCTCTTGCGAACACCTGGAGTCCTCCCCCCACCCGACTGAGTGGGGGCAACCCTTCAATGAATTTAACTTTGGGGGAGGTTTTGTACCTCCCCTGACCCAGGGTTTCTCATTACCCTGCGATTGTCCCTGTTTTTTACCCCCGGGAATTGACCGAGGAGGCCGTCGGAACTGTTACACAGCCGATGCCCCAGGGACTGGAGAAGCAGGCCTCTTAAAGAGGGACCTCTAACTCTGTTTTTAACCGGCAAGAGCGGATTTTTACCGCTGGAAATTTTCTGGATATATTTGTCCAGGTTTTCCCTGAATAAGCGTTCACCATGAAATGGGACGCTAACCAGCCATTCTTTACAGGGAGCTTCAGCAGACCAGTTTTTTAGCCATAGAAGCCTACGCATATGTACTATAGACAGCGTAAGGCGGGAGGCCTGATGGACTGAATCCTTTATGGCGTCAACCGCAAAGCCTAAGGCTCTAGGTAGATCAGCTAGGGCAAGGGCCTGCTGATCTGTCAAGTCCCTCAAGACCCGTTTCAACTGATCCTTCACTGCTTAGCAGACCCCACTGCTGGTTGTGTCACCAAGCTTGCTGTAGAAAGAAGCAGACTTTCATAAGGACTCCAATCTTTTATCTATTGGGTTCTTGAACATTTGCACATTATCCACTGGACATGTCAGTGATTTATACACACAAGAGATGGCTGCGTCCACTGTAGGGACCTTCCATTTTTTGATGAACTTATCCTCCATGGGATAGACCACCGGAAATCTCTTGGGGGAATAAATATTTTCTCAGGATGTTCCCAATCCTGGTAAATGAGCCCTTTCAGTAAAGGGTGAAGTGGAAAAGAACAGACAGTCTGGGGGCTTCTAGCGACCCCAACGAGGATACAGTAGTGGTTGATGGTTCCGCAAGGTGCATTTTTAAATGCTGATCGGACCATGTTAGTCAGAGACTGAACCCATAATCTTTCAGCTTGAGATGCTGAGAAAAGGTTCCCCCACTGTTGATTCCTCTATAACAGAATCAACCTCATCCTGATCCCCTTCAGGCAGGTCGATCCCTGTATGGGACTGTTGCTCTGCTAACAGGCACTCTGAAGGAGGAGACGGAGATCGGGCGTGCTCTCCCTGACAGGGAGGCAGCGATCAATGTTGACAATCTCTCTCTAATCCTCCCAGAGCTGAGGAAAAAACCTCCTCTGTTACATACACAGGAGCAGGTGAACTGAGGACAGCCACAGTACCAAGTACCCCTGCGGGGTCTCTACGGTCACTTACCTCTGAACTTCAGGGGAGACTGGTGCAGCAGAAGCATGCCCAAGATCCTCAGAGCCCGATGAGACCCCCTTCGCTTCCTGGAAGATTCAGTTCCGGAGCTTCTGGACGGCATATTCCTAAGCCTAAAGCTGAGGTATTCCAGCCGTAATACACCACTTTTACTGAGAATAGTCTAGCACAATCGCTACTATATAACAGTTGGTGTCTACTAAAGTGCCTTTCTAGGGGATGCCTGCATCAACCGCCTCTGTGTGCCTTTATACTGTTGCTAGCTCTGTCTGTGCACTTCAATAGCCAGCTATGATTGTGCTTTAAAACACGCTGGACGCCCGCACATGCGCAGTAGCGCCGCGGCGCACACCGAGCGTCATCCACCCGCTCCGCCCCTTTTTCCAGATCGCCTCTATATATAGAGGCGCGTGCACGCGCACGCGCGCGGGCACGTGCGCCTTCGGAGCCTTTTTTGAAAAAAATAAGGAGCTAGATGGGAGCCAGGGTCCCTGCCGCAGGGCCCGGGGATGGATGAGCGCAGCAACAGGGCAGAGGAGACAGCTTCCCAGCAGAGAACTTACCAACTGCCTGGATTTGATTTTGGAAGAAAAAAATCCACATTACAAGAAAAAGAACCATAGCGGCCTCTAGTGTCTAACACAGGTACCGCGGTCTTACATTTTTTTTTTTTTTCTTGCCTACTATTAAAATTTTTACATTTTCTCAGTAGTAACAGGCATACACAGAATATTAGCGGGAATACCTTAGGTAACAGGCAGAAAGACAAAATAGGCTTGGGGGTCCCTCAATAGAACCAAGTTCCCGAGGGCCCCCACTTACCTTTTCCTCGCCGCAGGACTCTGTTTGGTCCACAGAAGCCCAAACTTCACCTATCACGGCAGGCATTGTAATCAAACCTTCAGGGACCGGGTTCCCAAGGATTCCACTCCCCTGGACCTGTATAGCACCCTGCACAGAAAACATCTTGGTCGTGGGTATGACCAGAGCTCTGGATCCCAGGGTCCAGCCCTCCTAAGAGAGGCATTACAGGCAAAACCTTGCTCTTCTCTTGCAAGGCCCGGGTACCGACCGTTTAGCTATGAAGCTTTTTTGGTCGGATCCGGAATAGCTTACTGAGGCCCAAAAGAACCTGTACGCAAGCTCAGTGAAAAACACATGTTACTTCTTGGCCAACACCTTAGACACTGGCAAAAAACTGAGGTGCTCCCGGATGGGAGGGGCTTATATAGGGGAGGGTACTTCCGGTTTTGGAAGTTGCCAGTGCCAGCACCTGAAGGTATCTATATAACCCATTAGTAATGACTATGTCGCTCTGTGTCCCGTGATGTACGAGAAAGAAATATTGCCTTGAAGCAGTCTTGAATGAAACTGGGCGTAAGGGACAGCCTCGAAGGAGGCTACCATCTTCCCCAATAGCCTCATGCAAAGGCGAATAGACGGCCTCTTGTTTGCTTTGACCTTGTGGATCAGATCTTTCAGAGACTGTATCTTTGGCTCTGGCAGGTATACCTTGTTTTGGGCTGTATCTATGATCATGCCCAAGTACACTATCCTTCTTTGGGCCTGAAGAGAGGATTTTTGTAAGTTTATAATCCATCCTAGATGCTCCAGGTATCTTACTGTAGTGAGCACAGCGTGATCTAATCCCTCTTTTGACTGATCTATCACCAGTGGATCGTCTAGATAGGCTGTTACCGCTATGCCCTGTGTCCTCAGATTTGCCAACAGGGGAGCTAGTACCTTTGTGAATATTCTGGGCGCGGTGGCTACACCAAAGGGCAGGGCCACAAATTGAAAGTGGCGATGTTCCACCGCAAACCTTAAGAATTTTTGGTGAGCGGGGAGGATGGGTATGTGTAAATATGCATCCTTGATATCTATGGATGCCATGAATTCTCCGCCTTGCAAGGTGGCGACCACGGATCGGATCGTTTCCATTCGAAAATGGCGCACGTTCAGAAACCGATTTAGAGATTTTAGATCCAGGATGGGCCTGACGTCTCCATTTGGCTTTGGAATCACAAAGAGGTTTGAGTAAAAACCTGAACCCTGCTCTTTTTGGGGTACCTCTGTAACCACCCCTTGAGCCAGTAAGTGATTCAAACCTTTGAAGAAGGATCCTCTCTTTTGTGGATCCTTGGAGAGTCTTGAACCTCGGAATTGCGAAGATAGGATCTCTCGAAATTCCAGTCTGTACCCTGAGGATATTGTGCATACAACCCACTTGTCCTGGGTTTCTGTCCGCCAAGTTGCTGAGAACTGACGGAGCCTTCCCCCCACTCGGCCGAGCGGGGGCGCCCCTTCACTGAGAGGTCTTGGGGTCCTGCTTATTAGCTCTTGCACCCCACGGCTTTTTGTTCCTCTGAGCCTGATTTCCTTTGCTTTTGTGGGTTGCTGAAAATGCCGTCGCCACTGGCTAGAGGCAGGTTTCCCGGGAGCTAGGGAAAGAGAGCGTTTAAAACAAGGCCTCTTGTTTTTCTTTCTCTCAGGTAAAAGAGTCGTTTTACCACTTGATATCCTTTGGATATATTTTTCTAAATCTTCCCCAAATAGGCGTTCGCCATGGAAGGGGAAACTTGCCAACAGCTTTTTGCATGGGGCTTCCGCTGACCAATGCTTAAGCCACAGCACCCTACGCATATGTACCAGTTGGAGTGTAAGGCGTGATGCCTGCATAATAGAATCTCTCATGGCATCCACCGTGAAGCATAAGGCTTTTGGCAAATTCTCCCAATTTTTAGCCTGCTCTGGAGGCAGCTCCTTCAGTCCCTGCTTTACCTGTTGGCTGATGACCTGACACATACCGACTGCTGCTACTGCAGGTTGGGTAACTGAGCCGGCCAAAAGAAAGGAAGACTTAAGTAGGGATTCCAATTTCTTCTCAGAAGGATCTTTAAATACTTGCACATTGTCCACCGGACACGTCAGGTTCTTATTTACAAAAGAAATAGCCGCATCTACAGAAGGCAGGCTCCATTTCTTTAAAAAAATTTCCTCCATAGGATAAAGAATGTCAAACTTTTTTGGAGGTGAGAAACGCTTATCTGGGTGTTGCCAGTCTGCGTACATTAGATCCTCTAGCAATGGATGAACCGGAAAAGAGCATGCACCCTGCAGGGATCTTAATGAACCTAGGGAGGAGACAGGTGATTCAGTTACCTCCGAAGAGGTTAACTTAAATGCAGATCGCACTGTTCCTGCATAACATTGCACCTGCGACTTCAGAATCTGGGATGCAGAGAAAGGCTCATCTGATATCCCTGATCCGTCTGACTCCTCATCCTCTGCTTGTGTAGCATCATCCTCATCCTCCTCCTCCTCAGATACTAATGCAGGGAGGTCAACAACTGGAGGAGATCTGCTTCGCTTATTGTCCTTTTTAGAGGATTTAGCTATCAAAGTAGCAATTCTCTCCTCCAGATTATTTAGGGCTGCTGACAAAGTGTCTTCAGTGACATACGCAGGCCCAGGCTTCACTGGGGAAGCCGCCATACCTGACAGAGGTAATGGCTCATCCTGTACAGCTGCGTCCGGCAACACAGGAGAGGAAGGTACCGAGTTAGCACGGCTAGGGCCTCCTGTCTCAGGCAGCGGTGCTTTTTTATCTTTTTCGTCAGCATTCTTTCCCCTGGAAGGCATACTGCTCAGAAAAAAAACACAAGGTACTCTAATGCATATATTACTGTGCTCAGTTCAGCAATTTACATAAAGTATGCAACCTTAAAAAAACACACAGCTATGCATAAAGTGGATGTCTTCTAGGAAGTACCCAGCCCAACCACATGGAGTCTTACGTCCCTGTATCGCTGCTGTGTATCCCTGCCAAGAGAGAGAAAAACGAACTTGCTTGTTCTGCAGCGCTTCTGCACACTGACATCTTTTAAAAATTTTGCGCCGTTTTCGTGCATGAGCGCGCCCTACGTGCCCGTGTCATTTGCGGCCTCCCGCCCCCCCTCCGATAAAGCGCGCGCGGCTCTAATGGCGGCGGTAACGGTGAGAGTGGAGCTCCCTCTCACCAGTCCTTGTTCCAACTTTACATGCTTCTGCAGGTGTCTGGTCAGCCATCCGAGAGGAGGAGGGAGGCGCCCAAGCCAGCTCAGCAGCAGAGGGACAGACAGTGTACTTTGCCGTTGCAGACACTGAAGCAGAGCGAGGTGAGCTTTACACTCAGCTCTTTACTCCCCCCAGTGGCGGAATAAGAGAAGACATCCACTGTTTTCTTTGGAAAGGTCCTTAAACCTAGTTTTAGGACCTAACCTCTTACCTTATCCACGCCGCAGGTTTTTTTCTGCTGAAATTTTCAGACAGATACCAAACTTCACCCCTCACGGCGGGCTATGTGTGCCAACCTTCAGGGATATGGGTTCCTATTTAAAGGATACCTCTCCCTGGGCCTTGTACAAGACTCTTACCAGGACATTAGCGAAGTAGCGAAAGTGCTGGATCTTAGAGCCCAGTCCTCCGAAGAGAGACATTACAGGCTAAGCCTCATGTATGAGGCCCGGATCCCATCCAGTTTTGGCTTAACTCGTAGGCGTCTTGGATGGGTCCGAAAGCATAGCTCTTTCTACCCCCAGAGGGTCTCTTTGGCAGAGCTTTCCTTTAGCACCTCCTATCGCGTCCAAAACCTTTAGACACTGGCGAAAAAACTGAGGTGCTCCCCTGATGGGAGGGGTTATATGGAGGGGAACTGTCTTCTATTGGTTGTGCCAGTGTCCAATCACCGCTGGTGACCCTTAACCCATTATGTAATGACTGGCTCTGTGTCCCGTGGTGTACGATAAAGAAATATTAATAGTAAAAAGGTCAAGTCTGAGCATGTAGGCCCTTTACAAAATAATCTAGAATGGGTGACGGGACAAAGAGAAGGCTAATTTATTAAATACTTTCTTCAGCTCTGTGTATACAATGGAACATGGGGGAGATCATGTCCATAATGGGGGTGGTAGTGACACAGCCCCAAATCCACAATGGCTCAAAAGTGATATGGTCCAGAAATATTTAGACAGAGTAAAGGTGGATAAAGCACCTGGGACCAGATGGCATCCACCCACGGATCATAAAAGAATTGAGCTCTGTAATTTCAAAGCCATTGTATCGAATTTTTAGGGACTCATGAATGACAGGAATAGTACCACTGGATTGGCGCAGGGCCAATGTGGTGCCTATATTTTTGTTCAATATATTTTTATTGAGAAAGATATATAAGCATCTCAATCAAATGAAGTACATTGGAACAGAGAGGGGTACACTGGGCAACCGTGTGAAAATAATCACTCATGAGTATAGTAGAGACATTAAGAGTGACCCAGCAAACCAAATTAAAATAATATAAAAAGCATAAAAAGAGAAACAAAAAAGGGGGGAGAAAGAGAGAAGAGCAAGAGAGAAAGGTGGGATGGGGGGAGGGAGAAGAAGGAAGGAAGTTGGCACACATGGCAGCAAAAGATTAATATTTGGCATGTGCTAATATTGAATTTAATCCTTATATAGAAATAAAATCCACATCATTTACATACATAAGACTGAGACATCAAGGGCCTGGGTTGTTCAGGGGGAAGAAGAAATGATGTCCTTATAACATTGGGTAGATAGGAAGGAGGACCACGGGGCCCAGGTTAGAGTAAATTGTTTGGTAGTGTCTCTCGCAATGTGGGTGAGGTCTTCCATGAGGTAAACGTCAGAGACTCTTTGCAGCCAACACTTAATGGACGGAGATGTAGATTGGCCCCAAAGCACAGGAATGAGAGCCTTAGCCGTGTTAAGAAGATGTGGAATCAGCGAGCGTTTATATCTACCTATTGACATTGAGGTAGCATGGAAAAGCACTGTCCAAGGCTCCAAAGGTAACTTGATCTCAGTGATCTGGTGAATAAGGTCTATTACCGCGGACCAGTAAGGGCGAATGATCGGGCAGAACCACCAGATGTGAGCATGGGTGGCCTCCTGTCCGCAATTTCTCCAGCATAGCGGAGAGTTGGAAGGGAACATGCGGTTTAATTTAACAGGTGTATGATGCCATCTAGTGATGAGTTTGAAGTTAGAGTCAGCCATGGAAGAAGCTAGAGAGGAGGTATGCGTAAGAAGTAAAACTTTATCCTTTGTCTTATCTGTGAGAACAACACCCAGGTCACGCTCCCAACTGGTCAGATACTGCGGGTGGGTAGGATTTTGCAAGTTGATAAGCGCTTTGTAAAATAGGGCAATACCGTGGAGAGGGGGATCCTTAGGAAGGAACACATGTTCAATGCCATTCAGATCTTGGATTCCCCGTAGTGGTTGGGGGAGTGTTTGAAGAAAGCAGCTCAGTTGAGTATATCTCCACTTATCCATAAACTTTGGTGGTCCATGGCCTAGTAGTTCAGACAAAGGTTTAAGTGTATTGGAGTTTAAAACATGGTGCAAGAGGAGGGGGCCTCCAGGCGACCAGGATTGGAAACCCGGGTCTAAGGATCCTGGTACAAAGTAGTTATGATTCAGGAGAGGAGTTAGCGGGGAGTTATAAGGCCATAAGAATTTCCTATGAAGGCCATCCCAGACGTCTAGAGAGGATACGGTAATAGGTGAGGTATTGTGGCCTAGGGTTCTAAAAGATCGTGGTATCCACGGAGCAGAGGAAAGGTCAGAGTCACACAGGGCATATTCCAGCTGTACCCAGAGTTTAGAAGCAAAGGCATATTTCCAATCTGCTATACGTGACAGAATGACAGCATGATAATAAGTCCTAAAATCGGGCAGGGATAATCCCCCAGAGCGCTTGGTCCGAAATAGGACCTTCCTAGAGACTCTGGGGTGACCATCCCTCCAAATAAAGCGGGTAACCATGGTCTGCAATAAAGTAAAGAAGCCTACAGGAATCTTTAAGGGAATCATTTGAAGGATAAATAGAACGCGAGGAAGTATGTTCATCTTAACTATGTTCACCTTCCCTAGCCATGAATGTGAGAGGGAGGACCATTTTCTGAGATCAGCTCTTATGTTATTAACCACTTAACAACCACCTGCCGACAAATAACGGCGGCAGGGTGGTTGCTTAACTCTGGGAGGACGTTATATAACGTCCTCCCAAAATCGCGCTCCCGCGCGCCCCCTGGGGCGCGCACACGGGAAACTCCGTGACCGCCGGGTCCAGAGGACCCGGCGGATCACGAATCGCGGTAAATCGCCGCTGATAGCGGCCGTTTACCACGTGATCGCTCCGTCCAATGATGGAGCAATCACTTGTAAACAGACCGGCGTCATTTGATGACGCCGGTTCCTCCCTCCCCTCTCTGTACCGATCGGTACAGTGTGAGAGGGGAGGGGGAGGGAGCGGATGGCAGCAGCAGCACTGTGGGCTGGATCTGTGACAATTGCAGTCACAGATCCAGCCATCCATCCATCCCTGCTCAGCCATCCCTGTGCTATACCCTGCCAATACTCTGCAATACACCCTGCCAATACTCTGCAAAATACCCTGGTGCAATACTCTGCAATACCCTGGTGCAATACTCTGCAATACCCTGCTGCAATACTCTGCAATACCCTGCTGCAATACTCTGCAATACCCTGCTGCAATACTCTGCAATACCCTGCTGCAATACTCTGCAATACCCTGCTGCAATACTCTGCAATACCCTGCTGCAATACTCTGCAATACCCTGCTGCAATACTCTGCAATACCCTGCTGCAATACTCTGCAATACCCTGCGCAATACTCTGCAATACCCTCCACAATACTCTGCAATACCCTCCACAATACTCTGCAATACCCTCCACAATACTCTGCAATACCCTCCACAATACTCTGCAATACCCTCCACAATACTCTGCAATACCCTCCACAATACTCTGCAATACCCTCCACAATACTCTGCAATACCCTCCACAATACTCTGCAATACCCTCCACAATACTCTGCAATACCCTCCACAATACTCTGCAATACCCTCCACAATACTCTGCAATACCCTCCACAATACTCTGCAATACCCTCCACAATACTCTGCAATACCCTCCACAATACTCTGCAATACCCTGCAAAATACTCTGCAATACCCTGCGCAATACTCTGCACAATACTCTGCAATACCCTGCACAATACTCTGCAATACCCTGCACAATACTCTGCAATACCCTGCACAATACTCTGCAATACCCTGCACAATACTCTGCAATACCCTGCACAATACTCTGCAATACCCTGCACAATACTCTGCAATACCCTGCACAATACTCTGCAATACCCTGCACAATACTCTGCAATACCCGCCACAATACTCTGCAATACCCGCCACAATACTCTGCAATACCCGCCACAATACCCTGTGCAATACCCGCCGCAATACCCGTGCAATACCCTGCCATACACCGCAATACCCTGCCATACACCGCAATACCCTGCCATAGTCCGCAATACCCTGCCATAGTCCGCAATACTCCGCAATGCCCGGCAATACTCCGCAATGCCCGGCAATACTCCGCAATGCCCGGCAATACTCCGCAATGCCCGGCAATACTCCGCAATGCCCGGCAATACTCCGCAATGCCCGGCAATACTCCGCAATGCCCGGCAATACTCCGCAATGCCCGGCAATACTCTGCAATAACCACTTCCCGCCCTCCGGCCGTCATATGACGTCCTTGACTTTGTGCGGGGATATCTGAATGATGGGAGCAGCTACAGGCATCATTCAGATATTAGCTTTTTCAGCCGGCGATTCCCTACACCATAAGAACAATCATAGCGGCTGTTCCGCCGCTTGATCATTCTTACGGGAGGCGAGAGGGGATGTGTCCCCCCCCCGCCGCCCTCCGGTGCTTCTACCGACTCACCGCTACGATCAAAGCCAGGATTGTTGTTTTTTTTTTTTTTTTTTTTCAGGCTTCCCAGCCTAGAGGTGAGATGTGGGGTCTTATTGACACCCCCCCCCCCATATCTCACTGTAAAGAGGACCTGTCATGCCATATTCCTATTACAAGGGATGTTTACGTTCCTTGTAATAGGTATAAAAGTGATCAAAAAAATGTTTAGGGCGGAAAAACATGTCAAACTAAAATAAATAAAGTAAAATGAAGAATAAATTTTTTTTTTTTTTTAAAGCGCCCCTGTCCCCGTGAGCTCGCATACAGAAGCGAACGCATACGTAAGTCCCGCCCACATATGAAAACGGTTTTCAAACCACACATGTGAGGTATCTCTGCGAACGTTAGAGCGAGTGCAATCATTTTGGCCCTAGACCTCCTCTGTAACTCAAAACATGTAACCAGTAAAAATATTTAAAGCGTCGCCTATGGGGATTTTTTAAGTAGCGAAGTTTGGCGCCATTCCACGAGTGTGTGCAATTTTTAAGGGCGACATGTTAGGTATCTATTTACTCGGCGTAACTTCATCTTTCACATTATGCAAAAACATTGGGCTAACTTTACTGTTTTTTTTTTTTTTTTTAAGCACAAAACATTTTTTTCCGTAAAAAACACGTTAAAAAAATTGCTGCGCAAATATCGTGCGAGATAAAAAGTTGCAACAACCACCATTATATTCTCTAAGGTCTTTGCTAAAAAAACATATATAATGTTTTGGGGTTCTATGTAATTTTCTAGCAAATAAATGATGATTTTTACATGTAGGAGAGAAATGTCAGAATTGGCCTTGGTGCTCCAGAACGCCTGAAGGTGCTCCCTGCATGTTGGGCCTCTGTATGTGGCCACGCTGTGTAAAAGTCTCACACATGTGGTATCGCCATACTCGGGAGTAATAGCAGAATGTGTTTTGGGGTGTAATTTGTGGAATGCATATGCTGTGTGTGAGAAATAACCTGCTAATATGACAATTTTGTGAAGAAAAAAAAAGAGAAAAAAAAAAATCTTGATTTTGCAAAGAATTGTGGGAAAAAATGACAACTTCAAAAAACTCACAATGCCTCTTTCTGAATACCTTGGAATGTCTTCTTTCCAAAAAGGGGTCATTTGGGGGGTATTTGTACTTTTCTGGCATGTTAGGGTCTCAAGAATTGAGATAGGCCGTCAGTACTTCAGGTGTGATCAATTTTCAGATATTGGCACCATAGCTTGTGGACTCTATAACTTTCACAAAGACCAAATAATATCCACCAATTTGTACTTATTTTTACCAAAGATATGTAGCAGTATAAATTTTGGCCAAAATTTATGAAGAAAAAATTGTAATTTGCAAAATTTTATAACAGAAACGAAAAAAAAATCATTTTTTTACAAAATTTTCAGTCTTTTTTCTCTTATAGCGCAAAAAATAAAAAACCCAACAGTGATTAAATACCACCAAAAGAAAGCTCTATTTGTGTGAAAAAAAGGACAAAAATTTCATATGGGTACAGTGTTGTATGACTGAGTAATTGTCATTCAAAATGTGAGAGCACCGAAAGCTGAAAATTGGTCTGGTTATTAAGGGGGTTTAAGTGCCCAGTGGTCAAGTGGTTAAGAAGAGGAATATAGTTATATCTAAAAAGGGATTGGAGGTGGGGAGTTAGGTATATGCCAAGGTATTTCATGCGTGAGGTTTCCCAGCGAAAGGGAAATAGGGGCTTCAGCTGATCAACTACTGGTGGAGGTACCGAAATATTCAGAATTTCAGATTTTGACAGATTAATTTTAAAATTGGATAGCATTTGGAAGGTAGAGAATTCCGACATCAAGTTAGGTAATGAAATGCGTGGTTGTTGAATAAAAAATAATATGTCGTCAGCATAGGCTGCGTATTTATGGGATCTACAACCAACTTGAATGCCATGTATACTTCTATTGTGTCTAATTGTGGCCAGAAAGGGTTCCAGAGAGATAGCAAAAAGGAGAGGAGATAAAGGACAACCTTGTCTTGTTCCATTATGTAGTGTAAATGGGTCGCTCAGGGAACCATTAATCCGAATCTGCGCAGTAGGGTCAGAGTAGAGAGAAGAAATACAGTGAAACATTCTGGGTCCCAAACCGAAATAGCGGAGAGTGGTTTTGAGGTAGTCCCAGTCCACCCTGTCAAACGCCTTCTCGGCGTCCGTAGAAAGGAGGAGGGCGGACCGGGAGCACCTACGCACATAGTGGATCAGGGACAAAGCGCGTAGCGAGTTGTCCCTGGCCTCTCTGTTAGGGATAAATCCAGTTTGATCAGCCGAAACCCAATGGGATAGAAAGGGAAGTAGCCTGTTAGCTAAAACCTTAGAATAGAGTTTAGTGTCGATGTTTAAGAGGGAAATAGGTCTATAACTACTACACAGAGTGGGATCCTTGTCAGATTTGGGGATAACAGTAATATGAGCGGCTAGTGATTCCGGACGAAGGCCAGATTTGAGGGAGATGGAATTTGCGTATGCCGTAAGATGAGGGAGAAGGATGTCACTAAAGGTTTTGTAGTATAAAACGGTGAAACCATCAGGGCCGGGGGCCTTACCTGAGGGGGAAGATTTAAGAGCGTGTTGAAATTCCTCAGTGGAAAAATCAGCTTCTAATCCAGCGAGTGCCGACTTCGACAACTTGGGGAGGCCGGCCTCTCTGAGATAAGAGAGTATACGTTTACGTTTTTCCGACAGTGGTAGAGAGGCCAGACCACCCTCCACACCGTATAGGTCGGCATAAAACTCCCGGAAGGCTTTCGAAATTTGAGGGGTGGTGTGGACTAGTTCTCCTGTTGGTAATTTTATTTTGGGAATAAAGGATAGAGTTTTTCGGGCCTGGAGGGATCTAGCCAACTGTCTACCTGGTTTATTACCCCATTCGTATATTTTCTGGGAAACAGAATGAAATTTCCGCTTGGTTTCAAGAGTGGTGCCTATATTTAAAAAGGGAACAAAGTCTTTAACAAGTAACTATAGACCTGTTAGTTTAACTTCTATAGTTGGGAAGATACTGGAGAGATTAATAAAAGACCACATAGATGAGTTCTTGCTGGGAAAAAAACTACCGTATTTAAGCAACAGACAGCAAGGATTCATGAAAGACAGAAGTTGTCAGACAAACCTGATTTCTTTTTATGAAGAGGTAAGTAAAACCTTGGACAGAGGGGGGCGGTGGACGTGGTATACTTGGATTTTGCAAAAGCGTTCGATACAGTTCCGCACACACAGCTTATGTGTAAGGTAAACTCTACAGGATTGGAAATAGTTTGTAAATGGATAGAAAACTGGCTAAAAGACAGAATTCAGAGAGTAGTGGTTAATGATTCTTACTCTGAATGGTCTAAGGTTCTCAGTGGTGTACCCCAAGATTCAGTGCTGGGACCCTTACTTTTTAATATCTTTATAAATGATATTGGGTCTGGGATCAAAAGTAACATTTCTGTCTCTGCAGATGACACCAAGCTATGCAGTGGAATAACGTCCTTAGAGGATGTCGCCAATTTACAAACCGACCTCAATGCTCTGTCTAAATTGGCGACTATGTGGCAGATGAGGTTTAATGTTGATAAATGTAAAGTTATGCACTTGGGGGCTAAGAATATGAATGCATCATACATACTAGGGGGATCCGTAGTGGAGAAGCATCTGGGGGGGTTTTGGTAGATCATAAGCTCAATAATGGCATGCAATGCCAAGCTGCGGTTTCCAAAGCGAGCAAAGTCCTTTCTTGTATTGAGAGGTATGGACTCCAGAGAGAGAGATATCATTTTGCCCCTGTTCAAATCATTAGTAAGACCTCATCTGGAATATGCAGTTCAGTTTTGGGCACCAGTTCTCAAAAAGGATATCGGGGAACTGGAGAAAGTGCAGAGAAGGGCAATCAAACTGATAAGAGGCATGGAGGAGCTCAGCTATGAGGAAAGATTAGAGGAACTGAAATTATTCACTCTTGAGAAGAGGAGAATAAGGGGGGATATGATTAACATGTACAAATATATAAGGGGTCCATATAGTGAACTTGGTGTTGAGTTATTCACTTTACGGTCAACACAAAAGACAAGAGGGCACTCTTTACGTCTAGAGGAAAAAAGATTTCATCTCCAAATACGGAAAGGTTTCTTCACAGTACGAGCTGTGAAAATGTGGAATAGACTCCCTCCAGAGGTGGTTCTGGCCAGCTCAGTAGATTGCTTTAAGAAAGGCCTGGATACTTTCCTAAATGTACATAATATAACTGAGTACGAACATTTATAGGTAAAGTTGATCCAGGGTAAATCCGATTGCCTCTTGGGGGATCAGGAAGGCATTTTTTCCCCTGCTGTAGCAAATTGGATCATGCTCTGCTGGGGTTTTTTGCCTTCCTCTGGATCAACTGTGGGTATAGAATTGGGTATATGGGATTGTACAATATTTTTTATTTTATTTATTTTTTTATGGTTGAACTGGATGGACTTTCTCTTTTTTTAACCTGACTAACTATGTATGTTTATACTGTGTATGGCGACGAAGGCGCGCATGTCATGTAGCGTTGGCGGAAACCGTAGGATTCGGAGGAAACCCACGCAGACTGCACACAAATCGCACAAGTTTCAGACTGCATACACATACCGCGTAGGTATTATAGTATGCGTGATAGACATATGGAACAGGTTTAAACTGCGCAGAGAGCCAAAGACGCCCATTCCATCAGAGCGAGGGAGGAAACCGGAACACCCGGAAGAAACCCACGCAGACAGCACACAGATACCGTGTAGGAATGATAGCATGTGAATAAACATATTGCACATGGTTATGCTGTGCATTACCCTTGGAGCGTGGGAGGAAACCGGAGGTACCCAGAGGAAACCCACGCAGACAGCATACACATACTGTAAGTATTTATAGCATGTGCAATAAACATAGTGAACATGTTTATACTGTGCAGAGAGCCGAAGCGCACATACCGAGAGAGGACACCGGAGCACCCGGAGGACACCCACACCGACCCAGAGAGTATAATACATACATATACTGTGAATGTATTTGGAGTCGTGTATAAACATATTGTGTATGTTTATATCGTGTACGCACTGAAGACACAGCATTGGAATGTGGGAGGAAACCCACGCAGACACAGATATCAATAACCCATACATACACTGTGTAGAGTCATAAGTTAAGTTTTAATTATGGCGCCGAGGCGCATAATCTTCTCTGTTATCATTCCAACCTGCTTAAATGTGCTGCCGAAGCAGTATGCAGGTAAAAGGTAACCTCTGACACCGCAGACCGTGGTCCTGTCAGAGCTCAGAGCGTTCCCCAGGAAATGGCGGGAAATCACAGGTGCAGAGACCCTGTTGTTGCCTCAGAGACATCACACAGAAGGCTCACAGGGACTATAGAAATAAATGAAGTGCCCCCCCCCACCAAGCTGTACCGACCAGAGGGGGAGGCACTGTGTACCACTGTATCATCCATGCTGCTCTCGATGCAGCGTGAGGAAACAGTGAAAAGAACCAAAGGAGAAAGTGTCCACCTGAGGTACCACAGCATCCAGCTTGAGAGTGTCCCTCACAGCATCAATGAGTTCACTTACAAGCGCCCCTGTCATTTACTGACTCAGAACTGGAGTCTTCCTCACAAGGAATGTCCTGTTCAAAAACATTAAAATATTCAGAGCTAGGGTCCTGAGCACCAGCAGCTAGGACCATATCTGAATCAGAGCACTCCCCATGTGTGAGATTGTGTGGGGAGAGGGCGCTTTATAGCTCCCTTGCGCTCGCACACCGCTTCCATCCTGACAATTTTTTTCACAGGACTGCCGACAACTGGTCCATAGGGACCGCAGGTGCTGGAGCACTGCCAGTTGCCTCTGGCAAAAGTGGGGAAGCAGGTGAACCAGACTCCATATTTGCCACCCTCTGAGACCTTATACACTATAAAGTGAATAATACAGTCCACCCACTGGCTGTGCTGAGGCTGAGGAGGGGATACCCAGAGGACTCACCAACCCTTGTGAGGACCACTCAGCTCTGCTGTATGTCACCGCGCTGCCAGCGCGAGTGAAGTGTGAGGAGAGTGTGAGGAGAGTGTGAGGAGATTCCCGCCGCAGCAGCGGCGAGAGGCCAAAATCGAAAGTGAAAGCGCTGTGGCTTCAAGAAAATGGCCGCCGGCCGTGTGTAAGCAGCGCTATTGATCCGCAGCAAGATGGCCGTTGAGCGCAGCTTAAACGGTAAAAGCCATGCCAGCTAGTGGCTTCTCCAAACACTCATACCTCACAGCCCCAGCACACAGACATGAGCGCCCCCCGCCAGGCCAGAGTGACCACCAAGTACCCCCACACAGCACAGCGCCAGTACAGGGTGCAGAGAGCAGTATAACCAGGGGGAGACAGGGAGAAACTGCCCAGACAGAGAAACACAGCCAGAATGTACGCAACTGAAGCAGGAGAGACTACTTACCCGTCCCATAGGGACCCACTGGCTTGTTTCAGACAGACCTATCACAGAGAAGTACTGAGTAGCTGTCGGCCCGGTCCACCGCAAAAGATACAGCAGGTACTGTTCAATCTTGTGAGGACTGCGGGAGCATAAAAGCCACCCGGCCACCCCTGGAGTCATGAGGCACGTCGTGAACTGAGTCTCACGCACGCAAGGCGAGGATCAGTACGCTCGATGGTCGGACAGGGGAAGACTACGAGGATACCAGTGTACCCAACCTGTTGCCCAGCTGACAGTTGATTGAAGGTCTCAAAAATAAAATAAAATTCCCAAAGGAATAAAAATAAAATCTTCCAGGAGACTGGCTCCTGAGAGAGCCACGTCTTCTTCTGCTAGGCAGAAAAAAACTGAGGCTGCTAGTTGCAGGTAGGAGGGTTATATCTGGAGGGACCAACCCCTGGGCGGGGCTGTTCAGCTCAGTTTTTTTCTAGAATGTATGTTTCTAACATCTAACATTCTGCCTAGATCTTCTCCTGCGAGCAGGGACATATACCCACATGTTTCAGTATTAGAGCTGTGTCAGTCCATGGACGATAAGAGAAATATTTTTTTTTTCTTATTTATTTTACTTTTAATTGGGTCACTTTTATTCCTATTACAAGGAATGTAAACATCCCTTGTAATAGAAAAAAGCATGACAGGTCCTCTTAAATATGAGATCTGGGGTCAAAAAGACCTCAGATCTCATATTTGAACTTAAATGCAATAAAAAATAAAATAAAAATTTGTCACTTGAAAAGATGAAAAACAAAAAAATTTCCCTTTAAGACGTATGGGCAGAAGTGATATTTTGACGTCGCTTCTGCCCTGCAGTGATATGGAGACGGGTGAGGGCCATCTTCCCCTCACTCGTCTTCATACACAGCAAGGGAGCAGACCCGATCGCCTCCGTCGCTGCCGACGGCTCCGGTAAGCGGCGGAGGGCGGGGCCCCTCTCCCGCCGCTGATAAAAGTGATTTTGCGGCGTATCTGCCGCAGAGACCACTTTTATCTTGTAGCGGACCACCCGCTGAAGAAGAGGATACTGGGGTTATGGTTGCTAGCTGCTACCATAACAACAGTATTCCTCTTCAAAGAGAGGACGTAAACTGCGGTGGGCGGTCCGAAGTGGTTAAACAGATAAATGCTATATTAATGTTACCCACAAGGCCAAATAAAGCCAGACAATAGTAAAAACAAGGTATAGATTGCCCCAAAACCTATGTCTTCAAAACAACTTGTGTGGTTAGCACTGCAGTGTGGTTTGTGGGATAAAAGGATAGAATGTAATGTACAGTGAGGGAAAAATAGGATTTTTTACTCACCGTAAAATCCTTTTCTCCGAGTCCATGGACCGACACAGCTTCTCTATTGACAAAGTGGGTATTATATGTTAATTAGGAGTGACTAGGCAGAAAACTTGTAAAAAGTGTTGCATCACACCTTCTACAGTACCGCCCAGGGGGCGGACCCTCTGGGTATATCCCCTCAGTCTGCATCTCGCAGATCAGTTCGTCAAAAAGCAGTACAAACTTAAAAGGAGGGATGGGTGATGTGTCGGTCCATGGACTCAGAGAAAAGGATTTTACGGTGAGTAAAAAATCCTATTTACTCTTTCGTCCATGAACCGACACAGCTTCTCTATTGACAAAGTGGGACGTCCCAAAGCAGAGAAAAAACGAGGGGTGGAAACAGCATAAAAAAAACTTCACCCCAAACACAAAACAGCACTCCTCCATCGGAGGAGTTGCAACTCTAAACAGCCGCTTGCAAAACCTTGCGGCCGAAAGAGGCATCCGAAGATGCACCTACATCAACTTTGTAGAATTTTGTGAAAGTGTGAGCGGACGACCAAGTCGCCGCTTTACATAATTGGGAAACAGACGCTTGATGTCGGAAAGCCCAAGAGGCACCTATTGCCCTGGTCGAATGCGCCGTGACCGGAAAAGGGGGGCACTTGACCCTTTAAGGCGTAAGCCTGGATTACTATCTGTCGGATCCACCTAGAGATGGTGGCCGATGAGACTGCTTGGCCCTTCTTGGGACCAGCCACCGAAACAAACAGTGAGTCTGACTTCCGGAACAGGGAAGTAGCAGATAGGTATACTCTTAAAGCTCAGACAACGTCCAAGGAATGCAACGCCGACTCCTTAGGATTCGATGGATGAGGACACAAGGATGGAAGTACAATGTCTTTGTTGAGATGAAAAGCCGAAACGACTTTCGGAAGAAAGGAAGGTTGCGGCCGCAGCACCACCTTATCCTTGTGGAAAATCAAATGGGGAGCCTTGCAGGACAAGGCTGCCAGCTCAGAGACTCGTCTAACTGACGTAACAGCCACTAAAAAGACCACTTTCTGAGAAAGTGTCAACAGGGGAACATCTCTAATATTCTCAAACGGTGCCTTCTGAAGCACCGAGAGGACCAGGTTCAAGTCCCACGGAGGTAGCGAGGGACGGACCAGAGGGGCCACATGTCGAACCCCCGGCACAAATGTA
The DNA here is from genome assembly GCA_029206835.1 of Rana muscosa. Lineage (NCBI taxonomy): Eukaryota > Metazoa > Chordata > Amphibia > Anura > Ranidae > Rana > Rana muscosa. Next base: position 37,074,462 of record JARGYO010000162.1, on the reverse strand, counting down.
CTCACGAGAGAGTAAGTCGCCAGGGGTCGCTGAAAAAGGACAGCCAGGGCAGATATCTGTCCCTTAATCGTACTTAGGGCAAGCCTTTGGTCCACCCCATGCTGTAAAAACAGCAGGATTCTGGAAACCAAATAAGTACGCGGACGCCATTTCATTTCCTCACACATGGAGATGTAGGCCTTCCAAGTGCGGTGATGAACCTTCCTAGGACGGTTTCCGAGCACTTCTCATAGTAAAGATTACTGAATCTGACAGGCCCCGGTCTCTCAGTACCTGGTTCTCAACAGCCATGCCATTAAAGCCAGTGACCGTAAAGCACGATGGAGTATGGGACCTTGCAATAGCAGGTCCTTCCGTAGTGGTAGGCGCCAGGGGACGTCTGCTACCAGACGAACTAGATCGGCGAACCAAGGACGCTGAGGCCAATCTGGAGCTATTAGGATCATTGGAATTCCCTCTGCCTCCACTCTGCGGAGCAGAAGAGGAAGAAGCCTTAAGGGAGGGAAGGCAAAGATTAGCCGATACTGACCCCACGATGCCACCAACGCGTCCGTTGCGTCTGCCCATGGGTCTCTTGACCGGGCCACAAACCTCAATACCTTCCGATTGAGTCGGGAAGCCAGAAGATCTACGTCTGGTGTGCCCCATCTTTGGCAGAGGAGTTGGAACACCTCCGGGTGTAAGGACCATTCTCCCTGGTCCAGCATCTGACAGCTCAGGTAGTCCACCTGCCAGTTTTCCACACCCGGAATGTACACGGCTGACAGTGCCGGTACGCTCCTCTCTGCCCACTTCAGGATGCGTGCGACCTCCGATGCTGCAGCTGAGCTTCTTGCTCCTCCTTGATGATTGACATATGCCACTGCTGTGGCGTTGTCTGACTGGATCCTGACTGGACGCCCTTGCAGCCTCTGAGACCATTTGAAGAGGCACAGCCTGATCGCCCGGATTTCCAGGACATTGATCAGCAGGCGGGATTCCTCTGGGGTCCAGCAACCTTGCGCCGACTGAACACCCCAGACTCCACCCCAACCTGTAAGGCTGGCGTCCCTCGTGATCACTATCCAGTAAACCGGAAGAAATGACTTCCCGGCCAACAGAACCGGTGCTGTCAGCCACCATACCAGGGATCTCCTGACTAGGTGGCTTACTCGGATCTGATAATCCAGAGATGATGGACATCTGTTCCATCTGGACAGAACTTCCTTCTGTAACACTCGAGTGTGGTATTGAGCATATGGGACCGCCTCGAAGGAGGCTACCATGAGGCCTAACACGCGCATGCAAAAACGGAGTGACGACCAATTCCTGGAAGTCAGCTGCCGTACTGCAGCCCGAAGGGTCTGCAACTTCTCCACAGGGAGGAATACCTTTGCCTCTGAGGAATCCAGAATCAACCCCAGGTACATTAGGCGTTGAGTGGGCACCAATACTGACTTTTGCGCGTTTAGTATCCAACCACAGTCGAAGAGTCTGACAGGTAATGGACACGCTTACCTCTAATTCTGAGCTTGAAGGGGCCTTCAGAAGAAGGTCGTCCAAGTAGCCCATGATAGCGATACCCCGCTGTCTTATGCCTCGTTTCCACTGCGCGGATCGGTTCGGTTCGGTACGGTACGCTATTTTGGGTGTTTCCATTATGAAAGCGTGCCATTAAACCGAACCGTACCGCACCATTCAGGGTCCTGCTTCAGACGTGGGGCCATAGAAAATGGAACGGTACGGTTAGGGCGGAGCTACTGGCGTCACACGATACATTCCACTGATTGGTGGACAGAAAATCGTCAATGCTGACGTCAAAGCAAAGCGCCAAACAAGCACCTTGTCGCCCTCAATATAAAGGAGAAGGATGCCTGCAAACAACAGCAGGGTCTGGTCATCTGAGGAACTATCTACTTTCCTAAGGATTATTGGGGATAGCATTATTCAGAGTGAGCTTGATGGATCAGTGAGAAACGAAAAGGTGTACAAAGATATTTCTCAACGAATGGCAGCCGAGGGATTTGAACGGACATCGGGGCAGTGCAGGGCAAAGCTTAAGAAGATTAAAGGACAATATAAAAAAATTAAGGACGACAACAGCCGTAGTGGAAACAGTCGGAGTACTTGGAGGTGGTACGACGACATGGACGCCATTTACGGACATAGGCCGGCAAACCAAGGCAGGGAGGGTGGTCTGGACTCTGCAACTGCAATTCTCGAATCCATGGTAGACCCCTTTGGTAAGTTTTAATTTTTTTTGATGCCATAGGATTTCGCTATGCTAACCTGTAAAAAAAATATATATAACCAAATGTTTTTTTCAGAAACAGCTGATGGACTCTCCAATGATGCGTCAAACTTGTCAGATGATGGACCTTCAACGTCTTTCAGCAGCACCAGTAGTATCTCATCAAGCCAACCACAGAGTACCCAACCACAGATTAGCCTACAGAGTACCCAACCACAGAGTACGCCCAATGCACCCCGGCACAATGGTAAGACATGTGAAATGTGTGCATTTTCTTAAAATAACTAATCAGTGGGGTAGAAGAGCACTGGGTACAGAGGTGTAAGAGGTGAGAAGTGGGTTCAGCAGTGGGGCAGATGTGCAGGGGGTATAGATGTGTAAGAGCTGAGAAGGGGGTTCAGCAGTGGGGCAGAAGAGCAGTAGGGCAGATGTGCAGGGGTTACAGTTGTGGGGCAGTAGATAAATGTGATGTAGTCTGGTGTGGCAGATGAGAAAGGGGGTTACAGTATTGTTTTGACAGATGTTACCAAAAACACTAGTTTGATATTTTGTATATTATAGGTCATAGGAGACGTTTGCAGTTGGATCTGCGCACAGTCATGGAGGATATGAGGGCAGCAGAAGAAAGGCAGCTGGAAAGAATTGAGAACGAATCTGAAAGGCGGTTTCAGGCACTGCGTCAGGATGCACAGGAAGCTATGCGCCAGGAGGCAGAAATCGCCCGTCAGCAGATGGAGCAGCTGTCTACCTTCAACCAGGCCTTCCTCTGTGTCCTAGGTCAGCTTGTTCAAGTCCTTTCAGCCAGTCGTGAACCCAGGTCACCACCCAGACCGTAGTGCCTTTCATGTAGCAAAGGACCTGTACCCATTTTTTTTTTATTCTTTTTTTATAAAAAAAAAATCTTAGTTGTTTTCTTTAACAGAATATATGGAACGATGAGTTTTTTGTGAAATAAAAACCATGAGCGAATTTTTTGAGTATGTATTTTTTATTATAAAACATTATTAACAATATAGCAAAAAGGTATTAACATTTTTAATAAATCATGGTAAAAATTTAAACATTGAGGTGCAGCATCAGAGCCTGGCGTATTTCACTGCACTCTTCTTCCATATCATGGGGTGCTATTACTGGTACTGGCTCTTCTGAAGATGTATTCCAATCCTGGTCAAAGTCTTCTCCATGACTTTCACAAAGATTGTGAAGAGCACAGCAGGTAAGCACCATGGATTTGGCAAGTTTAATGTCACTGTCATTCCTCTTCATAAGACACCTCCATCTACCCTTCAGTCTTCCAAAAGCATTTTCCACTACGACACGTGCCCTGGATGTTTTTTTGTTGTAGGTTTGCTGTTCTGTTGTCAGGCGGCCATTGTCAGGAAATGGTTTCAGGAGCCAATTTTGTAAAGGGTAGGCAGAGTCCCCAAGAACATAATACCCAACATTGACCCCACAAATGTTCTTAGTGGAACCAGGGTACAGTCCTCCCTGGCCAACCCAGTCCCAAAATGTGGACAATCGTAGAACACGAGCATCATGCAAACTCCCAGGCTTTCCTACATTCACATTCCAGAATAGTCCCTTGCCATCCACTACTCCCTGGAGGATGATAGAATGCCAGCCTTTCCGGTTGAAATAGTCAGTGTGGTATTCTTGTGGTGCTATTATTGGTATGTGTGAGCCATCAATAGCACCAACACACTGTGGAAGGCCCCACCTGTTCTCAAAGTACTCAGCCATGTCTTTAAGCTTTTCCCTGTCCGGAAAATGCACAATTTCAGGAGCTAGCAATGTGCAGACAGCCTTACAGAAGTCCTGCGCACACCGGCACACTGAAGATTTACTGACACCGAAAAGATGACCAATACTTCTATATTCACTGTTGGTAGCCAGCTTCCACAGTGCAATGGCAACTCTTTTCCTCACTGGCAAACTGGCTCTGAAGTTGGTGCTTTGCTTCTCCATCGCTGGACGTAGCTTGGTACAAAGGTATGAGAAGGTTTCCTCAGACATTCTAAAATTCTGCACCCACTGTGTGTGTGTGAATCCCGGGACGGTCACATCCCACCACTCATTGGCACGGGGGAAAGCCCAAATGACTGGTCGCCGGCGCTGATTTGCCAAATGCAGAGAAGCATCTAAAAAAAAAAAAAACACAGATGGTAACATATCACAAAAAAAAACATTACACATATATAACATATGTGTCTGGTGGGTCATTGTGTGTGTGTGCATGTCAGGTAGGTGGGTCAGTGTGTATGTGTAAGTCAGGTAGGTGGGTCAGTGTGTGTATGTGTAAGTCAGGTAGGTGGGTCAGTGTGTGTTTGCATGTCAGGTAGGTGGGTCAGTGTGTGTGTGTATTTAAGGTAAGTAGTGTGTATGTCAGGTAGGTCTGAGTTAAGTCGGTCAGTTGTGCTTACCCTATAGCGCTGCCGTCTTTGTCTTTGCCGCACAAAGGTGTACTTCTCCTCCCGGCTAAACATCCAAGCTAGCAAATTTCTTTTCTTCAATGCTGTTTTTCTCATTGCCGCTCGCAACCTTCTCTCATACAGTGCGGCATGTATTTGGACTACAAAGAACCAAAAGGCCAGTAGAAAAAACACAAGCTGCTGGATAACCTCCATTATTGTTTTTGTTGTGTAGCTGGCGCTGACTGACGCTGCGTCACGTTTCTCGTCGCACTAGTGTGACATCACGCAAGGCATTTTTTCTAAAATCTGTATGGCCCCTGGCGGTCCGACTTGCAGTGGAAACGCTCACGAGAATAGACCGGACCATTCTAACCGTTCCAAACCGTACCGACCCGAACCGTTCCGCTCAGTGGAAACGTAGCATTAGAAGTGCCAGAATCGGAGCGAGCACCTTGGTGAACATCCTGGGTGCTGAGGCAAGGCCAAACGGGAGGGCCACAAACCGGTAGTGGTTCTTCCCGATAGCAAATCACAGAAACCTCTGGTGTCTGGAGTATATGGGGACATGCAGGTATGCGTCCTTGATGTCCAAGGAGACCAGAAAGTCCCCCGGATGGAGAGCCGTGACTACAGATCGAACCGACTCCATCCAAAATCTTTGTACCTTCACAAAGCAATTGAGGGCTCTGAGATCCAAGATTGGACGAACCCAGTCGTTCTTCGGCACAATGGACAGATTTGAGTAAAAACCCTGACCCCGTTCCTGTTCTGGAACTGGAATAACTACCCCGCGTTCCAGTAGACCCTGGACCGCCCCATACAGGGCCTCCCGACGGGTCGGTAGTAGCTGGAGATTGGAGGTGATGAACCTGTCCGGTGGACAAGAGAGAAATTCTATCTTGTAGCCTGAGGAGATTACTTCGCAAACCCACCTGTCGGAGACTAGAGCTGTCCACTGAGTCGCGAATTTGCGAAGACGTCCCCCCACCCGAGAGCTGGGCGGGGGGCGGACCTTCATGCGGAAGCAGATTTGTCCGCAGGCTTGTTGGGTTTGCGGGACCAAGGACGCTTTTGTCCTTGGACAGGCGCCTCGTTGGCCTGGGGTCTTTTCCCTGTCGCCCTAGGGGGACGGAAAAAAACGCTTGCGTGCAGTAAAGGAGGGCCCTTGCCCTTGGCGTGGCCCCTACCCTTGCTAGTTTGAGGAAGCAAAGTGCTTTTACCTCCTGTGGCATCCTTGATGATGTCATCCAGAGAGGCCCCAAAAAGTCTGACGCCCTTAAAAGGCAGATCCAACAGGACTTTCTTGGAGGTCTGGTCCGCAGACCAGCCCTTTAGCCAGATCAGGCGGCGTATTGCTACTGCATAAACCAAAGCTTTTGACAGCAGGGGAATAGTATCCATGTCTGATTTGCAGACAAACCTAAGGCCCTGAACCAACTGGTCGGCCAATGTTATCTCATCAGGAGGAGCATCTCACTCCTTAACCCCTGGAGTAGCAATCTTGCCCATTCAGTAAGTGCCTGAGACACTAGGGCCCCCGCCAATGCCGGGCGTACTGCCGAGCCTACCACTGAGTATAGGTAGCGAGTGCTTCAGCCTTCTTATCCACAGGGTCCTTGAAAACAGGAGCCCCTTCTACTGGAATTGTGGTGGCTCTATTAAGTCTGGACACCGGAGGGTCCACTATAGGGGGAGAGGTCCATTTCTTCAGAAAACTCTCCTCAAAGGGGTACCGTACCGCAAACCTCTTTGGGGCTGTAAAGACCCTCAGTGGGTTCTCCCATTCCTTGTATAAGAGTTTGTCAAAATAAGACACACAAGGGAACACCTTAGCAGTGCGGGCAGGTTTATGAAACCCAAAGTGGACCGGAGTCTCTGCTGCTTCTGCAGTATTTTCCAACTTTAGCGTATCCCGCACTGCAGTAATAAGGTCAGATACCAAAGCCGTCTCGTGTACTGACCTGGACTTGGAGTCATCCTCACTGTCCGGTCACGGTCTGCAGTCTCTGATGCGTCAGAACCAGGGCCATGAGCCGTAGCTGGACTTGGTTCTGCATCAGAATTATCCCCAGAAGCTTGCAGGGGACGGGGGCGTTTACTACCCCCTGTATTCCTGTGTGCTGCTTCCACCCTGGCAGTAAACGCCTCTAGGATTGACGTCATAGCGTTTATAGACACCTCAGGGGCACCAGCTGCTAAATCTGGTGTTTCAGGGGAGAAGACATCTGGCTCAGATGCCATGCTGACCACGCGCTGACACCCACAGGGCTCCAGGCAAGATATCAATAGACCACCCTCCTGTGCTGCAGAGATGCTGGGTCACCCAGAGGACTCACCACCCTTGGATCGGTACCGCTATGCTGCCGTGCTGCGCCTGTGATGCTGTCCCACCGCTGCTGTGTCAGTTTGCTTCTTTTATCAGTGCTTCCTGTGTGAATTTCTTGCGCCAGTGTAATGCACCCTAGAGGCCGGAGACTCTCGCAAAATGGCCGCCAAACGTCTGTATGGAAGATAATGCGGGCTCTAAGAAAATGGCCGCCGAGCCGAAGATAGAGGCCAAAGCAGCCGTAGACCACAAAAAGATGGCCGCCAAATGGCAATATATACATACAGCGTGGATCATTACAAATATGGCCGCCGATCAGTCGATAGAGGCCAGTGGGTGTGGAACTACAAGAAAATGGCGCCGAAAACACAGGAAGATGGCCGCCGGGCAGTCACTAGAGGCCGAAACCGGCATGGACCACTGCAAAATGGCCGCCGACAGCATGGAGGAGGAAGCACATACAGGTAAGCAGAAATGACATTTCTTTTAAATGTTAGTTACAGCCAGCCCCGCTCCAGTGGAACCCCTTAGGTGACCCCCAGCACCCAGCAACCTTTAGCTAGAAGCCCAGGGAGGAAGGAAGGGCAGGGAGAGAGGGAAGAAAGGGGCCACAACCACTTACTTGGTCTCTCCAGGAATGTCCAGCCAAATCACCCAGCCGAGGCAGGGGAGTTTACTTAGCTATCCTGCATGTATCATGCTGGAAGACATTCCAAACAGATCATCGTCCGCGCACGGAAGGTGACTGTTGGCCAGGCATGCTGTGATTGGACCCAAGGGGACGATCATATGTATGCCCTGGAGCACGCCGCTCACTGGACAGGCTGCTGCGACTCGGCAGCAAGGTCAGCCGAAGCTGAGCGGTCCAATGCAAGCCTTGGAGCGTAGGCTCACCGGCCACCCGTGGAGCGACGGGCATGTCGTGGAAAACCCAGCGCGTAGCTAGGGTCGGCACACGCTTGATGGCCGAAACTGGGGAGACTACAAGGATCGAGGATCCAGCCTGTCACCCAGTCGGCAATTGATCGAAGATCGCAGGAAACAAAAAAAAATTTGCCCAAAAAATTATTTTTCCCCCGGACCAATGGGCCCGAAGGGAGCCATGTCCTACTCCTTGCTAGACAGAAAAAACTGATCTGCGGGATGCAGACTGAGGGGATATACCCAGAGGGCCCGCCCCCTGGGCGGTACTGTAGAAGGTGTGATGCAACACTTTTTACAAGTTTTCTGCCTAGTCACTCCTAATTAACGGTTAATACCCACTTTGTCAATAGAGAAGCTGTGTCGATCCATGGACGAAAGAGTAAAAGTATTTGATCCCCTGCTGATTATGTACGTTTGACCACGGACAAAGAAATGATCAGTCTATAATTTTTATGGTAGGTTTATTTTAACAGTGAGAGACAGAACAAAAAAAAATCCGGAAAAACACATTTCAAAAAAGTTATAAATTGATATGCATTTTAAATGAGGGAAATCAGTATTTGACCCCTACGCAAAACATGACGTACTTGGTGGCATGTTTGACGGTGGGAATGGTGTACTTGGGGGCAGCATTGATCCTCCAATCCCGGTGAGTTGAGTTGATGCCAAAGAGCTTGATTTTGGTCTCATCTGACCACAACACTTTCATCCAGTTCTCCTCCGAATCATTTAGAAGTTTATTAGAAAACTTCAGACGGGCCTGTACATGAGCTTTATTGAGCAAGGGGACCTTGCAGGCCCTGCAGGATTTCAGTCCCTCACGGCATAGTGTGTTACCTATTGTTTTCTTGGTGACTATGGTCCCAGCTGCCTTGAGATCATTGTCAAGTATCTCCTGTGTAGTTATGGGCTGATTTCTCACCGTTCTCATGATCATTGAAACGCCACAAAGGTGATATCTTGAATGGAGCCCCAGACTGAGGGAGATTGACAGTTATTTTCGGTTTCTTCAATTTGCAAATAATGGCACCAACTGTCATCACCCTCTAACCAAGCTGCTTAGCAATGGTTTTGTAGCCCATTCCAGCCTTGCGTAGGTCTACAATCTTGTCCCTGACATCCTTGGACAGATCTTTGGTCTTGGCCATGGTGGAGAATCTGATCGATTGCTTCTGTGGACATCAACCCTAAGTGAACCAATCATACCATATACCATTAAATTAATAATGTGACCAAGATGCAAACTGCACAAATAACCAAATGTGCAAACAGTGCTGAAATGGTGCTAAAATAAATGTGCAAACAGTACTGAAATAGTGCCAAAATAAATGTGCTAAATAAATATTTTGCGGAGACCCTAATAAGGATCACTCATAATCAATGAGCAGACAAAACAAATACACTAGTGCTGCTGCTAGTAAGGCTGCTTCACACCAAACACTCAGGATATTAACATAAAAGTAATCACAGTCCTTTTTGCGTTGGCCAAACAGAGCACTCATTCACTTAATCCCACTCCTCCAGTTATTCACAGATCAGCACAACTGTCAGATTGGATATCTTGAGAAGTCTTGAATGTACCTCATAAACATGGACCATGGAAGACAAAGGGAAAAACAAACCTCATTGCGCAGTGCTCACATACACAAATGTAATGTTAAGCACACAGCACTTTCACTCACGTGACCAAAAAGGGTTGTATCGCATAAACAGCCACCGTTCAGCTCAGTGTAAGCTTCTCCTTCACAGCTCCAGCTGGGACCACATCCGAGTGCCGCTGGTAGCGTGATTAGGCTCCTCCCCCTACGCGTTACGTCACACGTCACGTGACTTAGTCATGGGTATCACAAGCAGAGTGGCAGGTGTAGGCCCGCGCCCGAGGGTGTCTCCACCTCCAGACGTCTGTCAAGCCGTAGGTCGCCGCCCAGGCTGACAACCCAGGGGTAAGGGGACCCGCACCCGCCAGTCTGTCAACACACGGATCAGGGGGCATATTGAAATCCCCCAGCAGCATCATGTAATCTGCGGCAAAATCAGCCAAAATAGCCGTTATTTTATTCAACAGTGTCAGCGAGGCCGGGGGAGGCAGGTACAAGCCCACAATAGACCAAGTCTGAGAGAGGATTCTGCCATGAAGAATAACATATCGGCCATGCGAGTCCAGCGCTAGGTCCAGGAGCTTAAATGGTAGTGACTTATTAACCAGGATGCTCACCCCTCTAGCAAAGGTAGAGTAGGTGGCATGGTAGTGGCTGCCCACCCATGGTTTCTTGAGGGCTAGGGTTCTACTACCCACCAGGTGGGTCTCTTGAAGAATACATATGTGTGATTTTATAACCAGTGATCTCTTGACCGGAGAGTTGAGGCCCCTGGTGTTCCAGGACAAAATATTAAGAGCTGACATTGAGGCCAAATTGTGGGGGAAAAGTAGGATATACTAGGGAGAAGCTCAGGTGACCTGGCGATGAAGTCCGGGGTGGGACAAGGACAGAGTCCTGCATCCCAACGAACGGAAACCAGCACAGTGTATTAAATGGTGCATACGCAATAAAACATCTAAACATAAAACAAAACAACAAAAAACAAAACCAAAAAAGCCCGACAAGGGCAGTAAACCCCCCACCCTGCTCTTTCCCCCAAAACCGGGAAGAGCTTCCATTCCCCAGTCCCAACTCAGCACACGGGCTGCAAAAGGGGGGATAAGGCCAAGAGGGGAGCTGGAGCCCACCGGATCTCAACCGGGTGTGTCCAAGTGGGCGCGTCCTCTCTCCACTACTGTCTCCTCCTCCAAACAAAAGAAGCAAGCGGGGCTGCATGGAGTGGTTAAGGGTGACTCAAGGGTTAAAAGTCTCCATGTACCCCACTGCAGGATCAGCAATATCCAACGGGCATACAATGGCCCTGCGGGGCAGGTGGTGGAAGCAGAACAATAAAGAGATGCTTAATAAAACAGTCTCCTGAGCTTGTCAGGGGCAGAAAACTTGCGTTACAAACAAAAACAGAAAAAGGGTAAAAAAGGGGAACAAAAATCAAGAGGGAAACAACCCCCCCCCCCTCCACCCCCAAGAGCTCAAGTCTCCAAGGTAACGGTGTCGAGGATCCCCCTCAGCAAAGTGAGCAGTTACAGGTGTCCAGATCCAGGAGGGGTGCAGTAGTTCATCAATAGGTTCAACAGGGGCATCAAAATCAGTGAACAAGGGGGGCAGAGTGCTGCAAGTAGAATGGGGGTCAATAGGCAGCAAGAACAACAAAACAAAAAAAACAGAAATTCCGGGCAGGATCACCGCCAAATGCCCCAGAAGCAAACGGAAGGCAAAGTACTCACAGTTATTAGTTTCAACAGTGTGGCGGCAAGGAGTCTAGCCAGGTCGAGACCTCATCAGGGGAGTGGAAGAACCGAGATGTTTCACCGTCCTGGACACGGAGCCTAGCCGGAAACAACACGCTGTACTTGATTCCTCGGGCTCTCAGAGCACCCTTGACATGGTCGAAGGACTTACGGAGTTTCTGGGTCTCGACGGAGTAGTCCGGGAAGATCATCAGCCTGGCATTTTGGTAACGGAAGTCACCCTTCAACCTGGAGGCCCGAAGAACCTCATCCCGGTCCCGGAAATTAAGCAGGCGAAGTATGAAGGTTCGCGGGGGGGGGGGGGGGGGCCCGGAGGACCCAGCTTCGGCGGGACACGATGCGCACTTTCAGCAGTGTAGTGGGGTGAAAAGCGCGCTTCCGGCAGGAGGGATCGCAGCAGGTATTCAACGAAGGATGTCGGGTCCCCCCCCTCAGGGAGGCCGATAATTCAGAGGTTGTTCCTCCGGTTTCTGTTCTCGGCGTCCTCCGCTCTATACTCCAGGGCCTTCACTCTAGTATGGAGAGAGCGGAGAGACGCCGAGTGCCCCAAGGACTCATCCTCCACCAGCCATATGCGCTGCTCCGTCTCTGTGACCCTGGAGCGGAGTTTGTCTATGTCCTGTCGGATGAGGCCGACATCCAACTGCACCTCCTCTATCTTGGCCGTTAGGGTGGACTGGCAGGTGGCAATAGCCGTCATTACCTCCTCCAGCCAGGGCGGCCTGGAGTCAAGGGACTCTGCAGGAGGTGACTGGGAGGCCATACCTTATAATCCTTTTGAGGCCAGGTTGTACCAATTGTCTCTCTCCGGGGGGGGGGGGGGGATTTACTTTTGAAAGCATGGAACAACTGCAGGTATCTAAATGTGATACAAGATGGTCCAAGGAACAAATGGAATTATCTGTGGCATCCGAGAGCAGTTTGATGTTATATTCGGCCCACACTTTAGGTTCAGAGATCGCAAAAAGAGGTAGTAAGTTGGGGTTATTCCACAAGGGGGCATTTGGAGAAACCGCCACTCTTGGATATCTCACACAGGTCAGCCCCGCCCTCCAGGCCTGGAAGGTTGTGAGCATGGAGGGAGTTGCATCATAGGGAGCTTTGGGCCCCCTAAAAAAGGTAAATTTGACCGGACTTCTACCTGCACAATCACCGCAGAGTTGGTCATATCCGGGCCAGCCACCAAACCGCTGTGACGAGCTGGCTTGCGATAAAATATTTCTGGCAATCCGGAAATGCCAACCCCCCTGCGATCCACTGTGGGGAGTAATGAAACAAATAATTACATTTGGGAATAATTTTCATTTAAATAAGATGAATGCGTCCTAGGATGGACAGTGGGAGGTTCTCCCATGCTTTCAATTTAGTCTTGGCCTGTTAAACCGCAGGGTCTAGATTTATGGAAATAAAGCTTTTGGCGTCTTGAGACCTGAACCCCCAGATATGTGAACTCAATGCAGCTGAAGATCTGGTGAGGCCCCAGATTTAGCCTCCGGATCTATTGCAAGAAGCTGAGACTTGGACCAATTCACCCTAAGCCCAGTCACTTTTGAGAACTCCGTTAGGATCAGAAGCGCCCCTTGTAAGGAGGAAGCCGCATTAAGCAGAAAAAGTAAGAGGTCGTCTGTGTACAAGGCTACCCTCTCCTCCAGCCAAGCCAGACAAAGTACTTTAATGTGTGGCGAGATTCGCAGCAGACTCCATAGCAATGGCGAAGAGTGACGGGGAGAGAGGGCAGCCCAGCGTGGTGCCCCATGGACAATGAAAAGGCAGAAGACACTTGACCCCCCCTCCCCCCAGCGAATGGCAGCTGCTGGCGAACGATAGATAGTTTGCAACCATTGGATAAACACCATATAGGGAATCCTATGCTCCGAATTATCTACCACAGGAAGGGCCAGTCAATCGAGTCAAACACCTTCTCGATTTCAAAAGGACCCTGGTGCCCTGATTTGCATGCAAATTAGTGTATAGTCTACAGAGGTGAATGTCTGTGGATTTTTGAGCCATGAAACCAGTTTTAACTGGATCTATAATGGATGGTAGCAAGGGGTTAAGTCTAACAGTGAGAAGTTTAGATAGAATTTTGAGATCATTATTAAACACTTCAGCCCCGGAAGATTTTACCCCCTTCCTGATCAGAGCACTTTTTACAATTTGGCACTGCGTTGATTTAACTGACAATTGCATGGTTATTCAACGCTGTACCCAAACTAAATTTGCGTCTTTTTTTCCCACAAATAGAGCTTTCTTTTGGTGTTATTTGATCATTTTTTATTTTTTGCGCTATGAACAAAAAAAGCAGAGTTAGTTTCTTACCGGTAACTCTGTTTCCAGTAGTCTTCCAAGGCAGCCCTTGAGAGATGGAGCTCCTCCTCACAATCAGGAAACACATTGCCATTAATTTTTCCCTCCCTTTAAGAGGCGGTCCCCCTCAGGTCCCTGGTCAGTCATCCACGAGAACCGAAGGCCGGAATCTGAAATGATATAATACACAACACAACCCCACGAGGTTAGACATTTTAGCGTGGAATCGTGCTGCCTTGGAAGACTACTGGAAACAGAGTTACCGGTAAGAAACTAACTCTGCTTTTCCCCCAGTCGTCTTCCAAGTCAGCCCTTGAGAGGATAACCAAGAACTCACCAAATCTAGGGTGGGACAACGGCTTGGAGGACTTTCCTACCAAAAGCCTGATCCTGGCTGGAAATCAGATCCAGTCTGTAATGCTGAACAAAGGTCGAGAATCTTGACCAGGTTGCAGCCCTGCAGATTTGTTCTGGAGTGGCTCCTGCCTTTTCTGCCCATGAGGCTGCTGAAGCCCTTGTTGAATGAGCTTTAAGTTCTTTAGGTGGTGTAGTAATTTCCATGACACTATAGCACTCTAATATGGCTGTCTTGATCCATCTAGCTATTGTCTTTTTGGACGCTTGTTTACCCTTTAGTTGGCCTGCGTATAAGACAAATAGGGCATCTGATGTTCTAAATTCATTAGTGACTTCTAAATATTGAAGTAGACACCTTCTGACATCAAGAAGACTTAGTTCCTGCTCTTTGCTGTTATTGGGTGAACTGCAAAATGAAGGCAAGACTATATCCTGGGATTTGTGAAAAGTTGACGTCACTTTTGGAGTAAATCCCGGATCTGTTTGAAGGACGATTCGATCGTCGTGAATCTTCAAAAAAGGTTCTCTAACGGATAGAGCCTGTATTTCCCCTATCCTACGTGCCGTTGTGATGGCTACTAGGAAAACTGTTTTAAGAGTCAATAATCTTAAAGATGTATCTTGTAGTGGCTCGAAGGGAGGTTTTTAATGATTCCCCTGAGGACCACTGACAAATCCCAAGTGGGACATTTTTGTATCTTGGACTTTTTGTATTTTGCTAATGCCCTGCAAAAACGAGAGACCAAAGGGTCCTCTTGTAGTGTCCTTTCTAGATACACCGATAGCGCTGCAATTTGTACTTTCAAAGTACTGAGCGTTAACCCTTTATCAACTCCCTGTTGCAAAAATTCAAGGATGGTGGGTGTATCCATTTTTAGTCTTTTATTTTCAGTGCACCAACTGTTAAATTTTCTCCAGGTCTTTCTGTAGATGGCTCTGGTGTTTGGTTTCCTAACGCTCAGAAGCGTTGTCACCACCTTATCTGAGAGTCCTTTAGATCTCAAGAGGTCCTCCTGAGTAAGCAGGCCGCCCATTTGAAACTCTCTTGTTTTAGGCCTGTCAGGGGTCCCTGACACATCAGGTCTTCCCTGTGAGGTAGAAGCCACGGCTCTGCTGCTGAGAGACTGAGGAGTTGAGAGAACCAGGTTCTCTTGGGCCAGTATGGTGCGATCAGTATCAGTTTTGTCTGTTCTTGTAGAAACTTCTTTACCACCCGCGGTATCAGATGAACCGGAGGGAAGGCATAGCATAGCTTGAAGTTCCAAGGGTTTTGTAGAGCGTCTATCCCAAGAGGCTGATCTTGCTGGGTTAGCGAGAAGAAATGTTTCACCTGAGCATTCTTCCGAGAGGCAAACAGGTCTATGTTTGGCATTCCCCAGCGGGCTGTAATTTCCCTGAACACCTCCGGGTGTAATACCCATTCCTCTTGGGAGATCTCCTGGCGGCTGAGGAAGTCCGCTACTTGGTTGTCTTCCCCTTTTAGATGGACTGCTCCTAGTGATAGCAGATTCCCTTCTGCCCACCTGCAAATTTGGTTGGAGATGTGGCTTAGGGATGGGCTTCTTGTGCCCCCTTGCTTGTTCACATAAGCCACTGCTGTGGCATTGTCCGAAAGAATCAGAATGTGACGACTTCTGAGTTGGTTTTGGAAAAACTCCATGGCCTTGGCTATCGCCATAAGTTCTCTCCAGTTCGAAGATGCCTTGGCTTCTTCTGGGGACCATCTCCCCTGAGCAGGTTGCCCTGCTAGGTGAGCTCCCCAATCCCAACTGCTTGCGTCTGTGGTCAATTTCTGTGAGGTCGGAAATGACCAAGCCAGACCCTGATTTAGGTTCGTGTGGATCCTCCACCACCACAGCGACCTTTTTACGGATGTCGGGAGTAAAACTGACATGTCCAGATCTTCTCTTTGGTTTTTTAAGAGAAATACTTGAAGTGACCTTAGATGGTATTTTGCCCACTGGACTGCTGGTATCGATGATGTCATCAGACCCAGAACCGACATCAGCTCCCTGATAGATATTGGGAGGTTGTTCTGTATTGAATTCACCCTCTTGATGAGGTTTTGGATTTTCTCCTCCAGTAGGGAAGTCTTCTGTTCTATGGAGTTGAGCAGATATCCCAGGAACCGAATGTTCTGAGTGGGACACAGATTGGACTTTTCTACGTTTAGAATCCAGCCTAGTGATTTTAACCACAGTTGAGCTTCTGTGAGGTCTTTTGTCAGCTGTGCTTTCGAAGGCGCTGCAAATAGTAGATCGTCTAATTATGGTATTACGATCATCTTTTTTAACCTTAGAGGGGCCAGAGCTTCTGCTAACACTTTGGTGAATATCCTTGGGGATGAGGATAACCCGAAAGGAAGAGCTCTCCTCTGGAAATGATATTCCTTTCCCTCTATCTCCACTGCTAACCTCAGATATTTCTGCGACTCCTGTCGGATGGGAATGTGGAGATATGCATCTCGGAGATCCATGGTCGCCATGAAGGTTTCTGGTTGTAGAATGTTTTTGACCGAAAATATGGACTCCATGCAAATTTTTTTGTATTGAATCGCTTGGTTTAACGGTTTTAAGTTTAGTATTAACCGAAACTTCCCGGAAGGTTTTTTGATCACAAAAATGTGAGAGTAAAAACCCCTTCTTTTTTCCTTCTCTGGGACTGGAGTAAGGACCTTCTGGTCCACCATCTCCCCTAGCAACAGTGGAAGAGCCTTGGCTTTCTCTGGATCCCTGGGAAGTCTCGTTACTAGAAATCTCTCTGGAGGATGACAATTGAATTCCTTGCGATAATGTCCAAAATAAATTGATTGGCTGTCGCCTTCTGCCATTGAGGTAGGAAGGTAGCCAGTCTTCCCCCTACTGGCACTCTGTTGTCATTGTTTGGCAGCTTGGTTAGAAGAGCCAAAGAGGACATTACTCTTTGGTTTCCCCTTGTGACCTGTCCAGTTTTTCTTAGGGTACTCTCTTTTCTTCTTGGGGACGATCTCTTCGCCCACGAAAAAACCTCTTTTGTGGAGGTTTCCGTTTTTCAGCCAGGAAGGCTTTCTTCCTGTCCGCTGTTCTTTCCAAGGCCTCGTCCAGGCCGGAACCAAAAAGCAAATCCCCAGTAAATGGGAGATTGCACAGCCTTGCTTTGGATGCCGCATCACCTGTCCAGGTCTTCATCCAATTCGCACGTCTTGCTGCAACTGCTAGTCCACCTGACCTTGCTGCTAGCTTGACTGATTCTGCGGATGCATCTGCAATATAACCAACCGCTTTGGAGAGAACTGGAAGTGTATTCAGAATCTCCTCCCTAGGCGTACCATTTTTAATATGGTCTTGCAGCTGTGAGAGCCAAAACTCTAAGTTTCTTGCCACGCAAGTGGTGGCTAGGGCTGGCTTCAGACTAGCGACACTTGTCTCCCAAGCTCTTTTTAGGATAATGTCGCCCTTTTTATCCATGCCATCTTTTAGGTGTCCCATGTCTTCAAATGCCAATGAAGAATTTTTTGAGACCTTAGAAAGTGGCGCATCCAATTTGGGATTTTTATTCCAAACTTCTTTTGGATCTTCACTAAAAGGAAATCGCTTTTTGTGACTGGCCGCAAAAAAAGATTTCCTTTCTGGGTCTACCCATTCGTTTTTCACGGTATCTGACATTACCGGATGAACTGGTAATACTTTGGATTTTTTCTTCCTCAGACCCTGGTACATCAGGTCATGTTTGGAAGGCAGTTCTTTTTCCTGCTCAATTTCCAAAGTTTCGTAAATGGCCCCAAGCAAATCATCCACGTCTTCTAGAGATAACTTGTATTTGGGTCCCTTTCTTTCTTCTCTCCCATCTTCCTGCTCTGAATCTGAGCTATCGGTAGCCATAACACTAGCTGTGCTGCTGCCCGCTCGCTCTCTCACCGACTCGTGCGACCCTGAGGCGACTTCTGATCTGGGTGCCATGGGAGAGGAAACTCCAGTAGGAACTGCTGGAGGTTTAACTTCTGCGATAAACTTTTTGAGATCCTTAAAGGTGTTAGCCATATCATCTCTTACGGATCCAAAAATCTTCGCATAAACTGCATCTGACTGTTTTTCAATCAGTTTGTCAATGCATGTTTTGCATAGCGGCTCTGTGTTTTCCAAGAGCATCTTGGTATTACACTTTGCACACCGCTTCTTGGGAGTGGGCTTTGGCTCTTTAGGTGGTTTCACCTGTATTATTGAAGATTTTAATACAGACATACAACCATAAGCTGCACAACGCAGCAACACAAAGAAGCAGGTCCCGTTAGATTGAACCAATGTCCCCAAAACCCAATCAACCCCCCCCCCCAAAAAAAAAACAAACACGAAGGAGTAAAACAAAGGTATGCACAGACTTTGAGTTCCAGAAGGAGACAGATACATAATCTGGCAGGGCAATGGTGCCTCCCCCGACCAGAGGAGGTGTTGCACATATTACCGCTCCATCCCCCCCACCCTCCACCGCAACAGGAGAAATATGGACCCCACAGCCGTCAGTACATCATTGATTTATAGTGTATTCGTTTCAAAATCACCCACCACCCCAGGATCTCAATCCACTTGTTCATGTAAGTTTAATAAGGACCACTCACTGTGTTTAATCATAAACTGTGTCTGTGGATGCCATCCAGCCTCCCCAAACCTTTTCAAATTTGGCCTCAACCCCCCTACTCAAATAAGTTGCCTTATAAAAAGGAATTGCCTTGTTGATTAGGGACTTCCAAGAAGCCAGTGTCGGGGCAGTATACTTTTTCCAGGACAGGATAATGAGTTTTTTGGTGTAGAACAGCAGGAGGGTGAAATGAGTTTGTATAGCCCTAGTGGTAGCCAAGGTCTCAACCAAGCTTAACAGGCACACCTCAACCGTAAGGGGGACTGAAAGGGATGTGACCGACCGGACAATTGCCAGTAGGGCTCGATATGAGGACAATCCCAAAAAATGTGCATGAAGTTTGCAAGGGGCGCCGAACACCTCCAACAGATAGAGTGGTGGCTCCCGAACATCCTAGCTAACCTAGCTGGAGTAAGATCAATTCTGTGCAAAAATGTATATAGGATCAGACGATCCCTAGTAGAGATTAGACATTGAAATGGTGACCCCCAAATATCATCCCAATCATCTCTATCCAATCCAGGGGCCACCGCCTCCCAGGCCAGCCTGCAAGCCCCCATCAACACTACCGTGTCAGGAAATAGGTCCTTGTACAGACTGGAGACCGGCTTAGACAAAAAATCGCTGCGTGTCAGTAGTTCTAAGTCACTATGGTCAAGGTCAAGAGGATCCCCACCGAATTGAGAGCAAAAAGCATGTCTTAGTTGAATATATCTAAAGAAGTGCGAGTTTGGTAGACCATACCGCTCTTTCAGGTCATCAAAGGTCATCAGAGAGCCATTCGATACTATGTGGTGCAAAGTCTTAATCCCGTATTTAGTCCAGACTACCGAATCTGTGTAGTTGAAGAAATGCGTTAGGTTTGGATTTCTCCATAGGGGTAAGTTAGGGGAAAATCTGCTGGGCCCGGAAGGTCTGAGCCCCTGAGCCACGGACCATGCCTTGATAACTGAGCGCATGGAAGAAGTGAGTAAGTATGGAGCCTTCGATCCTCTTTATACCAAGAGGGATAGCGCCTCGTATGATCCCACAGAGGCAGCTTCCAGTGATACAGAGGCATCATCTGTGGGGGTAGTTAGCCATCGGTGAGCCACTGTCAATTGGCCAGCGAGGAAATATTTATAAAAATTTGGCACCGCTAAGCCCCCTTCCCCCCAGGGCTGCTGTAGTATGGCCAATCTCAGGCGGGGGATCCCTCTGTGCCACAAAAAGGAGGAGAGCAAGCTTTCAATTTAAAAATCGATTTGGGGATCCACACTGGGGAGTTTCTAAGGACATACAAGAATAAGGGTAAAATTTTCATCTTAATTAAATTTACCTTCCCAATAAGGGACAAAGGGAGGTTTTTCCAAGCGTGCAGTTTCTTTTTAAGAATGGCCAGCAGCGAGGAAATGTTGAGACCTATGAAGTCTGTCACTGAGTTGGTTATCATCAGTCCCAAGTACTTAATATGAGTAGCCCACTGTAGGGGATTATCAGGGTCCGCCGGCCCAGGCATCGGATGGGAACGCAGGGGAAGTATTTTGGACTTAGCCCAGTTGACCTTGAGGCCAGAGACCTCACTAAAATTACCTAGGAGCGACAGTGCTGCCTGCAGGGAAGGTCCTGTGTCTCGAATAAACAGTACCAGGTCATCTGCATAAAGGGCTGTTTCAGTCAGAGTACCCACGCTGATCCCCTGAATTTGGGGGGATGAGCGCAACGCAATTGCCAGGGGCTCCATAACCAGTGTAAATAGCCCCGGTGAAAGGGGACACCCCTGTCTGGTGCCCCTGGATATCGGGAAGGCTTCCGACACCCCGCCATTAAGGCGGAGGGCAGCTACTGGATGGTCGTAGAGCAGCGATATCCACTTAAGGAACGTGGGGCCAAATCCCATACGTTGTAGCACAGTTGACATGTACCTCCAATCA
Organism: Rana muscosa; assembly: GCA_029206835.1. Classification (NCBI taxonomy): domain Eukaryota; kingdom Metazoa; phylum Chordata; class Amphibia; order Anura; family Ranidae; genus Rana; species Rana muscosa. The sequence goes on along the minus strand of JARGYO010000162.1, from coordinate 37,054,031 downwards.
ATGGAGTCGAAAGCCTTCTCCAGATCAAAAAACACCAGAGCTCCCCCTGACGAACTTCCAGCGGTCAGTTGAGTATGAGTATATACCCTCTGGATGTTAATGTCCGTGGCCTTTTTAGGCATGAATCCCGTTTGGTCTGGCGAAATCAAGTGGTCAAGTATTTTCATTAATCTGTTGGCGATCATCTTGGTAAGTATTTTGAGGTCCATGTTGAGCAGTGCTATGGGCCGGTAGGAGGAGCAGGAAAGAGGATCCTTGTCTGGCTTGGGCAGCAGCACAACATGAGCCTCATAAAATGATACCGGTAGGGTCTCAGCATCAAGACAATCCCCATAGAGTCGCAAAAGCCTAGGTGACAGCAGCTCCAGATAGATTTTGTACCACTCAGCGGGAATCCCATCAGGGCCTGGCGATTTACCATTAGGAAAGGAGGCAACTGCAGTTGCCAATTCTTTTTCCGTAAAGTGGGCCTCAAGATTATCAGCCACCTCCTCTGGCAACACCGGGATCTGGAGGGAGTCCAGCAGGTCTGTCAAAACCTTGAGGTCGTAAGGTGGGATTGAGTAGAAGGAGACAAACTCCTTCATGATACCCTCTCTATCTTTTACCAAATTGCCTTCTGATGAGCGGATACATGGTACCACTGTATGTGCCCGGGAGTCTGCTGTCAGGATGGCTAATAACTTTCCATTTTTGTCTCCTTTCTCAAACAATTCCTCAGCCCTATTTTTAAAATCACATTGAGTGAGGCCCTTGAAATGAACCAGTAGTTCCCGTCTAGCCATCTGTAACTCAACCAAAGTAGAGGGAGAGGGTGAATCAGCATTAGATTTTGCACATCAGTTCATGAGCCTGGAGTTCCTGAGATTTGGCATTCTTCTCCACCCTAGCAGCTTATATGGCAGACACATACACCCCCCGAGTCGACGCCTTAAAAAGGCATCCCACACGACTGCTGAGTCCGCTGATCCTTCATTGAACTCCAAGAAGTCCTTCAGGTGTGGCGAGACCAGGGCCTCCACCATGGACTCCTCCATCCACCCCGGGTGCAACCTCCAAACCCCCACAGGGCGGTCCTGTAGGAAAATCAGCGCAACCTGTAGGGGGGTGTGATCAGAGATCCCCCAGGCCAGATAGCTAACCTCTGAAACCAGGGGGAGTAGAGCTGGGTTAGCGAAAGCCATATCAATGCGGGAGGATGAGGTACTGACATAGGAGAAATCTCGCTCCCAGGGTGCTTCCAACGCCAAAGCTCCTCCAGCACCGCAGAGTCTGCCCAGTGTGTTAAATCAAGGTTCTGCACCCGAGTCGGATTGGAGGTATCCAGGATATTGTTAAAATCACCAGCCACCAGTAGCTTCAATGGGCCAAAGGTGGCGACTTTTTCCAGGACAGTGTACAGAACCTCACTCTTGAAAGGGGGTGGGACATAAATGTCCGCTATAGCCAATAACTGGGAGTCAATGTTAAGCACTACAATAACATAGAGCCCTGATGGTCTGTAACCACATGTTCAATAGAGCAAGCCAGTTTTTTGTGAAGTAATATAGCTACCCCCCTAGCATAAGTAGAGTGTGTAAAGTGTATAGTTTTCTGCAACCAGTTTCTGTTCAGGGAGAGAATTCTACTACCCGTCAAGTGGGTCTCTTCCAAAAGGACTACATGAGGGTTTTGGGATTTAAGGTACTGAAGGACCATCGATCTTTTAAACTTTGAATTCAACCCACGGACGTTCCATGGGATAATTTTTAAATCACTCATACAATAGTGTTCTGTAGGGCATGTAGACAGGATAAGTGAAATTGGAAGGGAGGTAGGGGGGGAGGGAAACCAGATGCAGAGAACCACACCTCCCCAGACAGCAGCATAAAATCAGTACAGACTGTGCAAGGTACACAGTAGGTCTAGCAGCATAAACCTTCCGGGCAAGACTCAAAAAACAAGTAAAAATCCAAAAAAACTGAAACAAACAAACAAATTTAAAATAGAAAAAACAGTCTTTAGTCGCAACTCCCTGTCTGCTCCGGGTGAACAAAGTAGAAAAACTGGCGGACTCTTCCAAGAGTTCATCCACTCAAAAAAGAAAAAAGGGTTTTGTGGAGACGTATCAGTAGGTCATAACACCCCTAAACAGTACCTGAGCTCCCGCAGTGACCGGATAGGCAGTCTCTGTCCACTCAGAATAATCAACCTGCTGGGGACAAGGATTGTCAATAGGAGAAACAGCTATTCAGAGGATAACATTCACAACCACTCCCGGTAACATCTTGGAAAGCGTCTGCATTTACAGACCCGCGGCCAGGCCCATCCAGGCAACAAACCACAGGCCCATCCAGGCAATGACTGCATCTGCCGGACAAACCACAGGCCCATCCAGGCAACGACTGCATCTGCCGGACACTCAAAAAACTTGTCATAACCATTGTGGATGACCTTTAGGCGACTAGGGTACAACATGTTGTATGTCAGGCCTTTCTCTCGTAGGCGCCTGCGCACATCTGTGAAGGAGCGCCCTTTCCTTTGTAGGTCAGGAGAAAAATCAGGGTACAGGTGAATCACTGCATTGTCGTATTTCAGATCAGGATGTTTGCGAGCCTCCGCCAGTATCGAAACTCTGTCCCTGAAGTTTAACAGACGGACCAGAAAAGCACGCGGCATCGAACCAGCAGGCCTCGGACCAGAGGGCACCCTGTGCGCACGCTCCACTATGTATACTGGGGAAAGATGTTGTAGTCCCAGGAGTTGCTTGAAGAACGCTTCAACAAACACTGCAGGGTTAGGCCCCTCTGCGCCCTCTGGGAGCCCAACCACCCACACATTATTGCGCCGAAGGCGGTTCTCTGCGTCATCTGAGCATGCCATGAGGACCTTGACCTTTTGCTGGAGGTCAGCTAGAGCCTGGACAGTGGAGGCAGTAGTGTCCTCCACTGCTGAGACGCGATGCTCTGCCTCTGCAAGGCGGCCTCTAAATTTGTCCATATCATGTCTGATCAACCCACATTCAATAGACAGTGCATCCATTTTCCCCTCCACAGATGACTTACTGTCTGCGATGGCCGCCAGGATTGCAGCAGTGGACTGGACTCCATGCAGCTCTGAGTCCGCCTGAGAGGTGGAAGAGGAGCCGTCCGGATCGGGGGTCATAGCTGTCGCCATCCAGGTGTCAGTTTGCACCGCTACAGACGCTGGATGCAGGGAGATGACAGGCAAGATGGCCGCCGCACTAGTCTTTGGCGGCTCGGTCCGGTCGCTGTGGGAGGCTGCCTTCTTGTTGGATTTGCGCTTACCGGGCATGGGGAGAACCGGAACAGCTCCCCAAACAGCAGGCGAGTGCTTACTTAGCAGGATGGTGGTGTTAGAGCCAGGATTACGGCGGATTCGTTAGGCAGATGGCAGGAGCTACAGCGGCGCACGTCTCCTCTCTCTCACATCCCGGCCACGCATAATTTTTCCTTCTTAGTAGGAACAAACGATATGGCTTCTCTCCTCTGACAGCACAGGATTTGTGTGTTTACACACACACACACACACAAATCCCTGTGCTGGCGCTCGTGCGAGCGATCGCACGTGGCCGGCGGCGACGCGCATTGGTGGCCGTAAAAGGGTAGGACATACCCGTACGGGATGTCGCCCAGGAGAGCCATTGTGCCATTATATATCTGCGTGACATGGTCAGGATCCGGTTAAGGAGCACTATGGGTCTATAGGAAGCACACAATTTGGGATTCTTATTGGGCTTATGGATGAGGACGATATGAGCCTCTGCCATAGAGGGCGGGAGAGCTCCAACCTCCAGGCAATGAGTGAAAAGGGAAACCAGTAGGGGGGCCAATATGTCAGCATGTGCTTTATAGAACTCAACTGGCAGCCCGTCAGGCCCGGCGGCCTTACCCGTAGAGAGGGAATTAATTACTCTAAGGACCACATCCGTAGTGATGGGACGGACCAATTGGGCTCTATCGGGGTCCGACAGCCAACCCAGAGCGATCTGATCCAGGAGAGACACCATGGAACCAGGACCCAGTTCCGGTGGTAGTGTACAGCCTTACCTTACCTTAAAAAAAACGAACACAACCAAAACTAACAGATCATTCCCAGCACAACGTGCTTTCCCTATCGGTACCCGGCACTTCCCAAAAACACATGCGGAGAGTCGGGTAACGGTCTATACCCTAAACAAAACAAGCAACGTGTGCACAGGCCACTGTTTGTTGGAAGGTCTTGGGCAGAGTCCAACGTGGTGACTAATCAGCCTGGCCCCAAACAATGAACTCTTCTATTGTGGAGCTGATAATTAAGCCCATCTTGTGGAAAAGAAGAGCAGTAGGCACATAGAAACCGTATATTGGCCCGGGCAATAAGGGTTGTTGATCAGATTCCAGGATAAAAAATAAGACAAGGTCAACGAAACCAGTAGGCCAACAGAGCATACAAGGCCTAGGCCAAATACTTGGAGTGATCCATCTGTTGGATTACATCTCTCACAGGGAACTCACAAAAGGTAGAATTAGCGACCATCTAGCCAGGATGCCGCAGCTGCCTGAGTTTCAAAAAACTTGTAACGGTCGCCGCCCACGACCCGAAGCTTACTAGGATAGAGAAGGCTAAACTTGAGGCCTAGTGTGGGGGGGACCCTGTGGGCCCTCTCCGTCCACCAATATAAACGGCATATCAGGGAGGTCAAGCAGCTGGATAAGGAAGGATTCAGCGAACTCCGCAGGCTTAGGGCCTTTCGCCCTTTCAGGTAGACCAAGTATCCAAATGTTGTTTTGTCTGAGTCTATTCTCAGTATGAATGGCTTTGTCATGGAGCGCTTTTACTTGAATATGCAAGGCATGCATTTCTCTAGAGTCTGCGCTGGTGGAGTCTTTAAGCTGTGAGATACGATCCTCTGCCTCCAACATCCTGGATCTAAACTTATCCAGATCATGGCGGATAAGGCCGATGTCTGTGGCCAAATAATCGATCTTGACCATGAGAGTATCTTTACAGGACTTGACAGCATTATTACAAGCCTTAATGGCTTCCAGGATGTCTGCGGTGGTAGGACTAGCGGCCTCCGATGGCCCAGCAGGTGTCTGAGTAGCCGCCGCCATGGTGCACACAGGCAGCCTCATGGCCAATATGGCCACCACGGGAGAGGAGAAGCGCTGGGTACTTGCGGTATTACGGGAAGATCTCAGCTTTCCCAGTGACAGCGGAGGGACCCGCGGGGTGCTCAGTGCCTTCTTGGAATCCAGTATGTCCTTGTGGAGGCTTCCAGTGAAAAAAAAAAAAGAAGACCAGATAAGTGTCAGGATAACACAGGAGCAGAGCTCAGGCACTGCACGTCCACTCTGTCTCACATCCCGGCCACGCCCCCCCAAGTATTTTCACTTTCAAACCCGTTTTTGTTTTTCTGCATTATTGTCCGTTTCTTTTGTAATACCCTTTTTCTGTAAATATTTTGTTTGCACCTTTTACCTGCTTATTTTTTAACTACCTCAGCTCCAGAAGGTTTTACCCCCTTCATAACCAAGGCATTTTTTGCTATTCAGCACTGCGCTACTTTAACTGGCAATTGCGCGGTCATGCAATGCTGTATGCAAATTAATTGTTTATCATTTTTCCCCACAAATAGAGCTTTCTCTTTTGGAGGTATTTTATCAGCACTTGGTTTTTTATTTTCTGTAATAAACAAAAGACCAAAATTTAACAAAAAAAAAATATATTTTCTACTTTCTGTTATAAAACATATCCAAAATAAATTTAGGCCAACATGCGTTTGATGTCTTTGTCTACATGTCTTTGAAAAAATATGTATATTAATAGATTTTTTTTGTGAAAGTTATAGCGTCTACAAACTATGGTATATACTGTATATATTTTTTTTAATTGATCAATTCTGATATACTGACAGCCGAATTCTTGAGGCCCTTAAATGCCAGGACAGTACTATTTCCATCCCAAATGAGCCCTTTTTGGAAAGTTTAGCAAGGCATTTAGTAAGAGGTATGGCCAAGTTTTTTGAAGTTGTAATTTTTTGGCACAGTTTTTTGAAAATTAAGAAATTAAGCACTTCCATACTGGAACTTTTTGTTTACAAGCTTAAAATTAGTATTTTTTGCTAGAAAATGACTCAGAACCCCCAAACATTTTTGTCATTTGTTTTTTTAGGAGAGACTCGAAGGAATAAAATGGGGGTCCATGCAACTTTTTACGTCACACGGTATTTGCGCAGCAATTTTTCAAACGTGTTTTTTTTTTGGGAAGAAAAACGGTTTCATGAATTAAAAACAAAAAAAGTTAGCCCAATTTTTTTATATAATGTGAAAGATGTTACGTCAAGTAAATAGATACCCAACATGTAACGCTTTAAAATTTCGCACACTTGTGGAATGGCGCCAAAGTTTGGTACCTAAAAATCTCTAGAGGAATTTTTTACAGGTTACCAGTTTTTAGTTACATGTGTGACGTAAATGCCGTTTACATACGTGGGTGCGACTTACGCACGCGTTCGCTTCTGTGCGCGAGCACTTGAATTTTTGTTTATTTTACTTTTACTTTTATTCTCTCTCTCTCTCCCAGAACTGAAGGATCATATTTAAATATATATATTTTTCTTAAATTTTATATAAAGCAACATTTTTTATTTTTTTGCATAGACCAGGAAAGGGTTAGAACCTAGTACTCATAAGCTCTACTATATTAAATTTTTGTTTTAGGGTTTACATATGTATAAAACATCCCTTGTAATAGGAATAGTGTGTGTCAGGTCCTCTTTATGGAGAGATCTGGGGTCAATAAGACCCCAGATCTCTCCTTCAGGCTGGAAAGACCGAGATAAAAAAATAAACGGTCTCGGCCTTTCCAGCTGTGTCCCCGGCATTGTTTACTTCTGACGGTCCGGAAGTGATGTCATAACGTCACGCCCGGGCCTCCGAAGGTCATAGAGGTGACTGTGGACCATCTGTCTCAACTTCAGGCGGCGACGGATTCATTCTCCAGCTCGCCGATGGCACAGGCGAGCCGGTAGAAGCACCAGAGGGCAGCGGGAGGGGGGAGGATTTCCCCTCCTGCCACCTGTAAGAACGATCAAGCGGCTGAACTGCCACTATGATTGTTCTTACAGTGCATAGAATCGCTGGCTGCAAAAGATGATATCTGAATGATGCTTGTAACTGCAGGCATCATTCAGATATACAACACATAGGAAAAAGTTGGCGCTGGTGTCAAAGACAATATACAATGTGAAAACTAATAATGGAGAAAATTAAAAAGGCACTGAGTGGAAAATTATAAAAGATAGTTCTTGTAAGACTGTAAAATTCCTTTTTTAGTCTATCTTAATGCACCTAGAAGGCAGCCCAGTGAGAATATGAAGCGAATCCTGAATGATTGTGGGGAGAATCATTCAGATATCCCCACTCAAAATCAATGACGTCATATGATGTCTTTGGGCTGGAAGTGGTTAAAGTGGATTTAAACCCACTCTCATCCTTTCTAAACTACTGCCATAGTGGTTATCTATAAGGATATACATGTCTCCTGCATGCATCCTTACCTGTCAAATGTCTCCCCTCTGTCTGTTATGAGACCCGAAAAACGTCAGATTCTGTCGGTAGGTCTGTTGTCTGGAGCTCGGTGGGTGGAGTCGTGATGTCAGTAGACTCCTCATCCACCTCTACACTCCACTTGTCAACATGCATTTTCTCCTGTGTATTTCTTACACTGAACTTCTGCTATGATCACTAACAACCAGTCAAAACACAAAAAATAGGATTTTTATAACAGCTTACCTGTAAAATCCTTTTCTTGGAGTACATCACGGGACACAGAGCGACATAGTCATTACTATGTGGAATTATATAGATTACCTTCAGGTGCTGGCACTGGCAACTTCCAAGACAGGAAGTACCCTCCCCTATATAAGCCCCTCCCATCCGGGAGTACCTCAGTTTTGTAGCAAAGCAATACGTGTCCGCAAAAAGAGGGGTGGGAGCTCTGTGTCCCGTGATGTACTCCAAGAAAAGGATTTTACAGGCAAGCTGTTATAAAAATCCTATTTTCTTTCTCGTACATCACGGGACACAGAGCGACATAGTCATTACTATGTGGGACGTCCCAAAGCAATGCCAAATGAGGGGGGGATACACCATACATAAGCTGGGCGCCATCAGACATGAGGATCTTTTGCGGCCTGCAACACACTGCGCCCAAAGGCGATATCCTCCTGACTTCTAACGTCCACCTGGTAGAACCTAGTAAACGTGTGTACTGAAGACCATGTTGCGGCCTTACAGATTTGAGCCAGGGAGGCCTGGTGATGCACTGCCCATGAAGTTCCAACTGCTCTCGTGGAGTGTGCCCTAACTTTGAACGGAGGCGGTCTCTTTTTCAAGCCATAGGCTTGCATTATGACCTGTCGAATCCACTTGGCTAAAGTAGATTTTGACGCTGCCTGACCCTTTCTGGGGCCTTCCGGCAGAATAAACAAAGTATCCGTTCTACGAATCTGAGCAGTGGCTTTTAGATAAGCTTTAACTGCTCTTACTACATCCAAGGAATGTAATAACTTTTCCTCTACCGAGCTCGGTTTGGGGAAAAAAGAAGGAAGAACCACATCTTGGTCCAAATGAAACCTCGATACCACCTTAGGAAGAAAGGCTGGATGAGGACGTAACACTACTCTGTCCTTATAAATGACTAGATATGGCTCTTTACAGGACATGGCGGCTAATTCCGACACTCTTCTAGCCGAACATATGGCTACTAAAAAAATACATTTCCTGGTGAGTAGAACCAAGGAAATGTGCCACAGAGGTTCAAATGGCTGCTTTTGCAGAACCGATAGAACCAAATTTAGATCCCATGGGCATATGGGAGCTTTAACCGGTGGAATAATACGAGTCACCCCTTGTACAAAGGATTTGACAAGTGAATGCATAGCCAGGGGCCTTTGAAATAGTATTGACAAGGCCGAAACCTGACCCTTGATAGTACTTAAGGCAAACTTCCTGTCTACAGCCCACTGCAGGAAGTCCAGAATTCTGCCTATAACGTACTTACGTGGATGCCATTTCCTGGCCTCACACCAAGTGATGTACGCCTTCCAGACTCTATAGTAAATCTGCCTGGATACAGGCTTCCTGGCATTGATTATCCACTTAAGCCCCGGACCATTTCGGGCCATTAGGACCAAGCCTGTTTTTGGGATTCGGCACTGCGCTGCTTTAACTGTAAATTGTGCGGACATGCAATGTTGTACCCAAATGAAATTTGCGTCCTTTTCTTCCCACAAATAGAGCTTTCTTTTAATGGTATTTGATTGCCTCTGCGATTTTTATTTTTTGCGATATAAACAGAAAAAGACCGAAAATTTTGAAAAAAAATGATATTTTCTACTTTTTGTTATAAGAAAAATCGAATAAACTCAATTTTAGTCATACATTTAGGCCAAAATGTATTCAGCCACATGTCTTTAGTAAAAAAAATGTCAATAAGCGTATATTTATTGGTTTGCGCAAAAGTTATAGCGTTTACAAACTAGGGTACATTTTCTGAAATTTACACAGCTTTAAATTTATGACTGCCTATCTCATTTCTTGAGGTGCTAAAATGGCAGGGCAGTACAAAACCCCCCCAAATGACCCCATTTTGGAAAGTAGACACCCCAAGGAAATTGCTGAGAGGCATGTTGAGCCCATTGAATATTTTTTTTTTTGTCCCAAGTGATTGAATAATGACAAAAAAAAAAAAAAAAAAATTACAAAAAGTTGTCACTAAATGATATATTGCTCACACATGCCATGGTTATATGTGGAATTGCACCCCAAAATACATTCTGCTGCTTCTCCTGAGTACGGGGATACCACATGTGTGGGACTTTTTGGGAGCCTAGCCACGTACGGGACCCCGGAAACCAAGCACCGCCTTCAGGATTTCTAAGGGCGCAAATTTTTGATTTCACTCCTCACTACCTATCACAGTTTCGAAGGCCATAAAATGCCAAAATAGCACAAACCCCCCCAAATGACCCCATTTTGGAAAGTAGACACCCCAAGCTATTTACTGAGAGGCATGTTCAGTCCATGGAATATTTTATATTTTGCCACAAGTTGCGGGAATATGACAAACTTTTTTTTTTTTTGCACAAAGTTGTCACTAAATGATATATTGCTCACACATGCCATGGGCATATGTGAAATTACACCCCAAAATACATTCTGCTGCTTCTCCTGAGTACGGGGATACCACATGTGTGGGACTTTTTGGGAGCCTAGCCGCGTACGGGACCCCAAAAACCAAGCACCGCCTTCAAGGTTTCTAAGGGCATAAATTTTTGATTTCACTCCTCACTACCTATCACAGTTTTGAAGGCCATAAAATGCCAAGATGGCACAAAACCCCCCCAAATGACCCCATTTTGGAAAGTAGACACCCCAAGCTATTTGCTGAGAGGCATGTTGACCCCATTGAATATTTTTTTTTGTCCCAAATGATTGAATAATGACAAAAAGAAAAAAAAAAATGTACAAAAAGTTGTCACTAAATGATATATTGCTCACACATGCCATGGTTATATGTGGAATTGCACCCCAAAATACATTCTGCTGCTTTTCCTGAGTACGGGGATACCACATGTGTGGGACTTTTTGGGAGCCTAGCCGCGTACAGGGCCCCAAAAACCAAGCACCGCCTTCAGGATTTCTAAGGGCGTAAATTTTTGATTTCACTCCTCACTACCTATCACAGTTTCGAAGGCCATAAAATGCCAAAATAGCACAAAACCCCCCCAAATTACCCCATTTTGGAAAGTAGACACCCCAAGCTATTTGCTGAGAGGCATGTTGAGTCCATGGAATATTTTATATTTTGCCACAGGTTGCGGGAATATGACAAACTGTTTTTTTTTTGCACAAAGTTGTCACTAAATGATATATTGCTCACACATGCCATGGGCATATGTGAAATTACACCCCAAAATACATTCTGCTGCTTCTCCTGAGTACGGGGATACCACATGTGTGGGACTTTTTGGGAGCCTAGCCGCGTACGGGACCCCAAAAACCAAGCACCGCCTTCAAGGTTTCTAAGGGCATAAATTTTTGATTTCGCTCCTCACTACCTATCACAGTTTTGAAGGCCATAAAATGCCAAGATGGCACAAAACCCCCCCAAATGACCCCATTTTGGAAAGTAGACACCCCAAGCTATTTGCTGAGAGGCATGTTGAGCCCATTGAATATTTTTTTTTGTCCCAAATGATTGAATAATGACAAAAAGAAAAAAAAAAAATGTACAAAAAGTTGTCACTAAATGATATATTGCTCACACATGCCATGGTTATATGTGAAATTACACCCCAAAATACATTCTGCTGCTTCTCCTGAGTACGGGGATACCACATGTGTGGGACTTTTTGGGAGCCTAGCCGCGTACGGGACCCCAAAAACCAAGCACCGCCTTCAGGATTTCTATGGGTGTAAATTTTTGATTTCACTCCTCACTGCCTATCACAGTTTCGGAGGCCATGGAATGCCCAGATGGCACAAAACAGATGCATTTTTTATTTTATATTTTTTTGTGTTTTGTTTTTTACGTTTTTTTTTTCTTTTTTACACTTTTTTTTGTAACTTTACAACTGTAATGGTTCGGGTCTCTCAAAATGTAATGGCATCTTGGGAGACCCTGTGTAAGTGTGTCCTTGTCTGTGAAATGCTGTACCCTACGCTAAAACTTCACTTTTGAGTGGTAGCGTTCAAAACATTCACCTTGGCAAAGACCAGGCTTGTCAGGACAGAGTGGACAAAAACTACGGGTGTCACGCCTAAATCCGCGCTTGCTACAGACACGACATCTTTTTTGGGGGTGGCTTTGGGTAGGGGTACTCGGGAGGACATACGAATAATGCCTCTCATGCAGCCGGCTTACTGCATTTGGTTGGGGATGGTGAGGTGCAGAACCGCCTGGATACAGGAGTTCTGTGACTATCTCATTCTGGAATTTTAGAAGAGATAACGTCCCGCCTGAAGCTCTGTATAGCACATGAGCGTTCAGCAAAGCCAATTGGAATAATGATAGAGACACTTTTTTGTACCAGCGTCTCGCCTTACGGTCAATTAGATACGGCGCCATCAACTGGTCGTTGAGGTCCACCCCTCCCATATTTTGGTTATATTCGTGGACACAGAGGGGTTTCTCCACAACACCAGTCGCCGTACGAATTTGGACTGTCGTGTCTGCATGAAGGGAGGTAAGAAGGAAAACATTCTTATTGTCCCTCCACTTCATAGCGAGCAAGTTATTACACTTCTCTCCCCCAGCCTAAGACGGGCATCTACAAGCCGCTGGGGAAAGCCCCGGCGATTAGGTCGCACAGTGCCACATGCTCCAATCTTATGATCAAACAAGTGACTAAACAGTGGCACGCTCGTGTAATAATTGTCCACATACAAGTGGTACCCCTTTCCGAATAAGGGTGACACCAAGTTCCACACTATCTTGCCAGCGCTCCCTATGTAATCCGGGCAGTTGACCGGCTCAATCTGACTGTCTTTTCCCTCATAAACCGTAAAGTTCACTACATAGCCTGTTGCCCTGTCACAGAACTTGTAGAGCTTGACCCCGTATCTGGCACGCTTGCTGGGAAGGTACTGCTTGAAAGACAAGCGGCCAGAAAATTTAATCAGGGACTCATCAACGCAGACAACTTAATCGGGAGTAAACAAGGCTGCAAAACGTTCGTTGAAGTGGTTTATGAGGGGCCGAATTTTATAGAGCCGGTCGTATTCAGGGTCCCCACGTGGACGACAAAGTTCATTGTCGTTGAAGTGCATGAACCGCAAAATCTGCTCGTATCGTGCCCTGGACATGGAGGCAGAGAACACGGGCATGTGGTCAATTGGGTGCGTGGACCAATAAGCACGCAATGACGGAAATTTATGTGTGCCCATGTTGAGGGAAAGGCCCAGAAAGGTCTTAAATTCGGAAACCGTAATTGGTTTCCAATTTCTGGCAATTTTAGGCAACTGGGGGTTAGCGGCGATAAATTGACCAGCATATAAATTACTCTGGTCCACAATAGATCTATAGAGATCTTCCGTGAAAAACAGCGAATAAAAATCAATTGGAATAAAATCAGCTGTTTCCACCTGAATACCGGGTTGGGCAGTGAATGGGGGAAGTACGGGTTCTGCAGAAGTGGTGGGGACCCAATCAGGATAGGCGAATTCTGCAGGAAGGGCAGTATGGGCACGACGGGCCTGCCTTTGTCTTCTTGGTGGCAGCGGGACACTACTTGTGCTTGCCACCTCGCCAGCTTGAACTGCACTTATGGGACTCGCCACGTCACCAAGTGTTACTACAGTGCTGGATGTACGTCCAGGCTGTACTAGGCCGCTGGTGCTTGCCAGTTCACTAGAAGGAATAGCGGCGCTAGTACTACTCTGCTCCATGATACGAGAGACCTGCGGTTCTTGCTCCTCAACAACCTCAGAAGATCGGGATCGGGTACGCCTGACCTTAGCAGGGACCTCAACTTCGTCGTCAGAGCTATGTGACGTGGGGCCGCTGACGTCACTGTCTTCTACGGGAAGATATTCTGAGCCTGAATCTGACAGATACGTGACCTCCTCTTCACTATCTGTCATGCTCAGAATCTCGTAGGCCTCTTTACTAGTGTACCTTCGTCTTGCCATTTTGGGCTCTAAATTTAGGGGTACACTAGTAAGATTCACAGGAAAAAAAGCACCTGACTGTCGTCAGCAAATATATCAAACGCTACAAAAAAACTGTTAGCGATCGCAGGGATCAGGCCTGTCTCTGCGAACGCTGCAGTTATGTGTGTTGTGTTTGGTAAGTGACAGTGATCGATCGATACTGCACTTGGGTGGGCTGGGCTGGGCTGGGCGGAGGGGCTAAACGCAGGCGCTAGCAGGTATCTGGGCTGATCCCGCTAACACTGCGTTTTTGGGAACCCTACACCGCTGGGGATGCTAGTATAGATCTGATCAGATACTATACCACTAAGGGGGGTGTATGCTTTGCGCGTGGGTGTTAGCGTTACTGGCACTAACCTAACACTGCCTGGGGCGACGCAGACCCTCTCTGGCGCTAAAACCTAATTGATCTCACCCGCCGGGCGATCAGGGGGGTTAAACCTTTATTGGGTTATATACGGCGGGTGCCCTGATGCTATAAAAAGCAAACTAATCAACCAGCGTCACCCGTAACCTTTATATGGTGATCACTGGTGAAAGGGTTAACTAGGGGCAATCAGGGGGTTAAAACCTTTATTAGGTTAAATATGGGGGTACCTGACACTATATAAAAACCTGACGGGTAACCTAAATAACTAAATAACTTACTGGCTAACCAGTGACACCAGTGACGCTTATACGGCGATCACTGGTGAAAGGGTTAACTCTAGGGGCAATCAGGGGGTTAAAATAATATATGGGGGTACCTGACACCAATAAAAACCTGCGGCGAACCTAAAAAAAAAATAACTGCCTATCTAAAACACCAGCGACACGAATACAGCGATCGGAAAAACAATCGCTTAGTGACGCTGAAGTTAGGGGGTGAAAGGGTTACCTGGGGGGTGATCAAGGGGTTAAACCTTTATTAGGGGGGGTTAGGGGGCTACCCTGGACCTAAAGGGGCCTAATCCTAACTGCCCTGCAACTTTTTACAATCACAGATGACACTAAATGCAGTGATCAGTAAAATAAATGATCACTGCAATCAGTGACACTGTGATTGGGGGCTTTGGGGTGACCTGGGGGGTGATCTGGGGGTGACTGGGGGGTGATTTGTGTACCTACGTGTCAGTGGACTGTTGGAGCACTAACCTCTGTCTTCACTCTTCGGCGCCGGGAACGAAAAGACCGCGGCGAGGGAGATGACATCACTTCCTCCAGCCTGTGTTTACATCACATGGCGGAGGAAGCAATTTCATTGGCCGGGAGCGATCGCGAGGGGGGGGGCGGAATCGAGCGGCCGCCCCCTCATGCCTGATCGCTCCCGAACACTTAACGGCTGCTCACTGCAGTGAAGGGGGGTCCAACTGCACAAAGGCGATCACGTAGATCTACGTGATTCTGCCTGTCCGTGCCATTCTGCCGACGTAAATCGGCGGTGGGCGGTCGTTAAGTGGTTAAAGTAGATACCACAGAGTTAGAGAGACCTCTCTTTTTTAGGATGTGGGATTCAATAGCCAGGCCGTTAAACCTAGAGTTAGTAAGGAAGGGTGGTATATCGGTCCTTGCGAAAGCAGGTCCGAACGACGTGGAAGGGTCCAAGGACTCCCCACAGACATTTTTACAATCTCCGCGTACCAGGCCCTTCGGGGCCACGCTGGAGCCACCAGGATCACCGGCTTCTTTTCCAACCTGACTCTGCGAAGGAGTCGAGGCAACAATTGTAGCGGAGGGAAAGCATATATCAGTTTGAACTGATCCCAAGGGAACACCAGAGCATCCGAGCCGCAAGCGAGGGGATCCCTTGTCCGGGAGACAAATCTGTCCACCTTTGCGTTGAATCTGGATGCTAGCAGATCTACATCCGGTGTTCCCCACCGCTGACATATTGCTCGGAAGACCTCGGGATGAAGGGACCATTCCCCTGGGCATAACTATTGGCGACTCAGAAAGTCCGCCTTCCAATTCTCCACCCCTGGAACGAAGACAGCTGATTGAATTCTGACAGGGGACCCTAGGAGTTGGGATGTCCATGCTACTAGGGCATACCGGGCTGCTCGTATCTCTAAGAGATTGATGGGCAGGGTCTTTTCTGTATCTGACCATCTGCCCTGGAGAGACCATTGCTCCAGTACTGCCCCCCAGCCTATAAGGCTGGCATCTGTAGTGACCACCTTCCAGGAAATCGGACTGAAGGATTTTCCCTTCTGGAGATTCTGGGGGATCAACCACCAGCAGAGACTCTTCCGAACGGAAGGGGGTAAGGACATCGGGAAGTCTAGAGCCTGAACCTTTCTGTTCCAGGCTAACAGTATGGCCCTCTGCAAATTCCTTGAGTGGAATTGGGCGTATGGCACAGCTTCGAATGATGCTACCATCTTTCCCAGCAGCCTCATGCACAGGCGTATGGACGGCTGTCTTTTTGCACAAAGTAGGCGGACCAAGTCCCTCAAAGAGGATACTTTGTCTTGAGGTAGGAAAATCTTCCTCTGGTCTGAATCCAGCCGTAGCCCTAGGTACACCAGACTTTTGACTGGCTGTAGGGCTGACTTGTCCAGGTTGATGATCCAACCGTGAGATTCTAGATACCTGATCGTATCGAGAATTACCACCTCTAGTTTGGCAACTGAGTGGTCCATCAACAACAGGTCGTCTAGGTATGCCATTATCGTTACACCTCGTGTTCTTAGATCGGCCAACAGTGGGGCCAGAATTTTTGTGAACACCCGTGGTGCTGTGGCCAGACCGAAGGGTAAGGCTCTGAACTGAAAATGGCGCCCTTCTACCGCAAAGCGTAGAAATCTTTGATGACCTGGAAAGATGGGAACATGCAAGTAAGCATCTTTGATGATGTCGATCGAGGCTAACCATTCCTCCCCTTGTAGGGCAGCGGCTACCAACCGGATCGACTCCATCCGAAAGGATCGGATGTTCAGGAATTTGTTTAGACCCTTTAGATCCAATATGGGTCTTATGTCCCTGTTTGGTTTCGGGACTGTGAAAAGGTTTGAGTAGAAACCCAACCCCCACTCTTCCATAGGAACCTCCATAATTACTCCTTGGAGCAATAGTTGTTCTAACGCCAACAGGAGAGACCTCCTTTTTAGAGGGTCTTTTGGCATGCCTGACCACATAAAATGGGAAGGAGGAGACTCTCTTAACTCCAATTTGTATCCCAGAGTTACAGTGGAGAGCACCCATCTGTCTCTGATCGTCTCCCGCCAGGTCTCTGCGAACAACCGAAGTCTTCCCCCCACCCGTTTGAGTGGGGGCAGCCCTTCATAGGCTTGACTTGGAGGCTGGTTTAGTACCTCTTCGGATCCAGGGTTTTTTGTTACCCTGTGATTGTCCCTGATCTTTACCTCCGGAGTTTGACCGAGGAGGCCGTCGGAACTGCTTAGCAGCAGATGTCCCAGGGATTGGAGAGGTAGGCCTCTTAAAAGATGGACCTCTAGACCTCCTTTTAACTGGTAAGAGAGTACTTTTACCACTGGAAATCTTCTGGATATACTTATCCAGGTCTTCGCCAAATAGGCGTTCACCATGAAATGGGAAGCTAACTAGGAGCTTCTTACAGGGAGCTTCAGCAGACCAGTTCTTAAGCCACAGAAGTCTACGCATATGTACCAAAGACAGCGTAAGGCGGGAGGCCTGATGGATGGAATCCTTAAGGGCGTCAACCGCAAAGCATAATGCTCTAGGCAGATCAGCCAGAGCCTGGGCTTGCTGGTCTGGCAAATCCCTTAAGATCAGTTTCATCTGATCCTTCAAAGCTTGGCAAACCCCAATGGCTGCCACTGCTGGCTGTGTAACCGCCCCTGCTGTGGAAAAAGCAGATTTTAACAAGGACTCCAATTTTTTATCTATTGGATCCTTGAACATTTGAACATTATCTACTGGACATGTCAGTGATTTGTTCACAGAAGAGATGGCTGCGTCCACCATAGGAACACTCCATCTTTGGGTGAACTTATCCTCCATGGGATAGATCACCTGAAATCTCTTAGGTGGAACAAATAGTTTATCAGGATGTTCCCAGTCCTGGTATACAAGTCCTTCCAGTAACGGATGAACTGGAAAGGAACAATTAGTCTGGGGAGCTTTTAGCGACCC
Organism: Rana muscosa; assembly: GCA_029206835.1. Lineage (NCBI taxonomy): Eukaryota > Metazoa > Chordata > Amphibia > Anura > Ranidae > Rana > Rana muscosa. The sequence continues at coordinate 37,036,236 of JARGYO010000162.1, read as the reverse complement.
CAATGAGAAGACAGAAGTAGTTGATGGTTCAACAAGAGGCATTTTAAATGCTGATCGAACCATGTCAGGGTCTGAACCCATAATCTTTCAGCTTGTGAGAATGAGAATGGTTCTTCTACTGTCGATTCCTCAAAGACAGAGTCAACCTCATCCTGATCCCCTTCAGGTAGGTCAATCCCTTCTTGGGACTGTTGCTCTGCCAACAGGTACTCTGGCGGAGGTGACGGAGATCTGGCGCGCTTTCTTTCCCGTAGGGAAGAAGCGATCAATGCTGCCAATCTTTCCTCCAATCCTCCCAGAGTTGAGGCAAAAACCTCCTCTGTTATATACACAGGAGCAGGTGGACTGAGGACAGACGCAATACCTGGCACTCCTGGGGGTTCTCTATGGGTGCCAACCTCTGATTTCTCAGGGGAGGTAGGTGCAGATGCCTGCTCCAGATCCTCAGAGCCCGATGGAGACCCCTTACACTTCCTGAGAGGTAAGTCCCGGAGTTTTTTAGGCGGCATATTCCTTAGTCCAAAGCTGAGGTATTCCAGCCGCAGTACACCCTTTACTGAAATAGTCTAATGCAATTTGCTGCTATGTGTATCAGTGGGTGTCTACCAATGCGCCTTTCTAGGGGGATGCCTGTATCAACCGCCTGCTGTAAACCTGCTATGACATGTTACCAGCCCCCTCTTTTGCTCTGTTCTCCACAGCTAGTGCATCGGACTGAGTCCTTTTACCTTGCTAGGACGCTCGCACATGCGTAGAAGCACCCGGCGCACAGAGCGCGTTATCCGCCCGGCTCCGCCCCTTTTTGCGGCCTGTCTTTATAAAAGAAAGCGTGTGCGCTATCAGCGCTATCCAGGGAGAGGAGCCAGGGTCCCTGTTTCCACCAGGACCCGGGGATGGAAGAGACTTTCTAGGCAACATGACAGAAGGATGCAGCTTCCCTTACAGAGAGCTTACCATCTGCCTGGACTTTTACCATGGAAGGAAATAGTCCCAGAAAAAAAGACGTTCCACAGCGGCCTCTAGTGGACAAATGCAGGTACCGCACCTTGTCTTTTTTTTTTTTTTTTAAACTTCCTCTATGAAAAAACATTTCTAGGATTTAGCAGTTTTTTAGGCATATACAGCTATTAGCGGGAATACCGTTAGGTAACAGGCAGAAAGACATATCAGGATTGAGGGCCCCTCAATAGAACCAAGTTCCTGAGGGGCCCCCACTTACCTTTTCCCCGCCGCAGGACTCTGTTTGGTCCACAGGAGCCCAAACTTCACCTCTCACAACAGGCATTGTACGTAGACCTTCAGGGACCGGGTTCCCAAGGATTCCACTCCCCTGGACCTGTATAGCACCCTGCACAGAAAAACATCTTGGTCGTGGGTATGACCAGAGCTCTGGATCCCAGGGTCCAGCCCTCCTAAGAGAGGCATTACAGGCAAAACCTTGCTCTTCTCTGCAAGGCCCGGGTACCGACCGTTTAGCTATGAAGCTTTTTTGGTCGGATCCGGAATAGCTTGCTGAGGCCTAAAAGAACCTGTACGCAAGCCCAGTGAAAAAAACATGTTACTCTTTGGCCAACACCTTAGACACTGGCAAAAAACTGGGGTACTCCCGGATGGGAGGGGCTTATATAGGGGAGGGTACTTCCTGTCTTGGAAGTTGCCAGTGCCAGCACCTGAAGGTAATCTATATAATTCCACATAGTAATGACTATGTCGCTCTGTGTCCCGTGATGTACGAGAAAGAAAAGTCACCACATGACTTCAGCATGCCCAATCATGCTGAGGTGTGGAGCAGCCAATCCTGGGAGAGCTGGAGAAGAAATTACGATGGGATGTCTCTCTCAGGCTCCTGCATGAGATATGTAAATCACCTGTTACTCACAGAAAGGGGGAAGAACTAATATTTGTCTGTCAGTTTTTATCTCACTGAAAAAACATAAGAGGCCTGCTCAGAGCTGGATTAACTCGTTGTGGTAAGACTGGGCACAGATGACATGAAATCCTATAATGTACAAGGTGCAAGCCTTAATTAAAAATTTTTGGGTTTACATCCACTTTAAAAAAAAATGTTTTACTTTTTTTCTTAACATACCTTCATCCGTGCAGTACAGCGTCATCATATGACTGGTGTCGCTGTGATCAGGGACACTGACTGGTGACAGTGGGCTCCATTCACAAAGCAGTATCTTACCACATCCGAGTATGCGGTAAGATACCGCATAGTGTTTTTCTCCCTTTCTCTCCCCAAAGCACCTTGTCCCCAAGGACCTCTTCCCCACAACCCTGGCCACCCATGTGAATGAGTATTGGGTACATTTTTCCTTACTTTTTTTGAGTCGGCTGTAGCAGCGGGCATTGGTATTGACGATAGATCTACACCGAGGGACGTTTCGAAATTTTTAAATAAAGGACTTGTATAATGTCTTTTATTACACTACACATTTTTTTTGTACTATGTACCCTATACTCATTAACACAAGGGGGGATCTGGGGGCCCACTTGGTAAAGATGGCTTCCAGATTCCTATAAGCCCCTGACTGCAGAACCCCACCAACCACTGGCCAGGGTTGTGGGGAAAAAGCCTGTGTCCCCACCTCTGGCCACATGCTGTACTGCATACAATAGAAGTCAATGTGGAACTTATTACCTTCCTTTCCATTGACTTCTATGGGGAAACTCGCTTTGATATGCAAGTGCTTTGGATTACAAGCATTCTCCTGGAACGCATTTATGCTTGTAATCCAAGATTCTACTGTACTTAATTTTTATAACGTTTTTCCATTTCTTACTGTTTTTTTTTTTTTTTACACTGTACTACTCCGAGGGGGTGATCAGGGATTATTTTTTTTTTTGGCGGTTACAATGATGATCCTTATAACAGCAATATTACTAGTGATCTGTGATTGCCTACAGCTAATCACATGGTACAGGGTGCTGTGCTTGGCCCAGGGACCATATCATAGCTGTGGGCCAATCACACCATAGGAAACACAGCTGTTTATGAATGAATTTATTCATAACAGCTTTGTTGAAATTGTGATTATGTGATCGCATAGCGATCACCAGGTTGCAGGTACTGAGATCCACAATCTGTAGCAGGCTGGATGATATACATGTACTTTATCCAGCTTGCCAGTGCTGGCCACCTGCCCGCAGTAAAAAGTACTGTGGGTGTTCGGCAAGCGGTTAAACAATAGTTTTTAAATCATAAAATTATCTCTGATGCACTAATGCAGAACTTAAAGAATCCCTGTCTCTTTGAAGACGTTACCATATGGTACATTTCTGCATTTACTTGTCTGTGGTGACAGGGTGCATTACATTTAATTTTAAGTCATAACTGTTATTGCCAATATTGTGAACACTTGATATTTACGACAAAATATGTCGCGGCAGAATAAAGAGGTAACTGTGTAATTAAAGAAACCCAACGACAATCACTCTCAGTCAACTAGCACTTAGATTGTGGTCCTATCAGCTGGAAAATCTTTGTGCAGGGTGAGGCTGAGTGTCATTGTTGCATATCGGTGACACAGTGGGTGAGTTTGACTAGCTATTTGTCACAAGTTGGTGAGGGTGGCTGCCGGGGTCTGACACCGCATCCATCACAGAAACTAGTCCAGACTTAAATTGCAAACAGGCAGAAACACTACGTTGAAGCCAGAAACAGAACTGAAGGATCATATTTAAATATATTTTTCTTAAATTTTATATAAAGCAAAACTTTTTTGGGATAGACCAGGAAAGGGTTAGAACCTAGTACGCATAAGCTCTACTATATTACATTTTTGTTTTAGGGTTTACATATGCCTAAAATCATATCAATCAAGTCGGCGATACTGTTGCTCATAGAAACTTTCTGCCTCCAACAGGGATACTGTTTATTATGCCCATGCCTCTGAAATTTACAATTTATATGTTAATTACAACTATTATGAAAATCAGTGCACCTACTGTATTGTTTGCATACCCTTCACTGTTGCATGCTATCAATCTGTTCACCTGCTTTTTCACATTGTAAACAAAAAATACAAAATACTTTAAATGGATGGGTGGAAAATGGCAATTACCTTTGCCAGAGTATCAGTTTGAAAGGGGTCCACAGGTTGCTTAGGCAAAATAGGGGGATATTCTTCATCGGAATCAGAATGAACTGTCAGCTGCCTTTTGCGAGCTTCATGCAGCATTGCCCTATAGAATTTCCATGTAATAAAATATGTATTATAACATTTTTTTTTTTTAAATATGGTGCCATTTTCCACTCAATTCAACTATTTACCTCATCTCTTTCTCATCTTCCTCTTCCTGTCTTCTTTTAATTTCCTCTTCTGTTTCTCTGTAGTGAACCAACATAGAATCAAAGTCCACATTTGCTTGTCGCTGGTTCAGCTCCTTCAACTCCTGCAAATTTTCTAATACATCCATCTCCATTTTGGAGTCCTTCGTCCTATTTTCGAGAACCTATAACACAAATATATGCATAATAATAAGGGTAACTTTTTCAGGTACAGAAGCATAACATCTTGTTTGTTTGGCTTAGTGGGTCAAAGAAAAGGCCTAAAAGTCCTCTCCTAGCATATTCATAAATGTCTTCTTTCAGTCTCTTATTTTCTGAGTATCCACTTTTCCCTTTTTCTGTAACCTGCTTTATTTCCCCCCACTGTAATTCTTTGTTGCTACCCAAAATGCAAAAATTTTTCTGCAGGGGTCCAATCCATGGAAACACTTTGTATAATAGTTTTATAATGGTGTTTTCCTCCAAAGATAATTTTTTGCTTTTAGGCTGGGTTTACACCGCAGCATGGAGCGGCTCACAGCAGGGGTCCAGTGCATCCCTGTTCACCGTTTCAGGTCTGATTTCAGCTTGAATTTTTACCTGAATTCAGACCTAAAAACAGACCAGAAGACATACAGGACTCCTGCAATTTGCACCGGAGCTGCTACGGAGCTGCGTGAACCGGCTCCAAAGAGAGCCGGTCACAATCTCCTAACATGCGAATTGGATGCGGTGATACCCGCATCCAATTCGCAATAGTGTGAACCCAACCTCTGATACACTGATGGTGTAAAAAACAGCTCTGGGACAAACAGTTTTGCATATTTTCAAGTGCATTCATTATTGTTTGGATACCTTCATTGGGTTATTGAGCTCCTCCTCTTCTCTTTCCTTCTGAAATCGCTTCTCTTCTTCCTCAATAAGTTTTTCTGCTTGGAAGTTTCGTGTAGCTCCATGCTCCATGGCATAGTCTGTGTTCTCTGGGTCTGTCTGTCAACACGATATGAGCCCAATTACAAATATGATTACATACATTTTAACACACTTACAATACCTCTTTGAACACATACATTTGTATAACATCAACAGTTTTAAGGTTGAATATATATTTATTAGCAATATGTACATATATAAATCCAATAAATTCGTCTTTATAACAAAGTTTACACAACATAAACAGTAAAGCATTGGGGGGATGGGGGGAAAACATTGGGGAGGTAGGAAAGGGTAAGGGGTAGTATGATCATAGCTAAGAACAGATTATAGGTCGCTCCCATGAGGGTGCATATACAACTTAGTGCTGTGCTAATTCACCCGGTTATCTATGGGCAAGGTTTGTCGAGTAGCGAGCTGGACTGTCCCTGCGCAGTGTCATCTCTCAGCAGACACCGCCCAAGGTTCGTTTACTGTAATATTTCAAACCTTCCTGGTATTGACTATGTTGGTGAAAGATATTAGTCAAAAGCAAATTGGCGACCCGAGGGGAGGAGGGGGGGGGGTAGCTCAGTTCACGACCGTTCTGGACGGACAGGTTTTGGTATATCTTGCACTCTTAGTCATTGTCTAGTGTACACTGCAATACTATACATTGTTTAGGAATCCAACCGAAGTGGAGTGGGGTCGCCATATTGACCACAAAGTGTTGAATTGATCATATCTATCATCCATTTTTGCTTGCATTTCTTCCATTAGCATGGTATCATTAAGGATATTCGCCCACCCCGATAGGGGGGGGGTGGAGTCCTTCTTCTAATATAGGGATATATTATGTCTCGCTGCTGAGAGAATAAACCTTAAGAGGCATTGTTTTTGCGATTTGATGGACCCTGGGACAATAGATAGGAGAGCAATCATGGGGGAGGGGGTTAGAGTGGCTTGGTACATATCATTGTAAGTCTTAAATACATCGTCCCAGAAGGGGCGTACCTTGATGCAGTCCCACCAAACATGTATGTACGATCCCTGTCCTCCGAGACATCTCCAGCAGGTGTCCGTGGTAGCGGGGAACATTCTGTGCACCGAGGACGGGACTCTGTACCACCTAGAAAGTAATTTAAAGTTCTTCTCCTGTGTGAATCCTGATCTGGATGCTTGGTGTGTATGAATAAAAGACGTATTCCACTGGGCAGGGGATATTTCTACTCCCATGTCACAGGCCCATTTGTGGGTGTATGCAGGGAGGGCTTCACATTGATGAGATTGTATGTCTTTATATATGAGGGACAGAGTATGTCTGGGGGTCGGAGAGAGATTACACATTGATTCAAAATTAGTGAGTTGTCTATGAACCTGACCTGAGAGGTGTAGAGATCTGCTGAGGTGGTTCAGTGAGAGTGCAGACAACCAGTCCCCTTTAGTGTTATTCGGGGGATCCGATGTGGGTCGGAAGTGACCTGTAGAGGGGTGGATGAATTGATTGGCTGTGGGCCATTGCTCTCGGTGGTATGTTCCTAAGTTCTCCCTGGACAGGGAGGTGAGAAGGGCTGCACTATCAAATAAGGGGGAGAGCGGGCCTGGGTCTGTGGTAAGTGCAAGTTTACTGGCTTTATCATACCATAGGGTCAGAGCTGCGTATGTCAGTGGGGATAACCCTGGAAGTGAGCGAAATTTAGTATTATACCCGCACAGTAGGGCTCTTAGGTCGATTCGCGCCATGTCTTGTTCTACAATAATTGATGGTTTAAGCAGGGGTTTTGGAAACCATTCAAGGAGTCTAGAGAAGAGTATGGAGTTGTGATATGTTTGGAATTCAGGGAGGCCTATGCCTCCCCTGTGTTTGGGGGAGCACAGTACTTTATGTTTAAGCCTGGGCGGGTGGTGTTGCCATATGAATTTGCTCACTAAGGTACGGAGGGAGAGAAAGAACGCTCTAGGAAGGAGAATCGGAAGCGTCTGAAATAAATAGAGTGTTTTAGGTAGGATATCCATTTTTATTACGTTCATTCTCCCCCACCATGTCAGTTTGAGGTTATGCCAGGATTCTAAAGAGCGTCTAATCGTAGTAAGGAGCGGGCTGTAGTTCAGGGAGTAAATGTCTTGTGCGTCTGTAGGGATCTCGGTGCCTAGGTATTTAACTGATTTTGCTTGCCATCTAAAGGGAAATCACAGCTTGAGAGATTGAAGCTCCTGGGAGGATAGAGATATATTCAGGGCTTCCGTTTTAGTGATGTTTAATTTAAAGTTACTATATGTCCCAAATCTGTTGAGTTCAGTCAAGATGGCCGGGATGCTGTTTCGGGGTTGTGTGACATACAATAGTAAATCGTCGGCATAGAGCGACAATTTACGTGTGGCCGAGGGGGTAGGGATCCCATGTATGTTCTTGTTTTTGCGGATGGCTTGCGCCAGATGTTCCACAGTGATGGCAAATAATAATGGCGAAAGGGGGCAACCCTGTCGCGTGCCATTAGTGATGCTAAACGTTTCTGATGATTCCCCATTAGCTGATACCTTCGCTGATGGACGCGAATATAGGGACATGATTTTGGAGATCATCTGTGGTCCTATGCCTATTTGTTGTAATGACGCGTGTAAAAAAGGCCAGCTGACTCTATCGAATGCTTTTTCAGCGTCACAAGCCAGTAAGCAGGTCGGAATGTTGTGCGATTTCGCGTATGCAATAAGATGAAGTGTTTTTGTTGTGTTGTCCCTGGCTTCGCGTCCCGGTATAAATCCAACCTGATCACTGTGAATCAAGTCAGGTAGCAGGGGGGGCTATACGAGTGGCTAAAATTTTGGAGTAAAGTTTCAGGTCAATGTTCAATAAGGAGATGGGATGGTAGTTACTGCATAGTGAAGGGTCCTTCCCCCGGTTTGGGGATCACAACTTTTTGGGCTTGTAGAAGTTGGAGAGAGAGGGGATGTGTATCGTCTACCTCGTTGAAAGCTTTCATCATGATTGGGGCCAGCTGTTGAGCAAATTTTTTGTAAAATTGGGGGGTGTATCCGTCTGGACCTGGACTCTTGCCATTTTTAAGGCCTTTGATTGCAGTTGTGAATTCAGATCCAGTCATAGGTAATTCTAGAGCTTCCATGTCAGATTGTGATATCGTGGGCAAAGCTGTATCTTGCACATATCGTTGCAAGGCCAGTGTGGTTGAGGAGGGAGAGTCATGAGAAGATGGGAGATTGTAGAGTGTGGAATAGTATTCCCTGAACTCCGAGATGATTTCGGAATTTTTCGATTTTTTCTGTTGTGATGGGGACATAATATGGTTGATGTTCGGTCTCTTTTGTCTTGGGTGTAAGATCCGTGCAAGGTGTTTCCCGCATTTGTTCGCCTGAGCATAATGGACATGACGGCCTTTGTTACAGGCGATTAGTGCCCTGTCTGAGAAGATCTGTAAAAGGTCTCTACGGGCATTGGACAGTTCGGTCAGGGTCTTCGTGTCTAACGTGCGTTTGTGTTGAGCTTCGAGAGCGGCTATTTATATCAGCGGTACGTGCTTTTTTCAGTCTGGATCCATGTTTTATGAAGATCCCGCGTAGAACGCATTTAAGGGTTTCCCATTTATTTAGGTTAGAAGTCTCATCGTGCACATGGGTTTGTGTGAAGTCTGCAATTGTTTTAGACACATCTGCACAGCATACTGTGTCGTTAAGTAAGTTGTCATTGAGTCTCCAGGAGGAGCGACGGTTGGTGTATGGTAGTTTCCCTAGCGTCATATGTATCGGTGCATGGTCCGACCATAGTTTCAGGCCAATCTCGCAATTAGGGTCATAGTCTAAGAGATTTTGTGAAAGAAGGAAATAGTCAATTCTGCTGTATGACTTATGGGCTGGGGAATAGTATGTGTAATCTCTCTCCGTAGGGTGTGTAAAACGCCAGACATCCACTAAGGACATGTCCTTTAGGGTGATACGCATGGCGCTTAGTGAGGATGGCGGCATGTGCGACTTACCAGTGGACGAGTCCATCCTCGGTACAAGTGGAGCGTTCAGGTCACCTGCCAGAATCAGGTTAGTTGTCCCGCAATTTTGTAGGCGGGTGGTCACGGAGGACAGGAATCGTTGTTGGTTCTGATTAGGGAGATAAACATTAGCAAGAGTTAGTACCGTTTGCGAATATTGCAATTTCAAGAATAAATATCTACCGTTCGGGTCAATGCAAGTGTCTAGTATTTCTGGGGTGAAGGAACTGTGAAACGCTATGGATACCCCTTTTGTTTTAGCTAGGGGGTTGGTGCTGTGGAACCATGTGGTAAAGTGTTTATCTGGAAGTGTTGGTATCTTGTCGGTTTTAAAGTGGGTTTCTTGAAGCAGTAGAATGTGAGACTTGGCTTTATGGAAATGGCGGAGAATTTGTCTGCGCTTTTCAGGGGTATTGAATCCTCTACAATTGAGAGAGGATATCTTGATGCCTAAAGGAGCTGTCGTGGTATCAGTGTTACAGGTGTGTTATTGTGTGTTCTTTTTGCTCCAGGTCACCTGCGGCTAGACTGTATGACTTTGGCTGAGCTACGCCACCTAGATAAGGGGAGGGAAGCGAGGTGGGGTGTCGAATGGGAGTGAGGAGGAGGAGGGGGGAAGGGGGAAAAAGATAAGAAAAATGTTAGGGGGAAAGGCGAAGAGGGAGGAGGAGGGAGGATAGATGGATGGAGAAAAAAGAAAGAGAAAAAAAGAAAAAAGGTACAGGTACTGACACTGGGAGGTAGGGTTTTTGTGCTTGGTGTCGGGCACAGAAAAAAAAAAACTATGCCGTTACTGGTGTTGTGTGTCCCGTGTCAGTGTTTCAATTCACCTAGTGAATTGGTAAGTGCTGCAAAATTATAGGGAAGCTACTCCCCCTAGTGTCCAAAGTGTATAAGAAACGTTGGACACTACCTAGTAAACCTAGAGAATAAAAGGATTCACCAGAGAGGCAATTAAGACTCTGTAAACCATAACGTGGGGAACGTGTTTGGTCTTTGAACAGGAGCTCCGCTCCAACCTAAAAAGTAGAAATGGTCTAGATGAGTAAAATCAAGGCACACAGCAATAGAATGTAGAGCATTTAAACCTTATTATGACAACCGCATGTTTTCTTGATAACAGGGGGGTCTTTGGCTGTTTCCCTAGATATCTCTGATAATCATATTGTCCCCACGTGATAGGTTAGACATGGTCATCAGGTATAAAGTCAGGGGAATAGTAGATCAGGTAAGGCATTTCAACAACAGTGGGAAACCGCCAATATAAAAATGATCGGTCAGGAAACAAAGAGAGAGATAAAAATAAAACACACTGTTAGAGAAAGTCAGTAAAACTTCTGGATGCGGACCAGCTTTTCCTATGCAGTTCCAATGAACTTAGGTAGGGCCACCACCGGCCGGTGAGGGTAAAAGGTGATCATCCTGGAGGAGAAGAAGCGTGTTGGATCTGGATCCTTCTTTCTTAAAATGTCTTCCCCATCCTGGTCTCCTGGGAAGGCCTGGAGTTGCTGGATGCAGTGGCCAATCTGGGATTTTGATTTGGGGCAATTCAAATGTGCCTAAAAAATTGGGTAAATCTCCGAGGGTGCGGAAGGTCGCTGACTTGCCATTGTGGGAAGCAAACAGGTGGAAGGGAAATCCCCACCTGTATTTGATTTTCTGTGCATGCAGAGCGTCCGTAACTGGCTTCAGGGCTTTCCTCATGGTTAGTGTTTGCTTTGATAAATCAGTCAGAAGCATGACTGGGAAGGTATCAAACAAAATGGATTCCTGATTGCGTGCAGCTTGCATTATGTCGTTTCTGACGTTGAAAAAGGGTATGCGACATATTATGTCTCTGGGGTATGCAGGGTTGGGGTTGCGGGGTCCGAGGGATCTGTGGATCCTATCAATTTCCAGGGGATCATCAATGGGTTTATTCAGTATATTGTTGAACATGGTAATGGCCGCTGCAGATAGATCTTTGTTTTCTACTGACTCTGGTACTCCGCGTATGCGGATATTGTTGCGGCGACTTCTGTTCTCTTGGTCGTCTAAGCCATAAAACAATTGCTGTATCTGAATTGTGTGTTGCTGCAATATGTCATCATGTTCTGTGATCCTGGACACATTCTCCTCCACAGCTATTTCAACATCCTCAAAACGCTGGCCAATATCATGGCGTAGGTCAGTGATCTCTCTCTTGTAAGACCTCTCCAGCCTGCTGATGTAGGCCTCAATGTCCCCTTTAGTTGGAAGGGCTTTAATGTAACTTTCCATATCCCACTGAGTTTTCTGGCTACGTGTGTCTGGCGATGAGCCTCTCGAGTGGAGTGGTTCCATGTGAGCTGCTTGGTCTGAGCCCGGGGATCGGGGTGAGGAGGGGGACGGTGAAGGCTGTGAGGCCTGTACCTTGGAGGCAGCTTGGGCCGCCTGTGCTGCCGCCGCACGGGTCGCCGCCATCTTGGAAGCCGGCGGGGCCTTGCTGCTCGATCCCTTCAACGGGAAATAGTCGCCAATCTCGGCCGGTTTTTGCGGTCCCGCTGTGCGGGGAGTGTTGCATCCACACCTCCTGCTCATGTGGAGGGTGTCTGGCGCTGTTTGCGGTCGTGCTGTGTGCCGTTTGTGGACGCTGGAGCGGGAGCTGAGCTCTCACACGTCTTTCCTCTCCATGCGCCAAGCCACGCCCCCATCAACAGTTTTAAATCTCTTTCAGGAACTATGCAAGTGATGCATATCTGGATCTTTGTGAAGTTGACGTTTGCAAGTTCTGCTTTCCACAGAGAGGTGAAATTGATTTTTTTGACTTAGGACCAATAAAATAGGATTTTTTACTCACAGTAAAATCATTTTCTCTGAGTCCATGGACCGACATAGCCTCTCTATTGACAAAGTGGGTATTATCCGTTAATTAGGAGTGACTAGCCAGAAAACTTGTAAAAAGTGTTGCATCACACCCTCTACAGTACCGCCCAGGGGGCGGACCCTCTGGGTATATCACCTCAGTCTGCATCTGGCAGATCAGTTCGTCAAAAAGCAGTACAAACTTAAAAAGGAGGGGTGGGTGCTGTGTCGGTCCATGGACTCAGAGAAAAGGATTTTACGGTGAGTAAAAAATCCTATTTACTCTTTCGTCCATGGACCGACACAGCCTCTCTATTGACAAAGTGGGACGTCCCAAAGCAGTGTCAGAGAAAAAAACGAGGGGTGGTAACAGCATAAAAATAAACTTCACCCCAAACACAAAACAGCACTCCTCCAACGGAGGAGTTGCAACTCTAAACAGCCGCTTGCAAAACCTTGCGGCCGAAAGAGGCATCCGAAGATGCACCTACATCAACTTTGTAGAATTTTGTGAAAGTGTGAGCGGACGACCAAGTCACCGCTTTACATAATTGGGAAACAGACGCTTGATGTCGGAAAGCCCAAGAGGCACCTATTGCCCTGGTTGAATGCGCCGTGACCGGAAAGGGGGGCGCTTGACCCTTTAAGGCGTAAGCCTGGATTACTATCTGTCGGATCCACCTAGAGATGGTGGCCGATGAGACTGCTTGGCCCTTCTTGGGACCAGCCACAGAAACAAACAGTGAGTCTGACTTCCGGAACAGGGAAGTAGCAGATAGGTATACTCTCAAAGCTCGGACAACGTTCAAGGAATGCAACGCCAACTCCTTAGGATTCGACGGGTGAGGACACAAGGATGGAAGTACAATGTCTTCGTTGAGATGAAAAGCCGAAACGACCTTCGGAAGAAAGGAAGGCTGCGGCCGCAGCACCACCTTATCCTTGTGGAAAATCAAATAGGGAGCCTTGCAGGACAAGGCTGCCAGCTCAGAGACTCCTCTAACTGACGTAACAGCCACCAGAAAGACCACTTTCTGAGAAAGTGTCAACAGGGGAATATCTCTAATATTCTCAAATGGTGCCTTCTGAAGCACCGAGAGGACCAGGTTCAAGTCCCACGGAGGTAGTGGGGGACGGACCGGAGAGGCCACATGTCGAACCCCCTGCACAAATGTACTCACGAGAGAGTGAGTCACCAGGGGTCGCTGAAAAAAGACAGCCAGGGCAGATATCTGTCCCTTAATCGTACTTAAGGCAAGCCTTTGGTCCACCCCATGCTGTAAAAACAGCAGGATTCTGGAAACCAAATAAGTACGCGGATGCCATTTAATTTCCTCACACATGGAGATGTAGGCCTTCGAAGTGCGGTGATAAACCTTCCTAGAGGACGGTTTCCGAGCACTTCTCATAGTAGAGATTACTGAATCTGATAGGCCCCGGTCTCTCAGTACCTGGTTCTCAACAGCCATGCCGTTAAAGCCAGTGACTGTAAAGCAGGATGGAGTATGGGACCTTGCGATAGCAGGTCCTTCCGTAGTGGTAGGCGACAGGGGACGTCTGCTACCAGACGTACTAGATCGGCGTACCAAGGACGCTGAGGCCAATCAGGAGCGATTAGGATCATTGGAATTCCCTGTGCCTCCACTCTGCGGAGCAGAAGAGGAAGAAGCCTTAAGGGAGGGAAGGCATAGATTAGCCAATACTGACCCCACGATGCCACCAACGCGTCCGTTGCGTCTGCCCATGGGTCTCTTGACCGGGCCACAAACCTCAATACCTTCCGATTGAGTCGGGAAGCCAGAAGATCTACGTCTGGTGTGCCCCATCTTTGGCAGAGGAGTTGGAACACCTCCGGGTGTAAGGACCATTCTCCCTGGTCCAGCATCTGGCGGCCCAGGTAGTCCGCCTGCCAGTTTTCCACACCCAGAATGTACACGGCCGACAGTGCCGGTACGCTCCTCTCTGCCCACTTCAGGATGCGAGCGACCTCTGATGCTGCAGCTGAGCTTCTTGTTCCTCCTTGATGATTGACATATGCCACTGCTGTGGCATTGTCTGACTGGATCCTGACTGGACGCCCTTGCAGCCTCTGAGACAATTTGAAGAGGCACAGCCTGATCGCCCGGATTTCCAGGAGATTGATCGGCAGGAGGGCTTCCTCTGGGGTCCAGCTACCTTGCGCCGACTGAACACCCCAGACTCCCCCCCAACCTGTAAGGCTGGCGTCCGTCGTGATCACTATCCAGTAAACCGGAAGAAATGACTTCCCGGGCCATTAGAGCCGGTGCTGTCAGCCACTATACCAGGGATCTCCTGACTAGGTGGCTCACTCGGATTTGATAATCCAGAGATGAAGGGCATCTGTTCCATCTGGACAGAACTTCCTTCTGTAACACTCGTGTGGTATTGAGCATATGGGACCGCCTCGAAGGAGGCTACCATGAGGCCCAACACTCGTATGCAAAAATGGAGTGAAGACCAATTCCTGGAAGTCAGCTGCCGTACTGCAGCCCGGAGGGTCTGCAACTTCTCCACAGGGAGGAATACCTTTGCCTCTGAGGAATCCAGAATCAACCCCAGGTACACTAGGCGTTGAGTGGGCACCAATACTGACCTTTGCGTGTTTAGTATCCAACCACAGTCTTGAAGAGTCTGACAGGTAATAGACACGCTTACCTCTAATTCTGAGCTTGAAGGGGCCTTCAGTAGAAGGTCGTCCAAGTAGCCCATGATAGCGATACCCCGCTGTCTTAGAAGTGCCAGAATCGGAGCGAGCACCTTGGTGAACGGTCCTGGGTGCTGAGGCAAGGCCAAACGGGATGGCCACAAACTGGTAGTGGTTCTTCCCGATAGCAAATCGCAGAAACCTCTGGTGTCTGAAGTATATGGGGACATGCAGGTATGCGTCCTTGATGTCCAAGGAGGCCAGAAAGTCCCACGAATGGAGAGCCGTGACTACAGATCGAACCGACTCCATCCGAAATCTTTGTACTTTCACAAAGCAATTGAGGGCTCTGAGATCCAAGATTGGACGAACCCCCTCCTTCTTCGGCACAATGAACAGATTTGAGTAAAAACCCTGACCTCGTTCCTGTTCTGGAACTGGAATAACTACCCCACGTTCCAGTAGACCCTGGACCCCCCCATACAGGGCCTCCCGACGGGTCGGTAGTAGCTGGAGATTGGAGGTGATGAACCTGTCCGGTGGACAAGAGAGAAATTCTTATCTTGTAGCCTGAGGAGATTACTTCGCAAACCCACCTGTCGGAGACTAGAGCTGTCCACTGAGTCGCGAATTTGCGAAGACGTCCCCCCACCCGAGAGCTGGGTGGGGGCGGACCTTCAGATTTGTCCGCAGGCTTGTTGGGTTTGCGGGACCAAGGACGCTTTTGTCCTTGGGCAGGCGCCTTGTCGGCCTGGGATCTTTTCCCTGTCGCCCTAGGGGGACGAAAAAAATGCCTGCGTGCAGTAAAGGAGGGCCCTTGCCCTTGGCGTGGCCCCCTACCCTTGCTAGTTTGGGGAAGCAAAGTGTTTTTACCTCCTGTGGCATCCTTGATGAAGTCATCCAGAGAAGCCCCAAAAAGTCTGTCGCCCTTAAAAGGCAGATCCAACAGGGCTTTCTTGGAAGTCTGGTCCGCAGACCAGCCCTTTAGCCAGATCAGGCGGCGTATTGCTACTGCATAAACCAAAGCTTTTGACAGCAGGGGAATAGTATCCATGTCTGACTCACAGACAAACTTAAGGCCCTGGACCAACTGGTCGGCCAAAGTTATCTCATTAGGAGGAGCATCTCGCTCCTTTAACCCCTGGAGTAGCAATTTTGCCCATTCAGTAAGTGTCTGAGACACTAGGGCCCCCGCCAATGCCGGGCGTACTGCCGAGCCTACCACTGAATATAGGTAGCGAGCGAGTGCTTCAGCCTTCTTATCCACAAGGTCCTTGAAAACAGGAGCCCCTTCTACTGGAATAGTGGTGGCTCTATTAAGTCTGGACACCGGAGGGTCCACTATAGGGGGAGAGGTCCATTTCTTCAGAAAACTCTCCTCAAAGGGGTACCATACCGCAAACCTCCTTGGGGCTGTAAAGACCCTCAGTGGGTTCTCCCATTCCTTGTATAAGAGTTTGTCAAAATAAGACACACAAGGGAACACCTTAGCAGTGCGGGCAGGTTTACGAAACCCAAAAGGGGACTGGAGTTTCTGCTGCTTCTGCAGTATTTTCCAACTTAAGCGTATCCCGCACTGCAGTAATAAGGTCAGATACCAAAGCCATCTCGCGTACTGACCTGGACTTGGAGTCATCCTCACTGTCCGATCGGTCACGGTCTGCAGTCTCTGATGCGTCCGAATCTGGGCCATGAGCCGTAGCTGGACCTGGTTCTGCATCAGAATTATTCCCGGAAGATTGCAGGGGACTGAGGCCTTTACTACCCCCTGTATTCCCGTGTGCTGCTTCCACCTTGGCAGCAAACGCCTCTAGGATTGCCGACATAGCGTTCATAGACACCTCAGGGGCACCAGCTGCTAAATCTGGTGCTTCAGGGGAGAAGACATCTGGCTCAGATGCCATGCTGACCACACGCTGACACCCACAGGGCTCCAGGCAAGATATCAATAGGCCACCCTCCTGCGCTGCAGAGATGCTGGGTTACCCAGAGGACTCACCACCCTGGACCGGTACTGCTATGCTGCCGTGTGCTGCGCCTGTGATGCTGTCCCACTGCTGCTGTGTTAGTCTGCTTCTTTTATCAGCGCTTCCTGTGTGAATTTTCGCGCCAGTGTAATGCACCCTAGAGGCCGGAGACTCTCGCAAAATGGCTGCCAAAAACGTCTGTATGGAAGATAATGTGGGCTCTAAGAAAGTGTCCGCCGAGCCGAAGATAGAGGCCAAGCAGCCGTAGCCCACAAAAAGATGGCCGCCGAACGGCAATATATACATACAGGGTGGACAAACATGGCCGCCGATCAGTTGATAGAGGCCAGTGGGTGTGGACTACAAGAAAATGGTGCCGAAACCACAGGAAGATGGCCGCCGGGCAGTCACTAGAGGCCGAACCCGGCATGGAGCACCACAAAATGGCCGCTGATAGCATGGAGAAGGAAGCACACACACACATGTAAGCAGAAATTACATTTCTTTTAAATGTTAGTTACAGCCAGCCCCGCTCCAGTGGAACCCCTTAGGTGACCACAAGCACCCAGCAACCTTTAGCTAGAAGCCCAGGGAGGAGGGAAAAGGCAGGGAGAGAGGGAAGAAAGGGGCCACAACCACTTACTTGGTCTCTCCAGGAATGTCCAGCCAAATCACCCAGCCGAGGCAGGGGAGTTTTACTTACCTGTCCTGCATGTATTATGCTGGAAGACATTCCAAACAGATCATCGTCCGCGCACGGAAGGTGACTGTTGGCCAGGCATGCTGTGATTGGACCCAAAAGGGACGATCATATGTATGCCCTGGAGCATGACGCTCACCGGACAGGCTGCTGCGACTCGGCCGTAAGGTCAGCCGAAGCTGAGCGGTCCGATGCAGGCCCTGGAGCGTAGGTTTACCGGCCACCTGTGGAGCAACGGGCATGTCGGGGAAAACCCAGCGCGTAGCTAGGGTCGGCACGCGCTCGATGGCCGAACTGGGGAGACTACAAGGATCGAGGATCCAGCCTGTCAGTCGGCAGTTGATCGAAGATCGCAGGAAGCAAAAAAATATATTTTTCCCCCGGACCAATGGGCCCGAAGGGAGCCATGTCCTACTCCATGCTAGACAGAAAATAAATGATCTGCGAGATGCAGACTGAGGTGATATACCCAGAGGGTCCGCCCCCTGGGCGGTACTGTAGAGGGTGTGATGCAACACTTTTACAAGTTTTCTGCCTAGTCACTCCTAATTAACGGATAATACCCACTTTGTCAATAGAGAGGCTGTGTCGGTCCATGGACGAAAGAGTAAATCTGTTTCCTGAAATAGAGTACAGGACACCAGCTCTTTAATCATTACGACCGGGATATATGATGCTACCCTTAAGTGAATGGACACTGGAAAAAAAATAGGATTTTTATACTCACCGTAAAATCATTTTTTCTGAGTTTATGGACAGACACAGTCTTAATCTTGACAAAGTGGGTATTAGCCTTCCTTTAGGAGTGACTAGGCAGAAAGTGTTAATAACCTCAAAGCTGAACAGCCCCGCCCAGGGGGCGGTCCTACTGACTATATCCTCTCAGCCTGCACTAAGCAGATCAGTTTGTCAAAAAGCAGTACAAACTTAAAAAAGAGGGGTGGGTGCTGTGTCCGTCCATGAACTCAGAGAAAGGGATTTTACAGGGAGTATAAAAATCCTATTTTCTCTTTCGTTCATGGACGGACACAGCCTTAATCTTGACAAAGTGGGATGTCCCAAAGCAGTGTCAAAAACGAGGGGTGGGACAGCATTAAAACAACTTCACCCTAAAACAAAAACAGAGCTCCTCAACTGAGGAGTTCTAACTCTAAACAGCCGCCTGCAATGCCTTGCGGCTGAAAGAAGCATCCGAAGATGCACACACATCAACTTGTAAAGTTTAGTGAAAGTGTGAATTGACGACCAGGTCGCCACCTTACACACCTGGGAAACAGATGCTTGATGCTCTCAGAGCTCGGACAGCGTCCAAGAAATACAACGTGGTCTCCCTAGGATTTGACGGATGAGGACACAAGGATGGCAGTACAATGTCTTCCCTGAGATGGAAGGTTGAAACGACCTTAGGAAGTAAAAGAAGGCTGCGGACGCAGCACCACCTTATCCTTGTGGAAGATCAGATAGGGAGCCTTGCATGACAAGTCTGCCAGCTCAGAAACCCGTCTTAACTGACACAACAGCCACTAAAAAGACCACTTTCTGAGAAAGTGTCAACAAGGGAATTTTCCTAATGTTCTCAAACGGTGGTTTCTGAGGCACCTAGAGGCCATGCCGTTAAAGCCCTTAACTGTAAAGCAGGATGGCGAATGGGACCTTGTGACAGCAGGTCCTCTCGTAGCGGTAGACGCCAAGGGACATCTGCTATACAAGTCCCACGGAGGTAGTGGAGGGCGGACCGGAGGGCCATATGCCGAACCCCCTGTACCAACGTTCTCACTAAAGAATGAGCCACCAGGGGTCGTTCAAAAAAGGCAACCAGGGCAGAGATCTGCCACTTAATTGTACTTAAAGTAAAATTTTTGGTCTGCCCCACGCTGTAAGAACAGCAGGACTCTGGAACCAAATAAGTACGCGGATGCCACCTCCTTTCCTCCAAATGGATATGTAGGTCTTCCAAGTGCGATGGTAAATCTTCCGGAGGATGATTTCCGAGTAGTCCTCATGATAGAGATCACTGAGTCTGACATGGTCCTGGTCTCTAGCACCTGGCTCTCAATAGCCATTGCGTTAAGCCAGTGACTGTAAAATAAGATGGCGTATGGGACCTTGCGACAGTAGGTCCTTTCTTAGCGGTAGGCGCCAAGAGGCGTCTGCTAACAGACGCACTAGATCGGCGTACCAAGGACGCCAAGGCCAATCCAGAGCAATTGGGATCATTGGAATCCTCCAGTCTGCGAAGCAGATAAGGAAGGAGCTTTAGAGGAAGGAAGGCATAGATTAGCCGGTACTGACTCCGCGGTGCCACAAACGCATCTGTCGCGTCTGCCCATGGGTCTCTTGACCTGGCCACAACCTCTTACCTTCTGAATGAGTCGAGAAGCCAGGAGATCTACGTCTGGCGTGCCCCATCTTTGGCAAAGGAGCTGAAACTCCTCCGGGTGTAGAGACCATTCTCCTTGGTCCGGCATCTGGCTACGGCTGACAGGGCCAGTACACTCCTTTCTGTCCACCTTAGGGTGCGAGCGACCTGCAATGCTGTAGCTGAGCTTCTTGTTCCTCCTTGATGGCTGACTTACGCCACCGCCGTGGCGTTGTCCGACTGGATCCTGGCTGGATGCCCCGTCTATGGAGAGGCACAGCCTGATTGCCTGAAGTTCCAGGACATTGATCGGCAAGCGGGATTCCGCCGGAGACCATCGACCCTGGGTCGACTGAACCCCCCAGACTCCCCTCCAACCGGTAAGGCTGGCATCCATCGTGACCACCATCCAGTAAAAGGAAGGAACTCCTTCCCGGACAGAAGTGCCGGTGAAGTCAGCCACCAACTAGGGAGGTCCTAACTAGGTGGCTCACCCGGATTTGACAATCCAGGGACGATGGGCACTTGTCCCATCTGGACAGAATACCTTATGTCGCACTCACGTGTGAAATTGCGCATATGGTACCGTCCCGAAGGCGGCTACCATGAGGCCCAGGACTCGCCTGAAAAAAAGTGTCGTGACGACCATCCTAGGGATGTCAACTGCCGCACCGCAGCCCGAAGGGTCTGCAACTCTCCCCTAGGGAAAAAACGTTTCTTTCTCGTACATCACGGGACACAGAGCGGCATAGTAATTACTATGTGGGTAATAGAGATTACCTTCAGGTGATGGACACTGGCACACCCAAGACAGAAAATCCCCTCCCCTATATAACCCTTCCCATACCGGGAGTACCTCAGTTTTTTTGCCAGTGTCTAAGGTGTTGGTCACGGTTAAACATGTGTCTGGGCTTGTGTGTAGGTTCAATCCTTGGGCCTAGGCAAGCCATTCCGGATCCGTCCAAAGTGCTTCATAGCCAAAGGGCTGAACCCTGGGATCCAGTACTCTGGTTATACCCAAAACCAAGATGTTTTCTGGCAGGGTGCTATACAGGTCCAGAGGAGTGGTGCTCCTTGGGACCCCGGTCTTAGAAGGTCTGCTGACATTGCCCGCCGTGAGGGGTGAAGTTTGGGCTTCTGTGCCAAACAGGGTCCTGCGGCGTGGAAAAGGTAAGTGGAGATCTGAGGAACTTGGTTCTGCAGGGATCTTCAATTCTAATGTGTTTTTTCTTCCTGTTACCTTTTGGTTATTCCCGCTGGTCTATGCATGCCTAAATTATAAATCCTGAAATACATTTTTCACATAGGATTCAAGACATTGTGTTGTACCTTACTTAACCAGTAGAGCCCGCTGTGGGATGTCTTTGGGCTATACCTCCTATTAGTGTAAGCCCAGGCAGATGATAGACTCTCGCTGTAGAGAAGCTGAAAATTCGTCTGTCATGCTTACCACTGGCTCTGTCATCCCCGGGCTCTGTACAGCGGTGGCTCCTGGCTCCTCTCCCTATTGCCTACATTCCTCTCCATGTGTGTGTCAGCGTCGGCGGCACATTCGTGCACGCGCACACACGCAATATGTGAGAAATAGGCCGGAAGGGGGCGGGGCTTGGCGGATGACGCTCTGTGCTTGCTGGCGTGCTTCTACGCATGTGCGGGCTACCCAGCCACTTTAAAAGCGCAGTTTTTTTTCTGTGGAGTTGCTGTAGAGGGACAGAGCATGAGCTTGGTGGTAAACAGATCCCTAGAGGCATACAACAGGCGGTTGATACAGGCATCCCCTAGAAAGGCACATTAGTCAGGCACCAGACTGTTCTATATGCGCTAGACTATAAGTCAGTAAAGTGGTGTATTTGGCTATAGATACCTCAGCTTTGGGCTAAGGAATATGCCGTCCAAGGGCTCTGGGACTAAAAATCCTAAGAAGCAGAAAGGGTCTCCATCGGGCTCTGAGGGTCTGGGGCATGCTTTTACTGCACCAGCCTCCCCTGAAGGGATTGACCTGCCTGAGGGGGATCAGGCTGAGGATCAGGCTTCCTCTAATCGACTGTGGAGGAGCCTTTTTCAGCATCTCTAGCTGAAAGACTGTTGGTCCAGTCCTTGACGGTCATGGTTCGGTCAGCATTTAAGTTGCCCCTTTCTGAACCAATGACTGCTTCTGTTTCCTCGTTGTGGGTCTTTAAAAGCTCCACAGGCCAATTGTTCCTTCCCAGTCCATCCGTTACTGGAAGGACTTATTTACCAGGATTGGGAACATCCTGATAAACCGTTTGCTCCTCCTAAGAGGTTTTCGGTGATCTATCCTATGGAAGAGAAGTTCACCCAAAAATGGAGTGTGCCTACAGTAGACGCGGCCATCTCCTGTGTGAACAAGTCCCTGACATGTCCAGTGGATTATGTTCAGATGTTCAGGGATCCAATAGACAAAAAATTGGAATCCTTGTTAAAATCTGCCTTTTCTACAGCTGTGGCTGTGGCACAGCCAGCAGTGGCAGCTATTGGTGTTTGCCAAGCCTTAAAAGATGAGATGAAGCTGGTTTTAAGGGATTTGCCAGATCAGCAGGCTCATGATCTGGCTGATTTGCCTAGAGCATTATGCTTTGCGGTTGACGCCATCAAGGATTCGATCCATCAGGCCTCCCGCCTTACGCTGTCATTAGTACACATGCGTAGACTTCTATGGCTCCAGAACTGGTCAGCTGAGACGCCTTTTAAAAACCTTCTAGCCAGTTTTCCATTTCATGGTGAGCGTTTATTTGGCGAAGACCTGGATAAATATATCCAGAAGATTTCCAGTGGTAAAAGTACCCTCTTACCGGTCAAGAAGAGGTTTAGGGGCCCCTCTTTAAAGAGGCCTACCTCCCCAGTCCCTGGGACGTCTGTCTCTAAGCAGTTCCGACGGCCTCCCCGATCAAATTCTGGGGGCAAAACTCAGGGACAACCTCAGGGTAATAAAAAACCCTGGAACCGAAGAGGTACTAAACCGGCCTCCAAGTCGGTCCTATGAAGGGCTGCCCCCACTCAAGCGGGTGGGGGGAAGACTTCAGTTGTTCGCAGAGACTTGGCGAGAGACGATCAGAGACAGATGGGTGCTCTCCACAGTAACTCTGGAAATTGGAGTTAAGGGATTTCCCTCCTCCCCACTTTATGTGGTCAAACGTGTCAAAAGATCTGTTAAAGAGAGGATCTCTCCTTTTGGCATTGGACCAACTGTTACTCCAAGGAGTAATTGTGGAGGTTCCTATAAAAGAACGGGGGTTGGGATTCTACTCAAACCTCTTTACAGTCCCAAAGCCAAACGGGGACGTAAGGCCCATATTGGATCTCAAGGGTCTGAACAAATTCCTGAACATCCGGTCTTTTCGGATGGAGTCGATTCGGTCAGTAGCGGCTACCCTGCAAGGGGGAGAATGGTTAGCTTCCATCGACATCAAAGATGCCTATATGCACGTCCCCATTTTTCCGGGTCATCAAAGGTTTCTACGCTTTGCAGTAGAAGGGCGCCATTTTCAGTTCGTGGCCTTACCTTTCGGTCTGGCTACGGCACCACGTGTGTTCACAAAAATTTTGGCCCCCCTGTTGGCCGACCTAAGAACTCAAGGTGTATCGATAATGGCGTACTTAGACAACCTGTTAATAGATCACTCAGTTACCAAACTAAAGGTAGTGATTTACGACACGATCAGGTATCTGGAGTCTTATGGTTGGGTCATCAACCTAGACAAGTCAGCCTTACAACCAGTGAAGAGTCTGGAATATTTAGGGCTGCAGGTGGACTCAGACCAAAAGAAGATTTTCTTGCCCCTGGCAAAGATGTCTTCTTTGAAGGACCTAATCCAGCTGGTTTGTGCAAAAAAGACAGCCGTCCATAAGCCTGTGCATGCGGTTGCTGGGAAAGATGGTGGCATCGTTCGAAGCTGTACCGTACGCCCAGTTCCACTCAAGGAAATTGCAGAGGGCCATCCTTTCAGCATGGAACAAAAAGGTTCAGGCCCTAGACTTCCCGATGTCCCTGACCTCTTCAGTTCGGAAAAGCCTCTGTTGGTGGTTGGTACCCCAAAATCTGCAAAAGGGGAAATCTTTCAGTCCGATTTCTTGGAAGGTTGTCACTACAGATGCCAGTCTTGTAGGCTGGGGGGCAGTACTGGAGCAATGGTCTCTCCAGGGGAGATGGTCGGATACAGAGAAGGCTCTGGCCATCAACCTTCTGGAAATTCGGGCGGCTCGATATACCCTAAAAGCATGGACATTTAAGCTTTGGGGGTCCCCTGTCAGGATTCAATCAGACAATGCCACAGTAGTGGCATACGTCAATCACCAGGGGGGCACCAGGAGTTGTGCAGCCCAGAAGGAGGTGAATGACATCTTGAGATGGGCAGAAACGTATGTCCCATGCATATCCGCTGTCTTTATTCCAGGAATAGAGAATTGGAAGGCGGACTTCCTGAGTCACCAACAGTTATCCCCAGGGGAATGGTCCCTTCACCCCGACATTTTTCGATCAATATTTCAGTGGTGGGGAACACCGGACGTAGATCTGCTAGTATCCAGATTCAACACAAAGGTGGACAGATTTGTGTCTCGGACAAGGGACTCCCTCGCTTACGGATCGGATGCGCTGGTGTTCCCATGGGATCAGTTCAAACTAATATACGCGTTCCCGCCACTAGTTGTTACCTCGACTCCTCCACAGGGTCAGGTGGGAAAAGAAGCCAGTGATTCTGGTGGCTCCAGCGTGGCCCCAAAGATCCTGGTACACGGAGATTGTAAAGATGTCTGTGGGGAGTCCTTGAACCCTTCCCACTTCGTCCGGACCTGCTTTCACAAGGACCGGTATACCACCCTTCCTTACTAACTCCAGGTTTAACGATCTGGCTATTGAATCCCACATCCTAAAAAAGAGAGGTCTCTCTAGCTCTGTGGTATCTACCATGATCAATGCCAGGAAGCCGGTATCTAGGCATATTTACTATAGAGTTTGGAAGGCGTACATCGCTTGGTGTGAGGCCAGGAACAGGCATCCTCGTAAGTACGTTATAGGCAGAATTCTGGACTTCCTGCAGTGGGCTGTGGATAGGAAGTTAGCCTTAAGTACTATTAAGGGTCAGGTTTCGGCCTTGTCAATACTTTTTCAAAGGCCCCTAGCCTCGCATTCACTAGTTAAATCTTTTTTGCAAGGGGTGACTCGTATTAACCCACCGGTTAAAGCTCCCATATGTCCATGGGACCTAAACCTGGTTCTATCGGTTCTTCAGAGACAACCATTTGAACCCTTGCGGCACATTCCCTTGGTTCTTCTCACCAGGAAATAGTTTTTTTTGGTAGCCATATTCTCGACCAGGAGAGTGTCGGAATTGGCCGCTATGTCCTGTAGGAAGCCATATTTGGTAACCCGTAAGGACAGAGTAGTTCTACGTCCTCATCCAACTTTTCTTCCCAAAGTGGTATCGAGTTTTCATTTGAACCAAGATGTGGTTCTTCCTTCCTTTTTTCCCAAGCCTAGTTCGGTAGAAGAGAAATTATTACATTCTTTGGATGTAGTGAGAGTGGTTAAGGCTTATCTACGAGCCACCGCTCAGATTCGGAAAACAGATATGTTATTTATTCTGCCGGAAGGCCCGAAAAAGGGCCAGGCACCGTCGAAATCTACTCTTGCTAAGTGGATTAGACAGATCATTGTTCAAGCCTATGGCTTAAAAAGGAAGTTGCATCCATTTAAGATTAAAGCGCACTCTACGAGAGCAGTTGGTACTTCCTGGGCAGTGCAGCATCAGGCCTCCATGGCTCAAATTTGTGAGGCCGCGACATGGTCTTTGGTACACACGTTCACTAGGTTCTACCAGGTGGATGTAAGAAGTCAGGAGGATGTCGCCTTTGGGCGCAGTGTGTTGCAGGCTGCAGTTTAGATCCTCATGTCTGTTGGCGCCCAGCTTATGTATGGTGTCTCCCTCCCCTCATTTGGGCATTGCTTTGGGACTTCCCACATAGTAATTACTATGCCGCTCTGTGTCCCGTGATGTACGAGAAAGAAAATAGGATTTTTATAACAGCTTACCTGTAAAATCCTTTTCTTGGAGTACATCACGGGACACAGAGCTCCCACCCCTCTTTTGGGGACACTTATTGCTTTGCTACAAAATGGAGGTACTCCCGGTATGGGAGGGGACTTCCTATCTTGGGCGTGCCAGTGTCCATCACCTGAAGGTAATCTCTATAACCCACATAGTAATTACTATGCCGCTCTGTGTCCCGTGATGTACTCCAAGAAAAGGATTTTACAGGTAAGCTGTTATAAAAATCCTATTTTTGCCTCTGAGGAGTCCAAAATCAACCCCAGATATACTAGGAGTTGAGTCGGTACCAATACTGACTTCTGAGTGTTCAGCAGCCAACCAAAGTAACAGAGGGTCTGACAGTTTATAGACACGCTCACCTTTAATTCTGAGCTTGACGTGGCCCTCAGAAGAATATCGTCCAAGTAGACCATGATAGCGATGCCACGCTGTCTTGGCCAGAATAGCAAAGCGCAGACATCTCTGATGCCTGGTGCATCTGGGGACCTGCAAGTATGCGTCCTTGCCAAGGATGGCAAAAATCCCCCATATGGAGGACAGCGACAACAGAGTGAACCAACTCCCTCCGGGATCTTTGTACCTTCACAAAGCAATTGAGGAGCCTGAAATCCAAGATTGTAGTACCAAGAAGGAGGGGGTTCGCTCAAACAGGTCTGAGTAAAAAAAAACTGAAAGCCGTTCCTGTATTGAAAACAGGAATATCACCCCGCGTATCCGCAGGTCTTGAATCGCCCCATCTAGGGCTTCCCGACGAGTCGGCTGAAGCTGGCGGTTGGAGGGAAAAATTTAAATCTGTTCGGAGGGCAAGAGAGAACTCTATCTTGTACCCTGAGGAAACTACTTCGCAAACCCACCGGTCGGAGATCTGAGATGTCCACCACGTCGCGATTTGGCGAACACGTCCCCCTGCCCGAGATATGGGTGGGAACAGACCTTTATGCAGACGTAGATTTGTTCGCAGGTTTGTTGAGCTTGCAAAAACCAGGGACGCTTCTGTCCCTCAGCAGGTGCTTTACCGGCCCGGGATCGTTTCTTTGCCATACTAGGCGGACGAAAAAAACGATTGTGCACGGTAAAGAAGGGCCCTAGCCAACGGCGTGGCTCCTTACAATTTTTTTAATTGTGGGAGCAGCATGCTCTTACCTCCTGGCATATTTAATAATGTCATCCAGGGATGCTCCAAAAAAGTCTGTCACCCATATAAGGGCAAATCCATCAGGGCTTTCTTGGAAGATTGGTCCGCAGACCAATCTTAACCAAAGTAGACAGCGTAACACCACCACATAGCTAGACGCTCTGGCCATCAGAGGAATCGTGTCCAAGTCTGATTCATAAAATAATTTTAGGCTCTGTACTAGGGCCGAAACAACTAATTGATTAATCGACAACATATCGATTATGAAATTAATCAATTACCATTTTCATAATCGATTAATCGGGCAGTAACATAATGGGGTAAAAAAAAAAAAAAAAAAAAAAAAAAACTAAAATTGTCCCTTTATAGTACAAAAAAGAGCAAATCGCTACTGTAAATATTACTTTCTCTGTCCCACAGTAAAAAATGAACCCCTTACAGTAATGATTATTTGCTCTTTTTGTACTAATTTTATTTTCTTTAACCCCATTATGTTACTAAACATCTCACACCTCTGTTTTTTTTTGTTTTTTGCAGAAACACACTACAGTTCATTTACATGGTTTCCTATGGGACATGTTCACATCCATGCTTTTTTTCAGCTGCTGCGTATTTGGAAAGGGCAAGGACTTTTTTTAACGCAAAACAGTACTATTTTGTTTTTTAGGTTCAATATACTTCAATGGAGAAGCTGCAGAAAAGCATGTAATGTGCTTTTGCGGCAATTGGTGTTTTTAATCTGCCCAACAACAAATTGGCCCAAAAAAAATGTTAAAATGCAAATCGCAGCAAAATTACCTTTTTTTTTTTTAAGGTCATTATCCGATTAATCGAAACAATAAATCGGCCAACTAATCGATTATGAAAATAATCGTTAGTTGCAGCCCTACTCTGTACCATTTGGTCAGCTAGGGCTGTCCGGGGAAGCCTGGCGTGCCTTTAGCCCATTGTGCAGCATCTTGCCCATTCAGTGAGTGTCTGAGACACCAGGGCACCAACTATTGTTAGGCGCACAGCCAAACCCACTACCGTGTATAGGTTGCGGGTGACCACCTCAGCCTTCTTGTCCAAAGGGTCCTTGAAGGCAGGAGCCCCTTCCACCGGAACAGTGGCTAGCTGGTTTAGTCTGGATATAGAATGGTCCCCTATCGGGGTGAGGTCCATCTTTTCAAGAACGCTCTTCAAGAGTGTAACGCACCGCCAGATTTATTGGGGACTGAAAAAACCTTCTGTGGTTTGTCCCCCTCCTTGTATAAAAGTTTGTCTATATAAGACACACAAGGAAACACCTTAGCAGTGCGGGTCGCCTTACGGAACCCAAAAGGGACCGGCGCTACTCTCTTTAGATTATTTCGCACTGCGGTGATAAGGTCACTTACCAGAGCCCAATCGCATGCTGACCCGAATCCGGAGACTGTCCGGCCGATCTCGGTCCGCATCCTCAGATACATCAGAGCCAGGCCATAAGCTGTAGCTAGACTCAGCTCAGCATCTGAGTTGTCCCCAGGAGATGGCGGGAGGAGGGGGCGCTTTCTAGCCCCCGTGTTCTCACGCGCTGCTTCCACCTTGGTAATAAAGCATCATTGCAAGCTCAGGTGTTTTAGGGCAAAAAGCGTCTGCTTCTGACGCCGTGCTGACCCACACGCCTGACACAGGGACTCCCTGGCAAGGTACAGTAAACTACCCCCCTAGCTGCAGCAGAGACGAGGGTCCCCCCCCCCCCCAGAGGACTCACCACCCTGGAACAGAGTACGGCTGCTGTCCGCTACCTAGTAGAGCTGCTTCCTTGTCAGCTATACAGTCTGACCCAGCAGCGTGCGTCTTTTCGGTTTGCGCTGTTTATCAATGGCAAAATGGCCGCCGAGCTGCCAATAGAGGCCAAAACGCCGCGGGCCACAAGAACATGGCCGCCGGGCATAAATAGAGCATGGAGCACAGGAAAATGGCCGCCGAGCGGCCGCTAGAGGTCAAAACACAGCGCGGCCACATAAACATGGCCGCCAAGCTCAGATGACCAAACACCGCCTGGATCACAAGAAAAATGGCCGTAGCGCGGCCGCTAGAGGTCAAACAGCGCGGCCACAGGAACATGGCCGCCAGTGCAGATAGACAGTAAACACAACAGGGATCGCCAAAAACATCGCAGCCGAGCGGTCGATAGAGGCCAAATACAACGTGGCCGCAAGAACATGACCGCCAGTGCAGATAGAGCAATACAGCATGGATCACAGCAGAAATGGTCGCCGACAGCATGGAGCAGGACACACAGGTAAGGAAATCTCTTTAAGCAGCTTATAACAATGATTTAGCGAACATACATGCACAGTTCCCCACAGGTGAAGCCCTCCCCAGGTGAACCCCCGCCCCAGCAGCTAGCTCAGAGAGCCTAGGGAGGAGGGGAGGAAGGGAGGGGAGAAGGGAAGGATAGAACCCTTTACTCACCTCTCCAGGAATGCCCAACTCAGTCTTCCTGCCGAAGCAGGGGATTACTACTTACCCTTCCTGGTGGATCGTGCTGGAAACATCCCAGACAGACCATCTTCCGCATGGTGACTGAGATGACTGTATAGACCGGTCCGATGCAAGCCCTGGAGCGTATAGCTCACCGGCCACCCGTAGAGCGACGGGCATGTCGTGGACCACCCAGCGCGTAGCTATGGTCAACACATGCTCGATGGCCGAAAATGGGGAGACTACAAGGATCTGGGATACAGCCTGTCACCCAGTCGGCAGTCAATTGAAGATCACAGGAACAAAAATAAAATAAAATTTAAATCTGGAATAAAAAACCTCCAGGCCTATGGGCCCGAAAGGGAGCCATGTCTTCTCCTTAGCTAGGCAGAAAAAAAACTGATCTGCTTAGTGCAGGCTGAGAGGATATAGTCAGTAGGACCGCCCCCTGGGCGGGGCTGTTCAGCTTTGAAGTTGTTAATACTTTCTGCCTAGTCACTCCTAAAGGAAGGCTAATACCCACTTTGTCAAGATTAAGGCTGTGTCCGTCCATGAGCGAAAGAAAAACTTACCTTTAAATTCTATATCTTGGAATACAGTACAGGACACAGACTGAGTATTCATATACAGGTACACTGGGTTATAGACTATTACCTTCAGGTGGTTGGACACTGGCTAAGCCTTCAAGGTAACTCCTGAGTGCCTCTTTTACACCCCTTTCTCACTTTGTGAAGCATCAGTTTTGTAACAATCAATGCAGAGTAACCAAGGAATAGAAGGGAGGGATGTCGGTGTGCTAGATCGAACTCTTAGAAATAAAAATAAACAGGCAAGTCAAAATTTCTCTGATCGTACAACACAAGACGCAAAGTATTCATAGACCCTGGGACGTCCCAAGCAAAACTATGCCAACACGACCAAGAAAAAGGGTCCAAAAGGGAACCCAAACTTCAGAGTGCCTGAAAGCTGAATCTGCAAAAGAATGGACATCCACCTTGTAGAACTTTAAGAAACTATGAACAAAAGACCAGGAAGCAGGCTTACAAAGCTGACCTACAAAGACTTGGTGCTGAATTCCCCAGGAAACTCTCACCAATCTGATGGAATGTACACAGAAAAACATAGGTGATTAGATTTCATATTTATACAGTTGTTCTCATACCCTGGTTTACATACCCTGGCAGAATTTATGATTTCTTGGCCATTTTTAAGAGAATATGAATGATAAACACAAACAAAATTCTTTCACTCATGGTTAGTGTTTGACTGAAGCCTTTTAATATCAATCAACTGTGTTTACTATTTTTAAAATCATAAGGACAGCAGAAACTACCCAAATTACCCTGATCAAAAGTTTAGATACCCTGGTGATTTTGGCCTGATAGCATGCACACAAGTTGACACAAAGAGGTTTGAATGGCTATTAAAAAAGGTAACCATGCTCACCTGTTATCTGTTTGTAATGCGTGTGTGTGTGTGTGTGTGTGTGTGTGTGTGTGTGTGTGTGTGTGTGTGTATATAAAAGGTCAATGAGTTTCTGGACTCCTGACAGGCCCTTGCATCTTTCATCCAGTGCTGCTCTGACATTTTTGGATTCTGAGTCATGGGGAAAGCAAAATAATTGTCAAAGGATCTGTAGGAAAAGGTAGTTGATCTGTATAAAACAGGAAAGGGCTATAAAAAGATATCCAAGGAATTGAGAATGCCAATCAGCAGTGTTCAAACTCTAATCAAGAAGTTGAAAATGAGGGGGTTCTGTTGAAACCAAACCACGGTCAGGTAGACTAACTAAAATGCCAGCCACAACTGCCAGTAAAATTGTTCGGGATGCAAATAAAAACCCACAAATAACTTCAGGTGAAATACAGGACTCTCTGAAAATATGTGGTGTGGCCATTTCAAGATGCCCAATAAGGGCAACCAGAAAGATGGGCTGCATAGTCGAGTCGCCAGAAGAAAGCAATTACTACGCAAATGCCATAAAAGTATCCGGTTTACAACACGCCAAACAGCACAGAGACAAGCCTCAAACCTTCTGGCACAAAGTCATTTGGAGCGATGAGACCAAAATTTAGATTTTTGGCCACAACCATAAACACTACATTTGGAGAGGAGTCAACAAGGCCTACGATGAAAGGTACACCATTCTTACTGTGAAACACAGAGGTGGGTCGATGATGTTTTGGGGTTGTGTGAGCTACAAAAAGGCACAGGAAGTTTGGTCAAAATTGATGGAAAGATGAATGCAGTATGTTATCAAAAAATACTGGAGGAACATTTGCATTCATCAGTCACGATGGGACGTACTTGGACATCCCAACATGACAATGATCCAAAACACAAGCCCAAGTCGACCTGTCATTGGCTACAGCAGAATAAAGTGAAGGTTCTGGAGTGGCTATCTCAGTTGCCTGACCTCAATATCATTGAGCCACTCTGGAGATATCTCAAATGTGCAGTTCATGCAAGACAGCCCAAAAATTTACAGAAACTGGAAGCTTTTTGCCAAGAGGAATGGGCAGCTTTACCATCTGAGTAGATAAAGAGCCTCATCCACAAATACCACAAAATAATTCAAGCTCTCATTGATGTTAAAGGGGGCAATAAACGGTATTAAGAACTGGGTTATGTAAACTTTTGATCAGGGTCATTTGGGTAGTTTCTGCTGTCATTATGATGTAAAAAGAGTAAACACAGTTGATTGATAATAAATGGCTTCATCCAAACACTAACCATGAGTGGAAGAAAAGTTTTTGTCATCATTTATATTCTCTGAAAATGGCCAAGAAATCAAATTCTGCCAGGGTATGTAAACTTATGAGCACAACTGTACATCCCACAATGGTGGACTTGGAAGCAGGCTGTCCCTTGCAAGACCCCGAGAACAGGACAAATAAGAAATCTGTCTAAGCAAAGCAGTAACTTTTAAGTAGACTAATGGTTACTTAAGGTGACAGATCAATTAAGAATATCCCTGATGGGTTCTAAAGGTGTTCTTCAGCACAGAGAGAACCAAGTTGAGATCCCCAAGGAAGAACAGAATATACAAGAACGAAAGCGGTTTAAGAAAAACAGAATGGACAAACATAGCAGGTGATTTGTCCTTGGGAGTTTAAGCAAATCGCTTATAAATCTCACAAAGGCCAAGTTCTGATTAAGACCTGATTCTAGGAAGGCCAGAATGCAAGGCACAGAGTAATCTCTGGGATTGAAGTGCCTGTGTTAACACCAGGCAAAAAAGGATTTCCAGGTACAATAAAAGAGCTTCCTGGAACGGATTTTTCTTGCTTTCAGCAAGGTAAGAATAACAGACTCAGACACATCTGTCTTCTAAGACCTGAACTTCAACAGCCATGCCATTAAAGCCAGAGACTAAGAAGAAGGTTGGCATAGAGGGCCCTGAGACAGCAGATCTGGCTTGTTAGAAAGAGGAGACTGGGGACATCTGCTAGATGCTGTATGTATGCGTACAAGGTTCTTCAGGGCTAGTTTACTGCCATGAGAATCACTGTTTTTCTTTCTCTATCTTTTTGAGCAGATGTGGCAGAATTTACACTACAGGAAAAGCATAGCTTGGTCTGAACTGAAACCAGGGAAATACAGGGGGCCCCCGAGTTACGAACGACTCCTACTTACGAACGGCCTCAAATGCCAGCCACTTGTGCTCTACGATAACTTTCAAGCAGCTCCGACACATTCTACACTGCCGTACTACGCCCCAGATAACATAACAAGCCCCCGAACATCCCACATCCATGCACAGGCGGCAGTTACACTTACGAATGCAGTGTTCCGACCGGAAGTTGCACTTACAAATGCAGTGTTGCGACTTACGAACAACTTCGACTTACGAACAAATCTACAGTCCCTATTGTGTTCGTAACTCGGGGACCCCCTGTATTAGGACATGCAAGGCCAGAACCAGAGGATGTTTGGTCGTGGCTATAAACAGAGATGGTTTATAGTTGAATCTGGAGGCTAGGATGTCTACATCCAGGGTCCCCCATTTCGGACACACAGTATCAGACTGAAGATAGGCCCATTTTCCTTGATCAAGGTGGTGGCGGCTGAGGTAATCTACTGTTCCTTTAACATGTCTGTTTTAGGACTAATCAAAGGTATCGCTGTTTAACTCTTTTTCCAATGGATAGAGTTCAGCAAAGATTTTAGGAGGAGTGAAAATCCTTTCTGGAGTGATACCATCACAATTGAGTGCACATTATTTGTTCAAAAACAGGGAATGTTTTTAACCATTTCAATACAGGGCACTTTCACCCCCTTCCTGCCCAGGCCAATTTTCAGCTTTCAGTACTGTCACATTAAGTTTGACTTTAGTATCTTTTTAAGCTTTGACAATAAAACCTTGAAGCCGATTGGTTTCTATGCAGAGCTGCACTAGATTTTGCACTCTCCAGTTTTAGTAAATCAACCTCATTGTATTCTGACAGCGGAGACTCTCTGAAGTCAGAATATACTGAGCAGCAGCTTAGATTTGAGGTTTACAGAACCACCCCACAAAGCACAGCCAGTTGGATGACACCACTTTCACTGTTATACTTAAAGCGGAGTTCCACCCAAAAATGGAACTTCCGCTTGAAGTGCTGGTGACCTCCTGACATGTCACATTTGGTATGTCATTTTTTTGGGGGGGGGGGGGGGAAGCGGGGCCCCTAGTTTTTACAGGCACCCAGCTCCCACTTCCTCCCCTGGTGCCGCGGCGCCAGAAGGAAGTTCACTCCTCCCTCCCTGCAATCTTCTGGGACACGTCACAGGTCCCAGAAGATTGCCTGGCCATTCACAGCGCGTGAAGCCACAGCCGGGCGCCTACAGTTAGAATTCCAGCGCTGTGGAGAGGAGGGGGAGAGGAGCGAGGCTTTGTGCGCCCGCATCGCTGAACTGTGGGACTTATCAAAAGTCAGCAGCTACATTTTTAGTAGCGGCTGACTTTTAAATGGGTGGCACTCCGCTTTAAGAAATACAGTGATGTCATCGCTACACCTTCAACCTGCTGAGCAAACCATGAAGAAGCAGCAGTAGATCGATAAGGTCTTCCCTCTACTCACATGGCTCTCTCCTCGCATGTCATGTGGACGTGACTGTTGAAGCCACACTGATTTTCTTTTCATTTAACATACCAGACAGTTAGCCACAACCATTCCCCATGATCCCTATTTTTATGGGACCTGGTGTTTACAGTGGGTAATACCATCTTAATTGATAAACATCTTAATTGATTTCAGGACGCAAGCAAATTCCGCCTTTTACACCTGGGTCAGACTACCCGCTGTCCTTTGTCAGACATCCAGCATTTGCTGGAGCCGCCCATGGCCAATTGGTTTGCCTACCAGATCTATCATCTTTTAAAATCTACTATTACCCAATATGGAGCTATAGGTGAACTTACACAATTTAAAGATCTATGTTTGGATAGGTCTTACGTCCCTCATTTCTTCTCTCAACTTTACAAGCTGCTGGCAGCCCCCCAGCAGGCCATGTTCCAGTTTATACTGTGAGGGAAAAAAAAGTACTTGATCCCCTGCTGATTTTGGACTTTTGCCCACTAACAATGATCAGTCTATAATTTTAATGGTAGGTTTATTTTAACAGTGAGAGACAGAACAACAACAAAAATATCCCCCCAAAAAAATGCATTTTATTAAAATACAAATCAATTTATAAAACTTTTATGAGTGAAATAAGCATTTGATCCCCTATCAATCAGCAATATTTCTGGCTCCCAGGTGTCTTCTATAGAGCTCCTAATCTCAGCTTGTTACCTGTATAGAAGACACCTGTCCACAGAAAAAAATAGGATTTTTTACTCACCGTAAAATCCTTTTCTCTGAGTCCATGGACCGACACAGCTTCTCTATTGACAAAGTGGGTATTATCCGTTAATTAGGAGTGACTAGGCAGAAAAACTTGTAAAAAAGTGTTGCATCACACCTTCTACAGTACCGCCCAGGGGGCGGACCCTCTGGGTATACCCTCTCAGTCTGCATCTTCGCAGATCAGTTCGTCAAAAAGCAGTACAAACTTAAAAGGAGGGGTGGGTGCTGTGTCGGTCCATGGACTCAGAGAAAAGGATTTTACGGTGAGTAAAAAATCCTATTTACTCTTTCGTCCATGGACCGACACAGCTTCTCTATTGACAAAGTGGGACGTCCCAAAGCAGTGTCAGAGAAAAAACGAGGGGTGGTAACAGCATAAAAATAAACTTCACCCCAAACACAAAACAGCACTCCTCCAACAGAGGAGTTGCAACTCTAAACAGCCGCTTGCAAAACCTTGCGGCCAAAAGAGGCATCCGAAGATGCACCTACATCAATTTTGTAGAATTTTGTGAAAGTGTGAGCGGACGACCAAGTCGCCGCTTTACATAATAATTGGGAAACAGACGCTTGATTTCGGAAAGCCCAAGAGGCACCTATTGCCCTGGTCGAATGCGCCGTGACAGGAAAGGGGGGCGCCTGACCCTTTAAGGCGTAAGCCTGGATTACTGTCGGATCCACCTAGAGATGGTGGCCGATGAGACTGCTTGGCCCTTCTTGGGACCAGCCACCGAAACAAACAGTGAGTCTGACTTCCGGAACAGGGAAGTAGCAGATAGGTATACTCTCAAAGCTCGGACAACGTCCAAGGAATGCAACGCCGACTCCTTAGGATTCGACGGCTGAGGACACAAGGATGGAAGTACAATGTCTTCGTTGAGATGAAAAGCCGAAACGACTTTTGGAAGAAAGGAAGGCTGCGGCCGCAGCACCACCTTATCCTTGTGGAAAATCAAATAGGGAGCCTTGCAGGACAAGGCTGCCAGCTCAGAGACTCGTCTAACTGACGTAACAGCCACCAAAAAGACCACTTTCTGAGAAAGTGTCAAATGGGGAATATCTCTAATATTCTCAAACGGTGCCTTCTGAAGCACCGAGAGGACCAGGTTCAAGTCCCACGGAGGTAACGGGGGACGGACCGGAGGGGCCACATGTCGGACCCCCTGCACAAATGTACTCACGAGAGAGTGAGTCGCCAGGGGTCGCTGAAAAAAGACAGCCGGGGCAGATATCTGTCCCTTAATCGTACTTAGGGCAAGCCTTTGGTCCACCCCATGCTGTAAAAACAGCAGGATTCTGGAAACCAAATAGGTACGCGGATGCCATTTCATTTCCTCACACATGGAGATGTAGGCCCTCCAAGTGCGGTGATAGACCTTCCTAGAGGACGGTTTTCGAGCACTTCTCATAGTAGAGATTACTGAGTCTGACAGGCCCCGGTCTCTCAGTACCTGGTTCTCAACAGCCATGCCGTTAAAGCCAATGACTGTAAAGCAGGATGGAATATGGGACCTTGCGATAGCAGGTCCTTCCGTAGTGGTAGGCGCCAGGGGACGTCTGCTACCAGACGTACTAGATCGGCGTACCAAGGACGCTGAGGCCAATCTGGAGCGATTAGGATCATTGGAATTCCCTCTGCCTCCACTCTGCGGAGCAGAAGAGGAAGAAGCATTAAGGGAGGGAAGGCATAGATTAGCCGATACTGACCCCACGATGCTACCAACGCGTCCGTTGCGTCTGCCCATGGGTCTCTTGACCGGGCCACAAATCTCAATACCTTCCGATTGAGTCGGGAAGCCAGAAGATCTACGTCTGGTGTGCCCC
Organism: Rana muscosa; assembly: GCA_029206835.1. Classification (NCBI taxonomy): domain Eukaryota; kingdom Metazoa; phylum Chordata; class Amphibia; order Anura; family Ranidae; genus Rana; species Rana muscosa. Next base: position 36,999,227 of record JARGYO010000162.1, on the reverse strand, counting down.
ATCTTTGGCAGAGGAGTTGGAACACCTCCGGGTGTAAGGACCATTCTCCCTGGTCCAGCATCTGGCGGCTCAGGTAGTCCGCCTGCCAGTTTTCCACACCCGGAATGTACACGGCCGACAGTGCCGGTACGCTCCTCTCTGCCCACTTCAGGATGCGAGCGATCTCCGATGCTGCAGCTGAGCTTCTTGTTCCTCCTTGATGACTGACATATGCCACTGCTGTGGCGTTGTCTGACTGGATCCTGACTGGACGCCCTTGCAGTCTCTGAGACCATTTGAAGAGGCACAGCTTGATCGCCTGGATCTCCAGGACATTGATCGGCAGGAGGGCTTCCTCTGGGGTCCAGCGACCCTGCGCCGACTGGACACCCCAGACTCCCCCCCAACCTGTAAGGCTGGCGTCCGTCGTGATCACTATCCAGTAAACCGGAAGAAATGACTTCCCGGCCATTAGAGCCGGTGCTGTCAGCCACCATACCAGGGATCTCCTGACTAGGTGGCTCACTCGGATTTGATAATCCAGAGATGAAGGGCATCTGTTCCATCTGGACAGAACTTCCTTCTGTAACACTCGAGTGTGGTAGTGAGCATATGGGACCGCCTCGAAGGAGGCTACCATGAGGCCCAACACTCGCATACAAAAACGGAGTGACGACCAATTCCTGGAAGTCAGCTGCCGTACTGCAGCCCGGAGGGTCTGCAACTTCTCCACAGGGAGGAATACCTTTGCCTCTGAAGAATCCAGAATCAACCCCAGGTACCCTAGGCGTTGAGTGGGCACCAATACGGACTTTTGCGTGTTTAGTATCCAACCACAGTCTCGAAGAGTCTGACAGGTAATGGACACGCTTACCTCTAATTCTGAGCTTGAAGGGGCCTTCAGCAGAAGGTCGTCTAAGTAGCCTGTGATAGCGATACCCCGCTGTCTTACAAGTGCCAGAATCGGAGCGAGCACCTTGGTGAACGTCCTGGGTGCTGAGGCAAGGCCCAACGGGATGGCCACAAACTGGTAGTGGTCCTTCCCGATAGCAAATCGCAGAAACCTCTGGTGTCTGGAGTATATGGGGACATGCAGGTATGCGTCCTTGATGTCCAAGGAGGCCAGAAAGTCCCCCGGATGGAGAGCCGTGACTACAGATCGAACCGACTCCATCCGAAAACTTTGTACCTTCACAAAGCAATTGAGGGCTCTGAGATCCAAGCTTGGACGAACCCCCTCCTTCTTCGGCACAATGAACAGATTTGAGTAAAAACCCCGTTCCAGTTCTGGAACTGGAATAACTACCCCGCGTTCCAGTAGATCCTGGACCGCCCCATACAGGGCCTCCCGGCGGGTCAGTAGTAGCTGGAGATTGGAGGTGTTGAATCTGTCCGGTGGACAAGAGAGAAACTATCTTGTAGCCTGAGGAGATTACTTCGCAAACCCACCTGTCGGAGATAAGTGCTGTCCACTGAGTCGCGAATTTGCGAAGACGTCTCCCCACCCGAGAGCTGGGTGGGGGTGGACCTTCATGCGGACGCAAATTTGTCCGCAGGCTTATTGGGTATGCGGGACCAGGGACGCTTTTGTCCTTGGGCAGGCGCTTTATCGGCCTGGGGTCTTTTCCCTGTCGCCCTAGGGGGACGAAAAAACCACTTGCGTGCAGTAAAGGAGGGCCCTTGCCCTTAGCGTGGCCCCTTACCCTTGCTAATTTGGGTAAGCAAAGTGCTTTTACTTCCTGTGGCATCCTTGATGATGTCATCCAGAGAAGCCCCAAAAAGTCTGTCGCTCTTAAAAGGCAGATCCAACAGGGCTTTCTTGGAAGTCTGGTCCGCAGACCAGCCTTTTAGCCAGATCAGGCGGCGTATTGCTACTGCATAAACCAAAGTTTTAGACAGCAGGGGAATAGTATTCACGTCTGACTCGCAGACAAACCTAAGGCCCTGGACCAACAGGTCGGCCAATGTTATCTCATCAGGAGGAGCATCTCGCTCCTTAACCCCTGGAGTAGCAATCTTGCCCATTCAGTAAGTGTGTGAGACACTAGGGCCCCCGCCAATGCCGGGCGTACTGCCGAGCCTACCACTGAGTATAGGTAGCAAGCGAGTGCTTCAGCCTTCTTATCCACAGGGTCCTTGAAAACAGGAGCCCCTTCTACAGGAATTGTGGTGGCTCTATCAAGTCTGGACACCGGAGGGTCCACTATAGGGGGGAGAGGTCCATTTCTTCAGAAAACTCTCCTCAAAAGGGGTACCATACCGCAAACCTCTTTGGGGCTGTAAAGACCCTCAGTGGGTTCTCCCATTCCTTGTATAAGAGTTTATCAAAAGACACACAAGGGAACACCTTAGCACTGCGGGCAGGTCTATGAAACCCAAGTGGACCGGAGTCTCTGCTGCTTCTGCAGTATTTTCCAATTTTAGCATATCCCGCACTGCAGTAATAAGGTCAGATACCAAAGCTGTCTCGCGTACTGACCTGGACTTTGAGACATTCTCACTGTCCGGTCACGGTCTGCAGTCTCTGATGCGTCAGAATCTGGGCCCCGAGCCGTAGCTGGACCTGGTTCTGCACCAGAATTATCCCCAGAAGCTTGCAGGGGATGGGGCGTTTACTACCCCCTGTATTCGCGTGTGCTGCTTCCACCCTGGCAGCAAACGCCTCTAGGATTGCAGTCATAGCGTTCATAGACACCTCAGGGGCACCAGCTCCTAAATCTGGTGTTTCAGGGGAGAAGACATCTGGCTCAGATGCCATGCTGACCACACGCTGACACTCACAGGGCTCCAGGCAAGATATCAATAGGCCACCCTCCTGTGCTGCAGAGAGGCCGGGTCACCCAGAGGACTCACCACCCTGGATAGGTACTGCTATGCTGCGCCTGTGATGCTGTCCCACTGCTGCTGTGTCAGTCTGCTTCTTTTATCAGCACTTCCTGTGTGAATTTTCGCGCCAGTGTAATGCACCCTAGAGGCCGGAGGCTCTCGAAAAATGGTTGCCAAAAACGTCTGTATGGAAGATAATGTGGGCTCTAAGAAAATGGCCGCCGACAGAAGATAGAGGTCAAGCAGCCATAGCCCACAAAAAGATGGCCGCCGAACGGCAATATCTGCATACAGGGTGGACAAACATGGCCGCCGATCAGCTGATAGGGGCCAGTGGGTGTGGCCGAACCACAGGAAGATGGCCGCCGGGCAGTCACAAGAGGCCAAACTTGGCATGGACCACCTCAAAATGGCCGCCGACAGCATGGAGGAGGAAGGACACAAACACAGGTAAGAAAAAATGACATTTCTTTTAAATGTTAGTTACAGCCAGCCCCACTCCAGTGGGACCCCCTAGGTGACCCCCAGCACCCAGCAACCTTTAGCTAGAAGCCCAGGGAGGAGGGAAAGGCAGGGAGAGAGGGAAGAAAGGGGCCACAACCACTTACTTGATCTCTCCAGGAATGTCCAGCTAAATCACCCAGCCGAGGCAGGGGAGTTTTACTTACCTATCCTGCATGTATTCTGCTGGAAGACATTCCAAATAGATCATCGTCCGCGCACGGAAGGTGACTGTTGGCCAGGCATGCTGTGATTGGACCCAGAAGGGACGATCATATGTATGCCCTGGAGCATGACGCTCACCGGACAGGCTGCTGCGACTCGGCCGTAAGGTCAGCCGAAGCTGAGCGGTCCGATGCAAGCCTTGGAGCGTAAGCTCACCGGCCAGGCTGCTGCGACTCGGCCGTAAGGTCAGCCGAAGCTGAGCGGTCCGATGCAGGCCCTGGAGCGTAAGCTCACCAGCCACCCGTGGAGCGACAGGCATGTCGTGGAAAACCCAGCGCGTAGCTAGGGTCGGCACACGCTCGATGGCCGAAACTGGGGAGACTACAAGGATCAAGGATCCAGCCTGTCACCCAGTCGGCAGTTGATCAAAGATCGCAGGAAACAACAAATGTAACAAAAAAAATAAAAATATATATATATCTTTTTTCCCCGGACCAATGGGCCCGAAGGGAGCCATGTCCTACTCCTTGCTAGACACAAAAAAACTGATCTGCGAAGATGCAGACTGAGAGGGTATACCCAGAGGGTCCACCCCCTGGGCGGTACTGTAGAAGGTGTGATGCAACACTTTTTACAAGTTTTTCTGCCTAGTCACTCCTAATTAACGGATAATACCCACTTTGTCAATAGAGAAGCTGTGTCGGTCCATGGACGAAAGAGTAAATAGGATTTTTGTACTCACCGTAAAATCCATTTCTCTGACGTCCATGGACTGACACAGCTGGATACTGTAAAAGTGTGGGTATATGTCCCTGCTCGCAGGAGAAGAAGATCTAGGCAGATAGTTAGATGTTAGAAACATTCTAGAACAAACCAGAGCTTTACAGCCCCGCCCAGGGGGGCGGTCCCTCCGGACATTACCCTCCCACCTGCAGTCAGCAGACCTCAGTTCGTAACAAAGCAGTACAAACCTTAAAAAGGAAGGGTGGGTGCTGTGTCAGTCCATGGACGTCAGAGAAATGGATTTTACGATGAGTACAAAAATCCTATTTTCTCTTATCGTCCATGGACTGACACAGCTGGATACTGTAAACATGTGGGACGTCCCAAAGCAGTATCAGAAGGGTGGGAGCAGTAGTAAAGGAACAACCAAAACTTCACTCCAAACAAGCAGAGCTCCTCAACGGAGGAGTTGCAACATTAAACAGCGGCCTGCAATGCTTTGCGGCCAAAGGGAGCGTCCAAAGATGCAGCCACATCAACCTTATAAAATCTTGAAAAGGTATGAACAGACGACCGGGTCGTCGCCTTGCACACTTGTGCAACCGACGCTTGATGTCGGAAGGCCCAGGAAGTACCAATTGCCTTGGTGGAATGTGCCGCAACCGGAAAGGGAGGCGCCCGCCCCTTAAGGGCATAGGCCTGTATGACGGTCTGCCCGATCCACCTAGAGACGGTGGCAGATGACACCGCTCGGCCCTGTTTTGGACCAGACACAGACTTCCGAATGGAAACAGTAGCAGACAGGTACACTCGTAAGGCTTGTACCCTTCTTAATGTATGAAGCGCAAACTCTCAGGGATGCAAAGGGTGAGGACAGAAGAACAATGTCCTTCTTAAGGTGAAAGGCCGAGACCATGCTTATAAAAGAAGGATGGTCGTGGGCGCAACACCGCCATATCCTTATGGAGGACCAAGTAAGGCGACTTGCAGGACAAGGCCGCCAACTCAGACACCCGTCTAACCGAAACAATGGCCACTAAGAAGGCCACCTTCCGGGACAAGGTCAAGAGAGGAATCTCTCTGATATTCTCAAAGGGATGTTCTTGGAGAACCGAGATGCATCAAATTCAGATCCCAAGTAGGGAGAGGAGGCTTGACAGGGGGGATCACATGGCGAACCCCCTTCACAAAAGGTTCTAATCAAGGAATGGCCCGGTAGCGGTCGTTGAAAGACAGCCCGGACCGAAATCCGACCCTCAAAAAGGTATGCAAGGCCAGCTTTTGGGTCACACCACGCTGTAAGAACAGCAAAATCCTGGGAACGGAATACATCCGAGGACGCCACTCAAGTTCCTCGCACATAGCGATGCAAGCCTTCCAGGTACGGTGAGATATCTTTCTGGAGGAAGATTCCCGTGTCAACAACATAGAAGAGATGACCGAATACGAGAGAGAACTCGGTCCTTCAGCGCCTGGCTTTAAACAGCCATGCCATTAAAGCCAAAGACTGTAAAGCAGGATGAAGTATGGGATCATGAGACAGAAGGTCCACCCCAATAGGCAGTCGCCAGGAACGTCTGCGACTAGCCAAAGTAGATCGGCGTACCAATGTCGCCGTTCCGGAGCAATGAGGATCACTACTCCGCCCAGATGGTCATGTGACTTCCACACCAACATTTCCTGGATTGCTGAGCTGGGAGATTAGAGCAGTCTTTTCAATCTTAGTGGACGGTTCTCCCCAAAGGCCCTGGCTGGGTTTGGCCACATGCTCAACAACCAAAGGCATCTGGTAAGCTGGCTTTCCCTGTGGTGGTGGTGGTGCACTGGTTGTTTTTCAGTCACGGGTGTTGTCTAAGCAATTGGTGCCTATTGCTTTAAGATATAGGCACCTGGTGTGATTCATAACAGTGTTACGCTATTGTTGTTTTTTCTGTCTAACCCACTACTATGCCATGAAATTTATGCCACTATATGAAGCCCGTGGGATCTAGTAATCGATCACATCTGTGTTGTGAGAGTCATCATCATCCACAGAGGATTTCGTTATCTCCCACTGGGATAAAGGCCCTGGCTGGGTATAAGCCATCTGTGCTAAAAGGCTTTTGATCTGGTAAGCATTCATTGCACCTGTCAGCTGGCATTGTTTGAGATTCAAGTTTCTGTGGAAGGAATATATGAACTTTCGCTGAGATATTGAATTGATTTCTACAAATTGGACTTTTTAAGCGCAAATTTTTACTCTCTAGGATCACTGGAATGGCCTCAGCCCCGACTCTGCGAAGCCGGCGAGGCAACACAGTAGCGGAGGGTAAGCATATATCAGGCGATACTGCCCCCACGGCTTCCAACGCGTCTGACGCTTCCGACCAGGGGTCCCTGGACCTGACCACGATCTTGCCACCTTGCGAGTGAGTTGAGAGGCCATAAGGTCCACTTCCGGTGCCCCACCTCCGGTAAAGGAGGTGGAAACACCTCCGGATGCAAGGACCCTTCCCCTGCAATGCACACGGCCAACAGGACCGTCTTGCAGCGGGATGTATGAAAATCCCAAAGAGACACCACAATGTATCGGAGAAGGGAGGTCCCGGTGTACAGGGTGCCTCAACTGTTGGCCAATAAAGGCAACTTGGTGGAACTTCCCTAGAAACTCGGTCAGAGGACTAGTACCTCAGCCTCCACAGGTGGCGCAAACCCACCCCGGGCACAGAGACCCTAAAGGCTAAAGCAGTTGCAGTGCACCTACTAGACGACTGATGGATGAAGCAGAGGCTTTTGCCCAGTCATTGAGCTACAAAAACCGCCTGAGACGCAGCCACTAACAGGCGTAACTCTAACCTCAGCCTGGCGAACACAGTCCAAGCCAGCGCTTCTGATCACCACTGAAAGCAGGTGGAAAGTGATACCCCTGAAACCAGGGATCCTTGTGACAATGCTCCATCCAGCAGCTACCCATGGATAAGTGCTGATTGTACAAACACATAGTTTATACTATGTATTGCATCAAACGCGCAAATAGAGTGTGGGAGGAAACCCACCCAGCCACAAAGAGAATAATAATACCACCACATACGGCGTATGTAGTTTAGTATGTGTGGATAAACCTATTAAACACATATATACTGTGCCAGCGATGAAGGCGCGCACATCATCGGGGCTTGGACGTAAACCAGCCACGCAGATTGCGTACACAACCGTGTAGGTATGTTAGCCTGCGAATAAACAAAATGCACATGTTTATACTGTGCATAGCGCTGAGAATGCGGACACCATTGGAACGCAGGGGAGAAACCTGAGCACCCGGATGAAACCCATGCAGACTGCAGACGCATACCGTGTAGGTATTATAGTATGTATGCTAAACATTTTGCACAAGCCCATGTGTGCATAGCACCGAAGGCGCGCACACTGTTGGCGCGTGGGAGGAACCAAAGTACCCCACGCATACTCAGAGATTGCAATACCTACAACTACTGTGAATGTATTTAGTGTAGTGTATAATCATAATGTGTACGTTTACACCGTGTATTGCACCAAAGGCATGCATGTCATGTAGCGTGGGCGGAAACTCTGCAGACTGCACAGACATACCGGGTAGGTATGTTAGTATGTGGATATCCAATCGCACAAATTTAGACTGTGCATAGCGCCAAAGCGCCCATACCAATGGAGTGTGGGAGGGAACCGGAGTACCCGGAGGAAAACCACCCAGACCGCCTACACATACCGTCTAGGTATTATAGCATGCGTGATAAACATTGAACATGTTTAACTGTGCAGAAGGCCAAAGGCGCACATACCATCAGCGCGTGGGAGGAAACTGGAACACTCGGAAGAACTCCACGCAGACAGCACACAGATACCGTGTAGGAATGATAGCATGTGAATCAACATATTGCACATGTTTATGCTGTGCATTTCCATTGGAGCGTGGGGGGAAAGCGGAGTACCCGGAGGAACCCCACGCAAACAGTATACCCATACTGTAAACATGTATAGTATGTGCAATAAACATTTTGAACATGTCTATACTGTGCAGATAGCCGAAGCGCACATACCATGAGAGCGCGGGAGGACACCGGAGCCCCCGGCGGAAACCTGCGCCGTCCCAGAGAGTATAATACATACATATACTGTGAATGTATCTGGAGTCGTGCATAAACATATTTTGTACGTTTATATCATGTATGGCACTGAAACACAGCATTGGAACGTGGGGACAGCCACGCAGACACAGAGACCAATAACACATACATACACTGTGAATGTATGCAGTGTAGAGGTATAGGATGAGTTTTAATTATGGCGCAGAGGCGCATAATCTTCTCTGTATCATTCCAACCTGCTTGACTGTGCTGCCGAAGCAGCATGCAAGTAGCAGGTAACAGGTAACCTCTGATCCTCAGACCGTGTGTGTCTGTCAGAGCTCAAGCATTCCCCAGGAAAAGGCGGGAAATGTTGCCTCAGGATATCACACAGGAGGCTCATAAGGACTAGAGACATAAATGAATAAAGTCCTCCCCCCCACCATATCATCCATGCTGCTGTTGAGGCAGCGTGAGGAAAACAGTGAGGAATCTGTGTAAAAGAAAGGCTTGTCACAGCAATTCCAGCTTGAGAGTGTTTCTCACATCATCAATGAGATCACTTACAAGCGCCCTGTCATTCACTGACACAGAACTGGAGTCTTCCTCACAAGAGAATGTCCTGTTCATAAACATTAAATATTCAGAGCTCGGGTCCTGAGCACAGTAGCTAGGCCCATATCTGACTCAGAGCACTCCTTCACTAAAGATTTTTGTGGGGGGGAGGGGCCTTATAGCTCCTTTTGCTCGCACACCGCTTCCATTCTGACAAGGATGATTCCAGGACTGCTGACAACTGGTCCATAAGGACCGCAGGTGCAGGAAACATATGAACATGTTTAACTGTGCAGCACTGCCAGTTGCCCCAGGCAAGTGTGGAGAGCAGGTGTATCAGACTCCATAACGCCACCCTCTGAGACCTTATACACTATACAGTGAATATACAGTCCACCCACTGGCTATGCTGAGGCTGAGGAGGGGATACCCGGAGGACCCACCAACCCTTAAGGACCGCTAAGTCTGTGAGGAGATTGTGAGGGGATTCAGCGCCGCCGCCAGAACCGAAAATAAATGCACGGCGGCCACAAGAAAATGGGCGCCAGCCGCAGCCATAACTGCGCTATTAAACGCCAAGATGACAACCGAGCGCGAAATTCAAGCTCTAATGCGCGCCAATGGCGCACGCAATAACCACCTCAAACAGCGCCAATGCGCGCGCTAACGGCGCAAGCAATAATCACCTCACACACCAGAAAAACTGCAGACATGAGAGCCCAGCCAGGCCAGAGTGACCCCCAAGCACCCCACAGCACAGCACCAGTACAGGGTGTAGAGAGCAGCATAACAGGGGGGAGACAGGGAGAAACCCCCACACACAGAAACACAGCCAGCATGTACCCACCTTGCAGCAGGAGAGACTACTTACCCGTCCCTAGGAGGGACCCACTGTCTTGTTTCAGACAGACCTATCACAGAGTCGTACTGCGTAGCTGTCGGCCCGGTCAACCGCGAAAGATACAGTAGGTACTGTTCAATCTTGAGAGGACCGCGGGAGCATGAAAGCAACCCGGCCACCCCTGGAGCCACGGGGTATGTCGTGAACTGAGTCTCACGCACACAAGGCAAGGATCAGCACGCTCGATGGTCGGACAGGGAAGACTACGAGGATACTAGTGTACCCAACCTGTTGCCCAGCCGACAGTTGATTGAAGGTCTCAAAAATAAAATAATAAAATTCCCAAATGAAATAAAATTTAAAAGTAAAATCTTCCAGGAGACTGGCTCCTGAGAGAGCCACGTCTTCTCCTCCTGCTAGGCAGAAAAAAACTGAGGTCTGCTGACTGCAGGTGGGAGGGTAATGTCCGGAGGGACCGCCCCCCTGGGCAGGGCTGTTCAGCTCTGGTTTGTTCTAGAATGTTTCTAACATCTAACATTCTGCCTAGATCTTCTCCTGCGAGCAGGGACATATACCCACACATTTACAGTATCCAGCTGTGTCAGTCGATGGATAATAAGAGAAAAATCAGATTCCAATCTCTCCACCATGGCCAAGACCAAAGAGCTGTCCAGGGACAAGATTGTAGACCTACACAAGGCTGGAATGGGCTACAAACCAATCTCCAAGCAGCTTGGTGAGAGGGTGACAACAGTTGGTGCGATTATTCTCAAAAGGAAGAAACACAAAATAACTGTCAATCTCCCTCAGTCTGGGGCTCCGTGCAAGATCTCACCTCAAGGAGTTTCAATGATCATGAGAATGGTGAGGAATCAGCCCAGAACTACATGGGAGAATCTTGTCAATGACCTCAAGACAGCTGGAACCATAGTCACCAAGAAAACAATTGGTAACACACTACGCCTCAAAGGACTTTAATCCTGCCGTGCGCACAAGGTCCCCCTGCTCAAGAAAGCACATGTACAGGCCCTTCTAATGTTTGCTAATGAACATCTGAATGATTCTGAGAAGAACTGGGTGAAAGTGTTGAGGTCAGATGAGACCAAACTTGAGCTCTTTGGCATCAACTCAACCTGCCGTGTTTGGAGGAGGAGGAGGAACGCTGCCTATGACCCCAGGAACACCATCCCCACTGTCAAACATGGAGGTGGAAACATTATGCTTTGGGGGTGTTTTTCTGCTATGGGGACAGGACAACTTCACTGCATCAAAAGGGACGATGGATGGGGCCATGTACCGTCAAACCTTGAGTGAGAACCTCCTTCCCACAGCCAGGGCATTGAATAAAGAGAGAATCTGCAAAGAAGAGTGGGACAAAATCCCACCTGAGATGTGTGCAAACCTGGTGGCCAACTACAAGAAACATCTTACCTCTGATTGCAAACAAGGGTTTTGCCACCAAGTACCAAGTCATGTTTTACGAAGGGGTCAAATAATAGGATTATTATAACAGCTTACCTGTAAAATCCTTTTCTTGGAGTACATCACGGGACACAGAGCGGCATAGTCATTACTATGTGGGTTATATAGTTTACCTTCAGGTGCTGGCACTGGCAACTTCCAAACCGGAAGTACCCTCCCCTATATAAGCCCCTCCCATCCGGGAGCACCTCAGTTTTGTAGCAAAGCAATAAGTGTCCCCAAAGAGGGGTGGGAGCTCTGTGTCCCGTGATGTACTCCAAGAAAAGGATTTTACAGGTAAGCTGTTATAAAAATCCTATTTTCTTTCTTGTACATCACGGGACACAGAGCGGCATAGTCATTACTATGTGGGACGTCCCAAGGCAATGCCCAATGAGGGGGGGGATACACCATACCTAAGCTGGGCGCTATCAGACATGAGGATCTTTTGCGGCCTGCAACACACTGCGCCCAAAGGCGACATCCTCCTGACTTCTAACGTCCACCTGGTAGAACCTAGTAAACGTGTGTACTGAAGACCATGTTGCGGCCTTACAGATTTGAGCCAGGGAGGCCTGGTGATGCACTGCCCATGAAGTTCCAAATGCTCTCTTGGAGTACGCCCTAACTTTGAACGGAGGCGGTCTCCTTCTCAAGCCATAGGCTTGCATTATGACCTGTCTAATCCACTTGGCTAAAGTAGATTTTGACGCTGCCTGACCCTTTCTGGGGCCTTCCGGCAGGATAAACAAAGTATCCGTTCTACGAATCTGAGCAGTGGCTTTTAGATAAGCTTTAACTGCTCTTACTACATCCAAAGAATGTAATAACTTTTCCTCTACTGAACTAGGTTTGGGGAAAAAAGAAGGAAGAACCACATCTTGGTTCAAATGAAACCTCGCTACCACCTTAGGAAGAAAGGCTGGATGAGGACGTAACACTACTCTGTCCTTATGGATAACCAGATATGGCTCTTTACAGGACATAGCGGCTAATTCCGACACTCTTTTAGCCGAACAAATGGCTACTAGAAAAATCCATTTCCTGGTGAGAAGAACCAAGGAAATGTGCTGTAATGGTTCAAATGGTTGCTTCTGTAGAACCGACAGAACCAGGTTTAAGTCCCATGGACATATGGGAATATTAACCGGAGGGCTAATACGCATCACTCCTTGTATAAAGGCTTTGACTAGTGAATGCGAGGCCAAGGGCCTTTGAAAAAATATTGACAAGGCCGAAATCTGACCCTTGATAGTACTCAAGGCAAGCTTCCTATCTACAGCCCACTGTAGGAAGTCCAGAATCCTACCTATTACGTACTTACGTGGATGCCATTTCTTGGCCTCACACCAGGCGATGTATGCCTTCCAGATTCTACAGTAGATCTGCCTGGATACCGGCTTCCTGGCATTGATCATGGTAGATACCACAGGATTAGAGAGACCTCTCTTTTTTAGAATGTGGGCTTCAATAGCCAGGCCGTCAAACCTAGGGCTGGTAAGGAAGGGTGGTATATCGGTCCTTGCGAAAGCAGGTCCGGACGATGTGGGAGGGTCCAAGGACTCCCCACAGACATTTTTACAATCTCTGCGTACCATGCTCTTCGGGGCCACGCTGGAGCCACCAGAATCACTGGTTTCTTTTCTACCCTGATTCTGCGGAGTAATCGAGGTAACAATTGTGGCGGTGGGAATGCATATATCAGCTTGAACTGATCCCAAGGGAACACTAGGGCATCCGAGCCGCAAGCTAGGGGATCCCTTGTCCGAGAGACAAACCTGTCCACCTTTGCGTTGAATCTGGATGCTAGCAGATCTACATCCAGTGTTCCCCACCGCTGACATATTGTCCGGAAAACCTCGGGGTGAAGGGACCATTCCCCTGGGCATAATTGTTGGCGACTTAGAAAGTCTGCCTTCCAATTCTCCACTCCTGGAATGAATACTGCGGATATGGCTGGGACATATCTTTCTGCCCATTTCAGGATGCAATTCACTTCCCTCTGGGCTGCACGACTCCTGGTGCCACCCTGATGATTGATATATGCCACTGCCGTGGCATTGTCTGATTGAATTCTGACAGGGGACCCTTGGAGTTTGGATGTCCATGCTACTAGGGCATACCGGGCTGCTCGTATCTCTAAGAGATTGATGGGCAGGGCCTTTTCTGCATCCGACCACCTGCCCTGGAGAGACCATTGCTCCAGTACTGCTCCCCAGCCTATAAGGCTGGCATCTGTAGTGACCACCTTCCAAGAAATCGGACTGAAGGATTTCCCTTTTTCCAGATTCTGGGGAACCAACCACCAACGGAGGCTCTTGCGCACGGAAGGGGACAAGGACATTCGTAAGTCTAGGGCCTGAACTTTTTTGTTCCAGGCTGACAGTATGGCCCTTTGCAAATTCCTTGAATGGAATTGACCGTAGGGTACTGCTTCGAATGATGCCACCATTTTTCCCAGCAGCCTCATGCACAGGCGTATGGATGGCTGTCTTTTTGTACCCACTAGGTGGATCAAATCTCTCAAAGACGACACCTTTTCTTGAGGCAAGAAAATTTTTCTCTGGTCTAAATCCAGCCTTAGCCCCAAGTATTCCAGACTTTTGACTGGTTTTAGGGCTGACTTGTCTCAGTTGATAATCCAACCGTGAGATTCCAGATACTCGATTGTCTCGTGAACAACCACTTCTAGTTTTTCCACTGAGTGGTCTATCAGCAACAAGTCGTCTAGATATGCCATTATCGTTACACCTCGTGTTCTTAGATTGGCCAATAATGGGACCAGAATTTTTGTGAACACTCGTGGTGCTGTGGCCAGACCGAAGGGTAAGGCTCTGAACTGAAAATGGCGCCCTTCTACTGCAAAGCGTATAAATTTTTGGTGGACTGGAAAGATGGGAATGTGCAAATAAGCATCTTTGATGTCAATCGAGGCTAACCATTCCTCCCCTTGTAGGGCAGTGGCCACCGATCGGATCGACTCCATCCGGAAAGTCCTGATATGTAGGAATTTGTTTAGCCCTTTTAGATTTAATATGGGCCTCACGTCCCCGTTTGGCTTCGGGACTGTAAAGAGGTTTGAGTAAAACCCGAACCCCCATTCTTCCAGGGGAACCTCCATAATTACTCCTTGGAGCAATAGTTGTTCTAGTGCCAACAGGAGGGATCCTCTCTTCCGGGGATCCCTTGGCACGTTTGACCTTATAAAATGGGAAGGAGGGGAGTCTTAACTCCAATTTGTATCCCAGACTTACTGCGGAGAGCACCCATCTGTCTCTGATCGTGTCCCGCCAGGTCTCTGCGAACAACTGAAGTCTTCCCCCCACCCGATTGAGTGGGGGCAACCCTTCATGCATTTGACTTTGGGGGAGGTTTTGCACCTCTCCTGACCCAGGGTTTCTTGTTACCCTGCGATTGTCCCTGATTTTTACCCCCGGGATTTGACCGAGGAGGCCGTCGGAACTGTTTCATAGCCGATGTCCTAGGGACTGGAGAAGCAGGCCTCTTAAAAGAGGGACCTCTAACTCTGTTTTTAACCGGCAAGAGTGTACTTTTACCGCTGGAAATTTTCTGGATATATTTGTCCAGGTCTTCCCCGAATAAGCGTTCACCATGAAATGGGAAGCTGACCAGCAATTTTTTACAGGGAGCTTCAGCAGACCAGTTTTTGAGCCATAGAAGCCTGCGCATATGTACTACAGACAGCGTAAGGCGGGAGGCCTGATGGATTGAATCCTTTATAGCGTCAACCGCAAAGCATAAGGCTCTAGGTAGATCAGCTAGGGCAAGGGCCTGCTGATCTGGCAAGTCCTTTAAGACCTGTTTCAACTGATCCTTCACTGCTTGGCAGACCCCAATAGCTGCCACTGCTGGTTGTGTCACCAAGCCTGCTGTAGCAAAAGCAGATTTTAATAAGGACTCCAATTTTTTATCTATTGGTTCCTTAAACATTTGGACATTATCTACTGGACATGTCAGTTATTTATTCACACAAGAGATGGCTGTGTCCACTGTAGGGACCTTCCATTTTTTGATGAACTTATCCTCCATGGGATAGACCACCTGAAATCTCTTGGGAGGAGTAAATATTTTATCAGGATGTTCCCAATCCTGGTAAATGAGCCCTTCCAGTAAAGGATGGATTGGAAAGGAACAAACAGTCTGGGGAGCTTTTAGCGACCCCAACGAGGAGACAGAAGTGGATGATGGCTCCGCAAGGGGCATTTTAAATGCTGATCGGACCATGTTAGTCAGGGACTGAACCCATAATCTTTCAGCATGTGATGCTGAGAATGGCTCTTCCACTGTTGATTCCTCTACAACAGAATCAACCTCATCCTGATCCCCTTCAGGTAGGTCGATCCCTGTATGGGACTGTTGCTCTGCTAACAGGTACTCTGAGGGAGGAGACGGAGATCGGGCGCGCTTTCCCTCTGATAGGGAGGCAGCGATCAATGTTGTCAATCTCTCTTCCAGCCCTCCCAGAGCTGAGGAAAAAACCTCCTCTGTTATATACACAGGAGCAGGTGAACTGAGGACAGCCACAGTACCAGGTACTCCTGAGGGTGCTCTACGGTCACTAACCTCTGATTCTTCAGGGGAGATTGGTGCAGCCAAAGCAAGCCCAAGATCCTCAGAGCCCGATGGAGACCCCCTATGCTTCCTGGGATTCTTAGTCCCGGAGTTTTTAGATGGCATATTCCTAAGCCCAAAGCTGAGGTATTCCAGCCGAAATACACCACTTACTGACAATAGTCTAGCACAATTGCTGCTATATAAACAGTTGGTGTCTACTAATGTGCCTTTCTATGGGGATGCCTGCATCAACCGCTTGCTGTATGCCTCTTTTTTTTTTTTAAATGTTGCCAGCTCTGTCTCTGCACTCCATAGCCAGCTCACAACACATAATTGTGCCTTTTAACATGATGGGACGCCCGCACATGCGCATAAGCGCTGCGGCGCGCACCGAGCGTCATCCACCAAGCTCTGCCCCTTTTTCCAGCTCACCTCTATATATAGAGGCACGTGCGCCTTTGCCGCTCTTTTTGAAAAATAAACTAGGGACAGGAGACAGGGCCCTGTTTGCCGCAGGGCCAGGGGATGGACGAGCATTGCAACATGGCAGAGGAAGCAGTTTCCCACAAGAGAACTCACCATCTGCCTGGACTTGACTCTGATGAAAAGAAAAAGTCCACATGACAAGAAATGTTCCACAGCGGCCTCTAGTGGATTAACACAGGTACCGCGGTCTGTCCATTTTTTTTTTTTCTCGACCACTATTAAAATTATTACATTTTTTAGTAGTTACAGGCATGCACAGATATTTAGCGGGAATACCGTTAGGTAACAGGCAGAAAGACATATTAGGCTTGGGGGTCCCCTAATAGAACCAAGTTCCTGGGGGGCCCCCACTTACCTTTTCCCTGCCGCAGGACTCTGTTTGGTCCACAGAAGCCCAAACTTCACCTCTCACGGCAGGCATTGTAATTAAACCTTCAGGGACCGGGTTCCCAAGGATTCCACTCCCCTGGACCTGTATAGCACCCTGCACAGAAAGCATCTTGGTCGTGGGTATTACCAGAGCTCTGGATCCCAGGGTCCAGCCCTCCTAAGAGAAGCATTACAGGCAAAACCTTGCTCTTCTCTGCAAGGCCCGGGTACCGACCGTTTAGCTATGAAGCTTTTTTGGTCGGATCCGGAATAGCTTACTGAGGCCCAAAAGAACCTGTACGCAAGCTCAGTGAAAAACACATGTTACTTCTTGGCCTACACCTTAGACACTGGCAAAAAACTGAGGTGCTCCCGGATGGGAGGGGCTTATATAGGGGAGGGTACTTCCGGTTTGGAAGTTGCCAGTGCCAGCACCTGAAGGTAAACTATATAACCCACATAGTAATGACTATGCCGCTCTGTGTCCCGTGATGTACGAGAAAGAAACTTATTTCGCTCATTAAAATGCAAATAATATAACTTTTTTGAAATGCATTTTTCTGGCTTTTTTTTATTATTCTGTCTCCCACTGTTAAAATAAACCAACCATTAAAATTATAGACTGATCATTGGTTTGTCAGTGAGCAAACTTACAAAATCAGCAGGGGATCAAATACTTTTTCCCTCACTGTATATGCAAGTGTGAGGAAAACTCTCACATGACTTTCTCCGCAGCCCAAGTGGAACAAGCCATCTTGTTTGTACTCAAATCACCCATTGCTAACAAATTTCAGGAGCAAGGCTTCAAGATTGTATTGCTGTTATAGGGTCCCAACGACGCTACAGATGTTTTACAGATGTTCCTGCACGTGTCTAACCTCTGCTGATGTGGCCAGGAAGAAGGGTTTTACCTGCACATCTTTTAGAGCTGTTCAAAAATCTGTCCTTTTTGGGACTAGGTGTGGTAGCTAGTGCTCAAGCTTACATCCATGGATTTGGGCAATAACCCTATGCGCTATCTTCTTCATCTTAATAGTGTCCCACTTTTGTGGTACAAATCCTCCCTTATGGTGCAGTTGTTCAAAGCAGCCCGGGCCTGTGTCCCAGCTCGTTGGAAAACAGCCCTTTTCCCCTCCCATGTCTCTGTGGCTGCTCAAAATCAATGATATTTAATGCATGAAACATCTTACAGCCTTTTTCTACAAGGAGGAGAGA
Source organism: Rana muscosa (assembly GCA_029206835.1). Lineage (NCBI taxonomy): Eukaryota > Metazoa > Chordata > Amphibia > Anura > Ranidae > Rana > Rana muscosa. The sequence goes on along the minus strand of JARGYO010000162.1, from coordinate 36,981,449 downwards.
TTTCATGACACGCATCCATGGTCAATCTTTTCCTGCTCTAATGTCCGCAAGGAATTAATGTGTTTTTTTCGGACACAGGACACTCTTTGGGTGACCTTGACTTTTCTCGAAATCTTTTGTCAATGGGGTTTGACCTAGACTATTACAGACCAGCCTAAACTTGCTACCTTTGGTATCCTTTGTGGACCTTATTTTTTCCTCCCTCCTGGCACATCCTTCCCTTCCTCCTTCTCACTTTTTTTTTATAAACACACAACACACACCTTCCCCCCCCCCCCCACTCTGTATTCATCTATAATCTTCTACACATATATTCTGTAAAAATAAAAAAGCATGTTTTTGGTCAAAGAATATTAGGTTTGCATCTTCAAAATGATCCTTTAAGCTCTCCCTCTCTACTGGCATCTCCCACACCCCTCTAAACCTTGTACTGGTCACACCTATGCTAACCTTAAACCCTACCACCACCACCCAACCCCTCCTTCAGAGCTTAAAGCCCAATATTAGGCTGAAAAAAAAAGAAGAAAAACTTGCAGTGGGCCTACAACCTGCTTCCCCAAAAGACATCACTTAGGAACTGCCCACCACCAGTTCATCTTTAAAATTACAGTGGGTAGGAGTGGGAGGACCGCATGATTAAGGCTGTGACTCCTGTTTAATGTATTTTTAAGGAGGTGGAGGCCTTTAAATGGCAGTGGCCAGCAGTGGACGGGCTTTATGACAATAGGGGATAGACCTAAAAAAGGAGAGTAGTGTTACAGTAGGGGGTATAGAAAAGAGGGGCACCATTACAGTGGGGCCGGGAGATATGCATGAAACAAGAGGAGCTGTGAGTTAACTTGGCAAGGAGTTCTGTGTCACAGGAATCTGCAGCAATGAACAGAGGCGGCTGATGAGAAGAGATTTATGGCGCTGGGGGACACAGTCAACAAAGCACCAGTCTTACGGTGTGGAAGCTGGCAGGAAAAAGACTGTTCTGAGGACTAGCGTGGAAAAAAAATACTGCATATACTCGAGTATAAGCTGAGATTTTCAGCCCTTTTTTTTGGGCCGAAAGTTCCCCCCTCGGCTTATACTCGAGTCAGCGAAATTGAACATTGTAAATTGTACCTGAAAAAAAATTGAGAGGCTGCGGCGTCCATCGTTTAAATCTCGCAGTCTCTTCCGTGATAGGCGGAACTGTGTCTGCTGAGAATCGCCTATCACGAACGTTCTCTCATCCTCACCCATCCCAGCAGACACTGTGTTCAGTGTTCTGCCAATCACGGATGTCTGCTGGGAAACTGAGGATGAGAGAACGTTCGTGATAGGCGGAACTGTGTCTGCTTAGAAAACGCCTATCACGGAAGGGAAGAGGAAGAGACCGCGAGTTTTAAACGATGGACGCCGCAGCCTCTCAATTTTTTTTCAGGTACAATTTACAATGTTCAATTTAAAATTTAGGGGAACAGCGTGGATGGGAACAGCGTGGAATGGGAACAGCGTGGAATGGGAACAGCGTGGAATGGGAACAGCGTGGAATGGGAACAGCGTGGAATGGGAACAGCGTGGAATGGGAACAGCGTGGAATGGGAACAGCGTGGAATGGGAACAGCGTGGAATGGGAACAGCGTGGAATGGGAACAGCGTGGAATGGGAACAGCGTGGAATGGGAACAGCGTGGAATGGGAACAGCGTGGAATGGGAACAGCGTGGAATGGGAACAGCGTGGATGGGAACAGCGTGGATGGGAACAGCGAGGATGGGAACAGCGAGGATGGGAACAGCGAGGATGGGAACAGCGAGGATGGGAACAGCGAGGATGGGCACAGTGAGGAGGCAGTGACAATTGGCTTAGTGAAGTTGCAATGGGCACAGTGAGGTGTGCAAATGGGCATTGTTGACCCTCGGCTTATACTCAAGTCAGTAAGTTTTCCCAGTTTTTTGTGGTAACATTAGCTACCTCGGCTTATACTCGAGTATATACGGTAAGCGGTTGTGGAAGATTTCTGCAAATGCTGTAAAATATGAGATCAGAGTTCTTTTTGACCCCAAGATGTCTTATTTAAGAGGTTCTGTCATGCTTTTGTTCTATTACAAGGGATGTTTACATTCCTTGTAATAGGAATAAAAGTGACACTATAAATAAGAAAAAAATAAAAATAAATTTTAAATGCGCCCCGTCTTCGCTCGCGTGCAGAAGCGAATGCATACGCAAGTAGCGCCCGCATGTGAAAACGGTGTTCAAATCACACGTGAGGTATTGCCGTGATTGTTAGAGCGAGAGCAATTATTCTAGCCCCAGAGACCTCCTCTGTAACTCAAAACATGCAACCTGTAGATTTTTTTAAATGTCGCCTATGCAGATTTTTAAGGGTAAAAGTTTGTCGCCATTCCACAAGCGGGCGTATCTTTGAAGCGTGACATGTTGGGTAGAGGTCGACCGATATATCGGCCGATTTTTGGCACTTTTTAATTAAGCGGCATCGGCCGATAGTGCTGAAAAAAAAAGCCGATTTAAAAAACTTCAGCGCCACTTGCAAATAACTTCTTTCATAGAAGTCAATGCAAGTTCCCTGAAGTTTCCCATGGAGGTGGAGTGATGTGTCTCTGGGCAGCCTGCCAAGTGAGAGAAAAGAGATACAATGTTTCTTCTTATCAATGAACTGAACTCTGTGTGTAGAAGTTCTCAGTTTAACCATTTAAAGACAAAATCTTTTCTGACACTTGTAGCTTACAAGTAAAAATCCTGTATTTTCTGCTAGAAAATCACTTGGAACCCCCAAACATTATATATATTTTTTTAGCAGAGACCCTAGGGAATAAAAAGGCGGTTGTTGCAATATTTTATGTCACACAGTATTTGCGCAGCGGTCTTTCAAACTGAATTTTTTGGGAAAAAATACACTTTAATGAATTTTAAATAAAACTAAACAATAAAGTTAGCCGTTTTTATTTATTTTTTTCGTCGAAAGATTTTGATTACCTGTTTTTGTGCCTGCTTCCTGATTCCCTTACCGAAGATGGCGGCGGCAGCACCCGAGAGCCTAGGGAGAGATCGGCTTTGTGTGCCGACATCGCGGGCGCCCAGGACAGGTAAGTGTCCATATAATTAAAAGTCAGCAGCTGCAGTATTTGTAGCTAATGACTTTTAATATTTTTTTTTTCGGCGGAACTCTGCTTTTACACTGGAGCGGGTAGGCGTTGACGGTAAAACGCTGCTAGTTTTAGCGGCGCTTTACCATCATTTTAGCGGCGCTAGTCGGCTGCTAGCGGGGCGCTTATAACCCAGCTAGCGGCCGATGAAGAGGTTAAATGCACCCGTGTAGCACCGCTGCAGAAGCGCTTTGCAGGCGCTTCGGCAGCAGTGCCCATTAATTTCAATGGGCAAGAGTGGTGGAGGAGCGGTATACACCGCTCCAAAGATGCTGCTTGCAGGACTTTTTTTAACGTCCTGCCAGTGCACCGCCTCAGTGTGAGACTGCAGGGAAGCTGTTTTGCAGCCACTTTTACAGGTGCTATTTTTAGCCCAAAAGTGCCTGAAAAACACCCCAGTGTGAAAGGGGTACAACTGTTAGATTTTATGAGATGAAGGGAAAAAACATCGGCCTAACATATCGGCCTAAAAAAAAAAAAAAAATCGGCATCATATATCGGCCACCACGATTTCTACATATGGGCATCGGCCAGAGAAAAACCCATATCGGTCAACCTCTAATATTGGGTATCAATTTACTCGGCGTAACATCAAAATATAAAAAAAAATTGGGCTAACTTTAAAAAGTGAACTTTTTCCCCCAAAAAATTTGATTTTTTTGTACTCACCGTAAAATCCTTTTCTCTGTCGTCCATGGATGGACACAGCTCCTTAAATCTTGACAAAGTGGGTTATGTTCCTCCTGTTCATAGGAAAGGACTAGGCAGAACATGTTAGTTATCTTAAAACATGTAACTTTAAACAGAGTTGAACAGCCCCGCCCAGGGGGCGGTCCCTCTGTACATAACCCTCCTACCTGCAGCCAGCAGCCTCAGTTCGTAGTAAAGCAGTACAAACTAAAAAAGGAGGGGTGGGTGCTGTGTCCGTCCATGGACGACAGAGAAAAGGATTTTACAGTGAGTACAAAAAAATCCTATTTTTTCTTTTCGTCCATTGACGGACACAGCTCCTTAAATCTCGACAAAGCGGGACATCCCCAAGCAGTGTCAGAAAAAACAAGGGGTAGAAACAGCAATCAAAAGAAGACTTAAACTTCACCCCAAATAAACAGAGCTCCTCACGTAGGAGTTGCAACTTCAAACAGCCGCCTGCAAAACCTTGCAGCTAAAGGAAGCATTCGAAGATGCACACACACATCAACCTTGTAAAACCTTGTAAAACTTTGGGAAAGTGTGAACAGACGACCAGGTCGCAGTCTCACACACCTTAAAGACAAATGATAGATGACGGAAAGCCCAGGAAGCACCAATTGCCCTGGTTGAATGCGCCATGACAGGAAAGGGAGGCGCCTGCCCCTAAAGGGCATAGGCCTGGATTACGATCAGCCTGATCCACCTAGAAAGGTGGCCGATGAGACCGTCAGGCCCTTCTGTGGACCAGATACCGACACGAACAGCGAGTCAGAACTCCGAAACGGAGCAGTAGCAGACAGGTACACCCGTAAGGCGCGTACCACGCCCAAGGTATGTAGCGCAGCCTCCTGGGATGTTACGGCTGAGGACACAAGGATGGAAGCACAATGTCCTAGTTTAGGTGCAAAGCCCAAACCACCTTAGGAAGGAATGAAGGTTGCGGGCGAAGCAGCGCTTATCCTTATGGAGGACCAAGTAAGGCGACTTGCAAGACAAGGTCGCCAATTCAGAAACCCTTCTGACCAAAGTAAAGGGAACTAGAAAGGCAACTTTTTGAGAAAGAGTGGAATCCCCCTGATGTTCTCAAAGGGAGGTTCCTGAAGTACTGAGAGCACTAGAGTCAAGTCCACGGAGAAAGTGGTGGTCCAATCGGGGGAACCACGTGTCGGACCCCCTGCACACACGTACTTACCAGTGAGTGAGCCACCAGAGGCCGTTGGAAGAAGACAGCCAAGGCTGAAATCTTCCCCCTTAACAGTGCTTAAGGCAAGGTTCAGATCCACTCCGCACTGTAAGAACAGCAGGATCCGAGAAACCGGCTATGTCCGTGGGCGCCCGGCCATCTCATCACACATAGAGATGTAGGCCTTCCAAGTGCAAATGGTAGATCGTCCGGGAAGAAGATTTCTGGGCCCTCAACATGACGGAGATTACTGAATCTGCCAGACCACGGTCCCTTAGTACCTGGCTTTCACTAGTCATGCCGTTAAAGCCAGCGACTGTAAAACAGGATGAAGTATGGAACCTTGAGACAGAAGGTCCTCCCGCATTGGCAGCCGCCAGGGAGCGTCAGCTACCAGTCTTGCGGAGGTCGGCGTACCAGGGACGCCGGGACCAATCTGGGGCGATTAGAATCACCAGAATTCCCTCAGCCTCCACTCTGCGGAGCAGACGAGGAAGTCATTTCATTAGGGGAAAGGCATAAAGTCCCCATGGAGCCACCAATGTGTCCGACGCATCTGCCCAGGGATCCCTGGACCTGGTCACAAACCTCGACACCTGCGATTGAGTGGAGAGGCCAGGAGATCCACAACTGGTGTGCCCCAATTCTGACAAAGCAATTGAAACACCTCTGGGTGTAATGATCATTCCCCTTGGTCCAGCATCTGGCGACTCAGATAGTCCGCCTGCCAGTTTTCTACGCCCTGGATGTAAACAGCCGATAGAGTCGGCACACTCCTTTCGGCCCAACTTAGGATGTGAGCGACTTCCGACGCTGCAGCCGAGCTCCTTGTTCCTCCCTGATGGTTGACAGAAGCCACCGCCGTTGCGTATCCAACTGGAACCTGATCAGACGCCCCTAAAGTTTCTGCGACCACTAGGAGAGGCACAGTCTGATCGCTCAAAGTTCGAGGACATTGATCGGCAGGCGAGATCACAGTCCCATGGAAAGGAAGGAACGACCTCCTGGACTGAAGAGCCGGGAATTCCAGCCGCCCTCTCAGGGAAGCCTTGACCAGGTGACTTACCTGAATCTAGAGACAATGGAGATCTGTTCCAGTGGACACGATCTCCTCCTGCAATACTTGAGTGTGGAATTGGGCATACGGAACTGCCTCGAAGGAGGCCAACAGGAGGCCCAGAACTCGTGCAAAAAAAACAGAGAGACGACAATTTGCAGGATGCTAACAATTTCACCGCCGACTGAAGCATCTGCAACTGCTCCAAAGGAAGGAAGACCTTCGCCTCCGAAGAGTCCAGGATCAAGCCTAGGTACTCCAGACACTGAGTCGGTACCAACACCGACTTCTGTATGTTCAGTACCCAATTTCCCAAGGGATCTGACTGGCTATAGACATGTCCTCCTCTAATTCTGAGCCAGAAACAGCTCTCAGAAGAACGTCCAAGTAGCCCACTATATCAATGGCTCAGCAAAGCCCAGATCGGGGCAAGCACCTTGTGAACAACTCTTGGTGCCGACGCCAAGTCAAATCCCAAAGCGCAGAGTCCTCAGATGGCTGTTGCAGATGGGGACATGCAAGTATGCGACCCTGGTGTCCAGAGACGCTAGAATTCCCCAAAAACAATACATACACACACTGTGTATGTATTAATGCGTATGTTCTTACTGTGGCGCCGAAGACGCGCATTTCTTTGGAGTGTGGGAGGAAAACGGAGTACCTGGAGGAAACCCACGCAGACACAGGGAGAACATGCAAATACCAGGCAGATGGTGTCGGGGCCTGGGTTTGAACCAGTGAACCTCTTGCTGCCAGGTGAGGGAGTTAATCACTACACCACTGTGCTGCCCTACAAGGTATTGAGGGCCCTGAGGTCCAAGATTGGACGGACACCGTCCTTCCGTGGGACTACCAACAGATTCAAATAGAATCCCTGAAACCCTTCCACCAGGGGCACAGGTAAAATTATTCTGCACCAGAGCAAGTCTTGTACTGCTCCCATCAAAGCAGACCGACGAGCCGGAAGGAGAGGAAAAATTTGAGGGAAAGATCTGTTTGGTGGACAAGAAGAAACTATCTTGTACCCCTAAGTGACCACCTCGCAGACCCACTGGTCAGAGAGCAGAGAGGTCCACTGAGCTGCAAACTCGCAAAATCATCCCCCCCCCCCACCCTTGAGTCGGGCGGGGACAAAAAATCATGCGGTAGCATGGTATGTTAGCCGTCACATTCGTGCACGCACCCAGGGACGCTTCTGTCCCCCAGCTAGAGCCTTGTCAGCCCTCTACTGATGAAAATACCACTTCTGTGCGGAATAGGAGTGCCCCGGCCAATGGCGCGGCTCTTTCCCCTCAGAGGACTGCGAGAGAAGAGCGCTCTTGCCTCCAGTGACATCTTAACAATGTCATCCAGCGAGGTACCAAAAAACCCCAGAAAGGCAATCTGCCAGACCTCACTTGGGAGCTTAAGCAGCGGACCACCATTCCAGTCAATCAGGCGCCACAGTACCACCGCAGATACAGAGGTTCTGGAAATCATTTACATACACACACCGAGTATGTATTTGTGTATACATTCTTACCGTGGCCGAAGGCGCGTGTGTCTTTGGAGTGTGGGAGGAAACCGGATCACCCGGAGGAAACCCACGCAGACACAGGGAAAACATGCAAACCCTAGCAAACTGCGACGGGGCCAACCACTCTTGGAATGTCGCAGCCATATATAGATCGCAACACTGACCCCAGCATCATGCCTTGGACCTCCTATCAGAAGGATCCTGTAGGATAACGGACTGCCATACGCTGGGGGACCACAAGGACCTCTGTGACCGTTCCCATTCCTTATTTATGAACTTATCAAAGAAAGTAACAGATTTGTGTGACCTAAGGGAGACAGACTCCTCTGCGGAAGTCCCAGCTGGAGATTGTCCCTCACAGCATCAGAAGTGCACTCAGAAGTGCCCTGACAAACATTTCCCAGAAGATGGAGGGGGAGGGGGCGTTTCCTTACCCCCCTTACGCCCGCAATCCGTTTCTACCTTGGTAACAAAAGGTTCCAGGACTATCTATAAACGTATCCATGGAAACCGCAGGTTCAGGGGCACCATTTGCTGCCTCTGGCAATGTATGAGGAAGAAAGGTCACATACTGACTCCATAAACACCCACTGACAGCCCTCAGGGACCAAGTGAAAAACACAGAGTCCACCCTCCATGCTGCACTGACCGGGGGGGTAACCCAGGGGAATCACCACCCAGAAGAAGGAGACCGCCCAGCACCGCTGCCCGCCTTGTATACACAGTGTGTGATGAAAAAGCTGTGAGGAGAAAGAACTGCGCTGTTCAGAAAGCCAGTGCTAGAGGCCAAACCCACTCCAAAATGGCCGCCAGACGCCTCAGATAAAAAAGGGCGTGGACCACAAGAAAATGGCCCCCGCAATACTGACCTGCTCCACAGCGCGGCTACAACAAAATGGCCGCCAATTGAAGTTTTAACAGAAAAAAAACACTAAAAAATAGGATTTTTATAACAGCTTACCTGTAAAATCCTTTTCTTGGAGTACATCACGGGACACAGAGCGACATAGTCATTACTAATGGGTTATATAGATACCGTCAGGTGCTGGCACTGGCAACTTCCAAAACCGGAAGTACCCTCCCCTATATAAGCCCCTCCCATCCGGGAGCACCTCAGTTTTGTAGCAAAGCAATAAGTGTCCCTAAAGAGGGGCGGGAGCTCTGTGTCCCGTGATGTACTCCAAGAAAAGGATTTTACAGGTAAGCTGTTATAAAAATCCTATTTTCTTTCTCGTACATCACGGGACACAGAGCGACATAGTCATTACTAATGGGATGTCCTAAAGCAATGCCAAATGAGGGGGGGGATACACCATATATAAGCTGAGCGCTATCAGACATGAGGATCTTTTGCGGCCTGCAACACACTGCGCCCAAAGGCGACATCCTCCTGACTTCTAACGTCCACCTGGTAGGACCTAGTAAACGTGTGTACCGAAGACCATATTGCGGCCTTACAGATTTGAGCCAGGGAGGCCTGGTGATGCACTGCCCATGAAGTTCCAACTGCTCTCGTGGAGTGCGCTCTAACTTTGAACGGAGGCGGTCTCCTTCTCAAGCCATAAGCTTGCATAATGACCTGTCGAATCCACTTGGCTAAAGTAGACTTTGACGCTGCCTGACCCTTTCTGGGGCCTTCCGGCAGAATAAACAAAGTATCCGTTCTGCGAATCTGAGCAGTGGCTTTTAGATAAGCTTTAACTGCTCTTACTACATCCAAAGAATGCAATAACTTTTCCTCTACCGAAGTAGGTTTGGGGAAAAAAGAAGGAAGAACCACATCTTGGTTCAAATGAAACCTCGATACCACCTTAGGAAGAAAGGCTGGATGAGGACGTAACACTACTCTGTCCTTATGGATAACCAGATATGGCTCCTTACAGGACATAGCTGCTAATTCCGATACTCTTTTTAGCCGAACAAATGGCTACTAGAAAAATCAATTTCCTGGTGAGAAGCACCAAGGAAATATGCTTTAATGGTTCAAATGGTTGTTTCTGTAGAACCGACAGAACCAAGTTTAGATCCCATGGACATATGGGAATATTAACCGGAGGCCTAATACGCATCACTCCTTGTATAAAGGCTTTGACTAGTGAATGCGAAGCCAAGGGCCTTTGAAAAAATATTGACAAGGCCGAAATCTGACCCTTGATAGTACTCAAGGCAAGCTTCCTATCTACAGCCCACTGTAGGAAGTCCAGAATCCTACCTATTACGTACTTATGTGGATGCCATTTCTTGGCCTCACACCACGCGATGTACGCCTTCCAGATTCTATAGTAGATCTGCCTGGATACCGGCTTCCTGGCATTGATCATGGTAGATACCACAGCATTAGAGAGCCCTCTCTTTTTTAGAATGTGGGCTTCAATAGCCAGGCCGTCAAACCTAGGGCTGGTAAGGAAGGGTGGTATATCGGTCCTTGCGAAAGCCGGACGACGTGGGAGAGTCCAAGGACTCCCCACTGAAATTTTACAATCTCCGCGTACCACGCTCTTCGGGGCCACGCTGGAGCCACCGGAATCACTGGTTTCTTTTCTACCCTGATTCTGCGGAGTAATCGAGGTAACCATTGTGGCGGTGTGAATGCATATATCAACTTGAACTGATCCCCAGGGAACACTAGGGCATCCGAGCCGCAAGCTAGGGGATCCCTTGTCCGAGAGACAAACCTATCCCCCTTTGCGTTGAATCTGGATGCTAGAAGATCTACATCCGATGTTCCCCACCGCTGACATATTGTCCAGAAAACCTCGGGGTGAAGGGACCCTTCCTCTGGGCCTAATTGCTGGCGACTTAGAAAGTCCGCCTTCCAATTCTCCACTCCTGGAATGAATACCGCAGATATGGCTGGGACATATTTTTCCTGCCCATTTCAGGATGTAATTTACTTCCCTCTGGGCTGCACGACTCCTGGTGCCCCCCTGATGATTGATATATGCCACTGCTGTGGCATTGTCTGATTGAATTCTGACAGGGGACCCTTGGAGTTTGGATGTCCATGCTACTAGGGCATACCGGGCTGCTCGTATCTCTAAGAGATTGATGGGCAGGGCCTTTTCTGCATCCGACCATCTGCCCTGGAGAGACTATTGCTCCAGTACTGCTCCCCAGCCTATAAGGCTGGCATCTGTAGTGACCACCTTCCAAGAAATCGGACTGAAGGATTTCCTTTTTTCCAGATTCTGGGGAACCCACCACCAACGGAGGCTCTTCCGAACTGAAGGGGACAAGGACATTGTAAGTCTAGGGCCTGAACTTTTTTGTTCCAGGCTGACAGTATGGCCCCTTGCAAATTCCTTGAATGGAATTGACCGTAGGGTACTGCTTCGAATGATGCCACCATTTTTCCCAGCAGCCTCATATACAGACGTATGGACGGCTGTCTTTTTTGTACCCACTAAGTGGATCAAATCTTTCAAAGACAACACCTTTCCTCGAGGCAAGAATATTTTTCTCTGGCCTGAATCCAACCTTAGCCCCAAGTATTCCAGACTTTTGACTGGTTTTTAGGGCTGACTTGTCTCGGTTGATAATCCAACCGTGAGATTCCAGATACTTGATCGTCTTGTGAACGACCACGTCTAGTTTTTTCACTGAGTGGTCTATCAGCAACAAGTCATCCAGATATGCCATTATCATTACACCTTGTGTTCTTAGATTGGCCAATAAAGGGCCAGAATTTTTGTAAACACTCGTGGTGCTGTGGCCAAACCGAAGGGTAAGGCTCTGAACTGAAAATGGCGCCCTTCTACTGCAAAGCGTAGAAATTTTTGGTGGACTGGAAAGATGGGAATGTGCAAATAAGCATCTTTGATGTCGATCGTGGCTAACCAATCCTCCCCTTGTAGGGCAGTGGCCACCGATCGGATCGACTCCATCGGAAAGTCCTGATATACAGGAATTTGTATAGCCCTTTTAGAATTAATATGGGCCTCCCGACCGCGTTTGCTTCGGGACTGTAAAGAGGTTTGAGTAAAACTCGAACCCTCATTCTTCCAGGGGAACCTCCATAATTACTCCTTGGAGCAATAGTTGTTCTAGTGCCAACAGGAGGGACTCTCTCTTCCGGGGATCCCTTGGCACGTTTGACCTCAAAAATGGGAAGGAGGAGAGTCTTTTAACTCCCAACTGTATCCCAAACCTACTGCGGAGAGCACCTATCTGTCTTGATCGTGTCCCGCCAGGTCTCTTGCGAACAACTGGAGTCCTCCCCCCACCCGACTGAGTGGGGGCTTCAATGAATTTAACTTTGGGGGAGGTTTTGTACCTCCCCTGACCCAGGGTTTCTCATTACCCTGCTACTGTCCCTGTTTTTTACCCCCGGGATTTGACCGAGGAGGCCGTCGGAACTGTTACACAGCCGATGCCCCAGGGACTGGAGAAGCAGGCCTCTTAAAGAGGGACCTCTAACTCTGCTTTTAACCGGTAAGAGCGTATTTTTACCGCTGGAAATTTTCTGGATATATTTGTCCAGGTTTTCCCTGAATAAGCGTTCACCATGAAATGGGACGCTAACCAGCCATTCTTTACAGGGAGCTTCAGCAGACCAGTTTTTGAGCCATAGGAGCCTACGCATATGTACTATAGACAGCGTAAGGCGGGAGGCCTGATGGACTGAATCCTCTATGGCGTCAACCGCAAAGCCTAAGGCTCTAGGTAGATCAGCTAGGGCAAAGCCTGCTGATCTGTCAAGTCCCTCAAGACCTGTTTCAACTGATCCTTCACTGCTTAGCAGACCCCAATAGCTGCTACTGCTGGTTGTATCACCAAGCAGATTTTCATAAGGACTCCAATCTTTTATCTATTGGGTTCTTGAACATTTGGACATTATCCACTGGACATGTCAGTGATTTATACATACAAGAGATGGCTGCGTCCACTGTAGGGACCTTCCATTTTTTTTTTTTTTTTTTCTTTTTTGATGAACTTATCCTCCATGGGATAGACCACCGGAAATCTCTTGGGGGAATAAATATTTTCTCAGGACGTTCCCAATCCTGGTAAATGAGCCCTTTCAGTAAAGGGTGAAGTGGAAAAGAACAAACAGTCTGGGGGCTTCTAGCGACCCCAACGAGGATACAGTAGTGGTTGATGGTTCCGCAAGGTGCATTTTTAAATGCTGATCGGACCATGTTAGTCAGAGACTGAACCCATAATCTTTCAGCTTAAGATGCTGAGAAAAGGTTCCCCCACTGTTGATTCCTCTATAACAGAATCAACCTCATCCTGATCCCCTTCAGGCAGGTCGATCCCTGTATGGGACTGTTGCTCTGCTAACAGGCACTCTGAAGGAGGAGACGGAGATCGGGCGTGCTTTCCCTGACAGGGAGGCAGCGATAAATGTTGACAATCTCTCTCTAATCCTCCCAGAGCTGAGGAAAATCCTCCTCTGTTACATACACAGGAGCAGGTGAACTGAGGACAGCCACAGTACCAAGTACCCTGCGGGGTCTCTACGGTCACTTACCTCTTTACTTCAGGGGAGACTGGTGCAGCAGGAGTATGCCCAAGATCCTCCGAGCCCGATGAGACCCCCTTCGCTTCCTGGAAGATTCAGTTCCGGAGCTTCTGGACGGCATATTCCTAAGCCTAAAGCTGAGGTATTCCAGCCGTAATACACCACTTTTACTGAGAATAGTCTAGCACAATTGCTGCTATATCACAGTTGGTGTCTACTAATGTGCCTTTCTAGGGGATGCCTGTATCAACCGCTTGCTGTATGCCTTTAAATGTTGCCAGCTCTGTCTCTGTACTTCATAGCCAGCTCACTACAATATTGTGGTTTTTTTAAACTGCTGGGACGCCCGCACATGCGCAGAAGCGCTGCGGCGCGCACAGAGCGTCATCCCCCAGGCTCCGCCCCCTTTCCCGGCTCACCTCTATATATAGAGGCGCGTGCACGCGCGCGGGCATGTGCGCCTTCGGCGCTAATTTCAAATATGGTAACAAGGGACAGGAGTCAGGGCCCCTCTTTGCCGCAGGCCGGGGGATGGACGAGCACTGCAACATGGCAGAGGAAGCAGTTTCCTATAAGAGAACTCACCATCTGCCTGGACTTTGCTCTGCTGAGAAGAAGCTAGTCCACATGACAAGAAAACCTTCCACAGCGGCCTCTAGTGGACAAACACAGGTACCGCAGTCTAATATATGAAATATATATAAAAAAAATTTTTTTTTTTTTTCTTGACCACCATTAAAAATTATTACATTTTTTTAGTAGTTACAGGCATGCACAGAATTTTGCGGGAATACCATTAGGTAACAGACAGAAAGACAAATTAGGCTTGGGGGTCCCCCAATAGAACCAAGTTCCTGGGGGCCCCCACTTACCTGTTCCCCGCCGCAGGACTTTGTTTGGTCCACAAAAGCCCAAACTTCACCTATCACGGCAGGCATTGTAATCAAACCTTCAGGGACCGGGTTCCCAAGGATTCCACTCCCCTGGACCTGTATAGCACCCTGCACAGAAAACATCTTGGTCGTGGGTATGACCAGAGCTCTGGATCCCAGGGTCCAGCTCTCCTAAGAGAAGCATTACAGGCAAAACCTTGCTCTTCTCTGCAAGGCCCGGGTACCGACCGTTTAGCTATGAAGCTTTTTTGGTCGGATCCGGAATAGCTTACTGAGGCCCAAAAGAACCTGTACGCAAGCTCAGTGAAAAACACATGTTTCTTCTTGGCCAACACCTTAGACACTGGCAAAAAACTGAGGTGCTCCCGGATGGGAGGGGCTTATATAGGGGAGGGTACTTCCGGTTTTGGAAGTTGCCAGTGCCAGCACCTGACGGTATCTATATAACCCATTAGTAATGACTATGTCGCTCTGTGTCCCGTGATGTACGAGAAAGAAATGGCATCAGCGACGCAAAAGATGGCGCCCAAGGCCAGGAATGTGGACGAGAAGGCCTGCAGAGACTTCCCAGGAGATGGACCCCCCCTCACAGAAAGCGTACCCTGGTGCTCCATGGTCCCCCACAGCTGTTCCATCCTGCCGAGACAGGAGGAACCGTAACTTACCCGTCCTTGCAAGGACAAGCTGGCGCGTCCCTGACAGACCCACAACTGATGGTACGGAGTAGCTGTCGGCCCGGTCCACTGTGAGTGAGGCAACAAGCAGCCCAGGCACATATGTGGACCTTGGAGCACGTGCTCACCGACCACCCCTGGAGCCATGGGGTATGTCGTGGTCAGAACCAAGCGCAAAGCAAGGGACTGGCACGCTGAATGGCCGGAACTGGGAAGACTACAAGGATCTATATATCCAGCCTGTTGCCCAGCCGGCAGTTGATAGAAGATATCACAAAAGAAAAAATCCTTCAGGACTCTGGGCCCAAAAGGGAGCCACGTCCTTCTCCTCTGCTAGGCAGAAAAAAACTGAAGCTGCTGGCTGCAGATAGGAGGGTTATGTACGGAGGGACCGCCCCCTGGACGGGGCTGTTAAACTCTGTTAAAGTTACATGTTTTAAGATAACTAACATGTTCTGCCTAGTCCTCTCCTATGAACAGGAACATAACCCACTTTGTCAAGATTTAAGGAGCTGTGTCCGTCCATGGACGAAGAGAGAAAGTGCGCTTGTAAGACCGCTGTGCAAATACGGTGTGAAAAAAAGTATTGCAATGACCCACCATTTTATTCTCTAGGGTGTTAGAAAAAAATATATATAAATGTTTGGGGGTTCTAAATTATTTTCTAGCAAAAAAACTTGTAAACACCAAATCTCAGAAAGAGGCTCGGTCCTTAAGTGGTTAAATAAAAGACAGATTTTTTTGGCATGATCAGTTATATTTTCAATATTAATGCCAAAATGTTATGATTTCTGCCAGGGTATGCAAACTTTTGAGCACAACTGCAATGTATATATATATATATATTGTGAGGGGGTTAGCTCGGTAGCGGGTGTGTGTGACCCCCTGGTTGGGCTCCCCACACAAAAACAGGGCCAGCAGACGGAGGTTGTGGTTTTCAAAATCAAAAGGTGCGGTTTATTTCTCTATGTACAGTGACAAAAACACAGCAAAGCCAAAAAGAAACATAAACAAAATAAATCCTGGTCAGCTTGACCTCTGACTAAACATGCAGGTTTCCTAAACTAACAACTGGGATCAGCCTGGTGCTGTCCTAGTCCCTAAGTCCCTGGTTTAGTCAATGTCCAAACAAATAGCCACACAGGCTTTTTCTCACCGCACAGGGGTTCACTCTCCCTAGACAGTCCACACAGGTCTGGGTCCAGGCATGAGCAAACACCTAATGAATCTGGGAGTTTTTATAGAGGCCTTAAACGAACTGACAGGCTTCAGCTGGTCTCATCAACTCCCTGCCTGCACGACGCCCAGCCCTCTCCCTAGAGGTATGAGTCATCCATGAGCCCACTAGCCTCAGCTGGGCTTCATCAACTCCCTCCCTAGTTGTATAAGTCGGCATAAAGCCTGAATCTGGGAGAAATATATCTACCCCCCTGGATGCAACCAGGTGACTTTACCTTCCTGCTGTCACAATATATATATATATATATATATATATATATATATATATATATATATATATATATATATATTACACACACACTGTGTATAGAAAAGAACCACAGTTTGTTGCTTTGCAGCCTGATATTAAGACAGACAGTTTGTTTTATCCAGCTGTATTTACTATTGTAACTTATAACATTCACATGAAAGATATAACTCCAACATGTCAGAATTTTTTTTTAAAATTCAAAACCAAAATCACTAAGTTGGAAAAAGGATCACCCCCTTATGTCATAATTGTGTTGGACCACATTTTGCTTTAGTTACAGACTTTAATCTGTAGGGATATGTCTCTACTCATTTTGCACATCTAGACTTTGCAATATTTGCACACTCTTTGCAGAACTGCTCAACTTTAGTTAAATTTGATGGTGAACATTTGTAGTTGCACAGTCATTAAGTCATTCCACAAATTTTAATGGGGTTGAAGTCTGGACTCTGACTAAGCCATGCAAGGACATTCTTCTTTTTTCCCTTCGACCACTGTGTGGTAATTTTTGCTGTGTGATTTGGGTCACTGTCATGTTTGAAGATAAACCTTCTACCCATTGACAACTTCCTGGCAGAGGGCAGCAGATTTTCCTCAAGAATATGATGGTATTTTGCCCCATCCATTTTCTTCTACCCTGAGAAGTGCTCCAGTCCCGGCTGCAGATTAACACCCCCAAAACAGGATATTACCACCTCCATGCTTTACTGTAGGAATGATGTTATTTTCATAGTGAGCGGCATTGGATTTTCGCCAGACATATTGTTTAGTGTTGAGGCCAAATTATTAAATTTAAGTCTCATCTGACCATAACATCTTTTTCAATGTGGCCTCATTTAAGGTGGTCAGACGAGACTAAAATTGAATGATATGGTCTCAACACCAAACGATATGTCTGGCGGAAATCCAATACAGCTCGCCATCCAAATAACATCTTTCCTACAGCAAAGCATAGAGGTGGTAATATTCTGTTATGGGGTTGGTTTACCATTCCTACAGTAAAGCATGGAGGTGGTAATATCCCGTTATGGGGGTGTTTCTCTGCAGCAGAGACAGGAGCACTTGTCAGGAAAATGGATGGGGCAAAATACCATCAAATTCTTGAGGAAAATCTGCCGCCCTCTGCCAGAAAGATGTCAATGGGAAGAAGGTTTAACTTCCAACGTGACAATGACCCAAAGCACACAGCAAAAATGACCACACAGTGGTTGAAGGAGAAAAAGGTGAATGTCCTTGTATAGCTTAGTCAGAGCCCAGACTTTTTGTTGCCCTTTTCTAGACTCTTTCCAGTTCCAGCACATCCTTCCTGAGGATTGGTGACCAGAACTGGACAGAATACTCTAGATGTGGCCAAACCAGAGTTTTATAGAGTAGCAGGATTATAATTTTATCTCTGGAGTAAATTAAATTTTTATGCATGCTAATAGTCTGCTTGCTATTGATCAGTCTATCTTCTACCAGAACCCGTAGTTCTTTCTCCATTTTGGATTACCCCAGAGGTTCTCCCCCTAGTGAGCAATTTGAGTTAATATTAAATAGCCCCCAAGTTACTTTACATTGTTTTTTTAAACTATAAAGCGATAAACTGCTGAACCGACACGGTACGCTGGACCTTCAGAGCTCATGCGCCACTGACATCGGCTGTTTAGGGGATGTTTATTTTACCTACAGATCAGCCTTATTATAGGCTTACCTCTAGGTAAAAATAACAAAGCAGGCTTTACTACCGCTTTAAACCTCATTTGCCACGTAGTTGCCCACCTTATTATGTTATTCAGGTCTTCTTGTAAAGTTTCTATATACTGATGTGAAGTTATTGCCCTGCTTATTTTTGTGTAGTCAGCAAAAACTAAGATCGAACCATTTATACTGACCTCTATATCATTTATGAATAAATGTACCGGTATTGGTCCTAGGAGAGAGCCTTGGGGTACCCCACTTACCACTCCAGATCAGTCTGAGTACACGTTATTCATCACTACCCTTTGGACACGCCCCTGTAACCAGTTTTCTATCCATGAACAAACCCTATGGCCCATGCCTACAGACCTTAGTTTGTAGCTTAAAGTGGTTGTTAACCCACTTCTACTAAATCCTCCCATACCCTCTGTACCATAATAAATGTTCCTGTGCCTGTGTTATGTAAAAATAGGATTTTTTTACTCACCGTAAAATCCTTTTCTCGAGTTCATGGATGGACACAGCTTCCCATTGACAAGTGGGTATTATCCTTCATTTAGGAGTGACTAAGCAGAAAACTTGTAGAAAGTGTTAACACACCACACCCTCTGGGTATAATCCCTCTCTCTGCACCTCGCAGATCAGTTCGTCAAAAAGCAGTACAAAAACTTAAAAACGAGGGGTGAGTGCTGTATCAGTCCATGAACTCAGCGAAAAGGATTTTACGGTGAGTAAAAAATCCTATTTACTCTTTCGTTCATAGCTTCCTAATGACAAGTGGGACGTCCCAAAGCAGTGTCAAAACCGAGGGGTGGGAACAGCATTAAAACAACTTCACCCCAAAACAAAACAGAGCTCCTCAACGGAGGGGTTGCAATTCTAAACAGCCGCCTGCAATACCTTGCGGCCGAAAAGAAGCATCCGAAGATGCACACACATCAACTTGTAAAGTTTAGTGAAAGTCTGAACGGACGAGCAGGTCGCCGCCTTACACACCTGGTGAAACAGACGCTTGATGCTCTCAGAGCTCGGACAGCGTCCAAAATACATCGTGGTCTCCTAGGATTCGACGGATGAGGACACAAGGATGGCAGTACAATGTCTTCCTTGAGATGGAAGGTCAAACGACCCTAGGAAGAAAAGAAGGCTGCAGACATAGCACCACCTTATCCTTGTGGAAGATCATATAGGGAGGCTTGCGTGACAAGGCTGCCAGCTCAGAAACCCGTCCTAACTGATGTAACAGCCACCAAAAGGACCACTTTCTGAGAAAGTGTCAACAAGGGAATCTCCCTGATGTTCTCAAAACGGTGATTTCTGAGGCACTTAGAGGCCATGCCGTTGAAGCCATGGACTGCAAGCAGGATGGCATAGGGGACCCTGCGCCAGCAGATCCTCTCGCAGTGGTAGACGCCAAAAGGACATCTGCTACACAAGCCCCACGGAGGTAGTGGAGGGTGGACCGAAAGGGCCGCCTGCCGAACCCACTGTACAAACGTTCTCACTAGAGTGAGCCACCAGGGGTCGTTGAAAAAGACAGCCAGGGCAGATACCTGCCCCCTAATTGTACTTAAAGTAAAATGTTTGGCCCGTTCCCTGCTGAAGAACAGCAGGACTCTGGAACCAAATAAGTACGCGGATGCCACCTAATTTCTTCACAAATGGATATGCAGGTCTTCCAAGTGCGGTAATCTTCCTAGGGGATGATTTCCGAGCACTCCTCATGGTAGAGATCACCGAGTCTGACAGGCCCCGGTCTCTTAGCACCTGGCTCTCAAGCAATGCCGTTAAGCCAGTGGCTGTAAAAAAAACCAAAAAAAAACCAGGATGGCGTATGGGACCTTGCGACAGCAGGTCCTTCTTAGCGGTAGATGTCAAAAGGCGTCTGCTACCAGACGTACTAGATCAGTGTACCAAGGACGCCGAGGCCAATTCAGAGCAATTGGGACCATTGTAATCCTCTCTGCCTCCAGTCTGCGAAGCAGATGAGGAAGGAGCTTCCGAGGAGGAAAGGCATAGATTAGCCGGTACTGACTCCACAGTGCCATCAACGCATCTGTCATGTTTGCCCATGAGTCTCTTGACCTGGCCACAAACCTCAATACCTTCAGATTGATTTAAGAAGCCAGAAGATATTCGACTGGCGTGCTTCCCCTCTGGTAAAGGAGCCGAAACGCCTCCGGGTGTAAAGACCATTCTCCTTGGACCAGCATCTGGCAACTCAGGTAGTTCGCCTGCCAGTTTCCCACACCCGGAATGTATGCGGCCGACAGGCCTGGTATGCTCCTTTCTGCCCCCCTTAGGAGGTAGCCTCTGAGACCATGTGGAGAGGCAAAGCCAGATCGCCCGGATTTCAGGCCAATGATCTGCTAGTGGGATTCCTCCAGAGTCCAGCGACCCAGGTAGACTGAGCTCTTCAGACTCCTCTGCAACCGGGAAGACAGGCGTCTCCTTAGTGCCGATGCCATGCCAAAAGGGGAGAGCCACCAATGGTAGTGGTCTTACCCGGCCGGAAACGCAGACATCTCTGATGCCTGGTGCATATGAAGACATGCAAGCATGCGTCCTTGATGATCAAGGATGCTGGAAAATCCCCCGGATGGAGGGCAGCGACAACAGAGCGAGCCAACTCCTTTCCGGAATCTTTGTACCTTCACAAAGCAGTTGAGGGTCCTGAGATCCAAGATTGGACAAACCCCCTCCTTCTTCAGCACTACGAACAGATTTGAGTAGAACCCCTGAACCCGTTCCTGTACTAAGACAGGAAGGCCCACCCTGCGTATCAGCAGGTCTTGGACCGCCCCATATAGGGCTTCCCGACAAGTCGGCTGAAGCTGGCGGTTTAGAGTGAAAAAAATCTGTTGAGTAGGCAAGTAAGGTTGGGCTTGCGAACCCAGGGACGTTTCTGTCCCTCAGCAGGCGCTTTATCGGCCTGGGGTCATTGACTTGCCGCACTAGACGGACGAAAGAACCGTTTGTGCGCGGTGAAGGAGGCCCTTGCCTATGGCGTGGCTCCTTACCTTTTTTGGATTGCGGAAGCAATGTGCTCTTACCTCCTGTTGCATCTTTAATGATGTCATTCAGAGAGGCCCCAAAAAGTCTGTTGCCCTAAAAGGGCAGATCCAACAGGGCCTTCTTGGAAGATTGGTCCGCAGACCAGCACCTTAGCCAGATCAGGCGGCGTAACGCCACCGCATAAACCGAGGCCCAAGACAGCAAGGGGATAGTATCCATGTCTGACTCGCAGACAGACTTAAGGCCCTGTACCAACTGGTCGGCCAGAGCTACCTCGTTCAGAGGAGTCTCCCATGCTTTTAACCCCTGGAGTAGCATTTTTGCCTACTCAGTAAGTGTCTGAGACATCAGAAAACCCCAGCCAATGCTGGACGCATCGCTGAGCCCCCCACTGTGTATAGGTAGCGAGTGTCCTTGAAGACAGGAGCCCCTTCCACTGAAATCGTGGTAACTTGTTAAGTCAGGACACAGGGGGGTGCACTATCGGGGGAGAGGTCCATTTTTTCAGGAAACCCTCCTCAAGGGGTACCGAACCGCAAAATTTTTGGGGCTGCAAAAACCCTCAGTGCGTTTACCCACTCCTTGTACAAAAGCTTATCAAGATAAAACACACAAGGAAACACCTTAGCAGTGCAGGCTGGTTTACGGAACCCAAAGGGGACCGGTGTCTCTGCTGCTTCTGCAGCATTCTCCAATTTTACAGTGATAAGGTCAGATACCAAAGCCTTTTCGCGTGCTGACCTGGACTTGGAGTCATTCTCATTGTCCGACCGGTCACGGTCTGCAGTCTCTGATGCATCAGAATCCGCGCTCTGAGCCACAGCCGGGCCTGGTTCTGCATCAGAATTATCCCCAGAAGATGGCTGGGGAAGGGGGCATTTACCACCCCCCGTGTTCCCATGCGCTGCTTCCACCTTGGCAACAAAAGCCTCCAGGGGCACCAGCTGCCAACTCAGGTGTTTCCAGGAAGAAGACGTCTGCTTCTGTTGTCATGCTGACCCACGCACCTGACCCACAGGGACTCCAGGCAAGGTATCAATAGGCCACCCTCCTAGCTGCCACAGAGATGCAGGGTCTCCCAGAGGACTCACCACCCTTAGAATGGTACCGCTATTGCTGCCGTCTGCTCTCGCCCGAGATGCTCTCCCACCGCTGCCTGTGTCAGTCTGATCCTTATCAGCATGACTCTGTATGATTTTGCGCCAGTGAAATGCACCCTAGAGGCCGAGACATCAGCAAAATGGCCGCCAAGCGGCCGTACTGAAACCAATATGGGCCCTAAGAAAATGGCCGCCGAGCCGTCAATAGAGGCAAAAGCGGCCGCGGCAAACAAAATGTCACTGCCTTTATCTATGACTGGTCTTCACAGCAAGGAGCACTGGGGTGGGCGAATCGCATATAACCAAAGACGCAAAAAGACAGACAAAACCCAAGCTCAACTTACCAACCAACCAAAATCACCTGTCTAATAGTGCGTTTAAAAACAGGGGTTTATTTGCACGCATTTGCAAATACATGTGTAAGCTGCAGGCCTCGTCAAGGCTCCCTGTGTACTGCAGACCTAACTCTAAAATTTAAAGTCTTCTCAGTGGAAGCACATGTATGCTGATGGACAGATAAAGGGCAGATAACTGGAGGGGGCCCACCCTCCTTTAAAGGGGCAGGAGCACACTAGGCACCCAGCGCATAGAAGCAGAGGTGCCAGTGCGTTGCCTGACCACAATGACAAAAAATGCCAACATTACAACAAACAATGCGTGCAACTAAACCCCTGTTTTTAAACGCACTATTAGACAGGTGATTTTGGTTGGTTGCCGATTGGTTGGTAAGTTGAGCTTGGGTTTTGTCTGTCTTTTTGTGTCTTTGGTTATATGCGATTCGCCCACCCCAGTGCTCCTTGCTGTGAAGACCAGTCATAGATAAAGGCAGTGACATTTTGTTTGTTGTAATGTTGGCATTTTTTGTCATTGTGGTCAGGCAATGTACTGGCACCTCTGCTTCTATGCGCTGGGTGCCTAGTGTGCTCCTGCCCCTTTAAAGGAGGGTGGGCCCCCTCCAGTTATCTGCCCTTTATCTATCCATCAGCATACATGTGCTTCCACTGAGAAGACTTTAAATTTTAGAGTTAGGTCTGCAGTACACAGGGAGCCTTGACGAGGCCTGCAGCTTACACATGTATTTGCAAATGCGTGCAACTAAACCCCTGTTTTTAAACGCACTATTAGACAGGTGATTTTGGTTGGTTGCTGATTGGTTGGTAAGTTGAGCTTGGGTTTTGTCTGTCTTATACATACAGGCGTTATACATACAGGCGTGAACCATAAGAAAATGGCCGCCGAAGAGTGAACAGAGGCCAAACAGGCGTGGACCACAAGAAAATGGCCGCCGACAGCATGGAGGGAGAAAGCACACACAGGTAAGCAGCAAAATTACATTTCTAATGACAGCCTACAGCGCAGTCCCGCTCCAGATGGAGCCCCCTAGGTGACCCCCAGCAACCAGCCTTAGCTCAGAGCCCAGGGAGGAGGGAAGGCAGGGAGAGAGGAAAGAAAGGGCCACAACCACTTACTTGATCTCTCCAGGAATGTCCAGCCAAGTCACCCTGCTGAAGCAGGGGAGCTACTTACCTTTCCTGCATGGATTATGCTGGAAGACATTCCAGACAGATCATCTTCCATGTACGGAGGTGACTGTCGGCCTGGCCTGCTGTGATTGCACCCTAGGGAACGACCATAAGCCTGCCCTGGAGCGCGAAGCTCACTGGCCACCCGTGGAGCGATGGGCATGTTGTGAAAAAGCCAGCACGTAGCTAGGGTCGGCACACGCTGGATAGCCGAATCTGGGGAGACTACAAGGATCTGGGATCCAGCCTGTCACCCAGTCGGCAGTTGATCGAATATCGCAGGAAACAAAAACCAATGTAGAAAAAAATCCCCCGGACCAGTGGGCCCGAAGGGAGTCATGTCCTTCTCCTTACTAGGCAGAAAAAAACTGATCTGCGAGGTGCAGAGAGGGGATTATACCCAGAGGGTCTGCCCCCTGGGCAGTGCTGTAGAAGGTGTGGTGTGAACACTTTCTACAAGTTATCTGCCTAGTCACTCCTAAATGAAGGATAATACCCACTTGTCAATAGGAAGCTGTGTCCGTTCATGAACGAAAGAGTAAAATCTGCCGGATAGTACCTATATGAGCACGGCTCCCAGCGCTCTGCTGACTGTTAGCTCTCTTCTCTATCCGGCTCACAGCTCTAGTGGGCGGGGCCAAGCCCTCCTGCTGACATCAGCTGGGGAGGAGGGGAAGAGAGGAGAGAGAGAGAGCCGACAGTCAGCTGAGCTCATATAGGTACAATCTGGCAGATTTTTTACATAACACAGGCACCGGGACACTTATTATATAACAGAGGGGATTGCAGGATTTAGTAGCAGATATGAAAGTAACAGGAGCGGGGGGATGGGGTACGAACAGACAGGCAGGGGGGGGGGCAACGACAGAGGAGACACAGACTCAGGAGAGCAGGGCTGCAGATGACGGAGGCACATACGCTGACCACACACCGTACAGGGAGGAGGGTATAGCCGGGCAGGATCAGCCAGGTATTACAGGTGTTACAGGGGGTCAAATGACACAGCACCAGCACTGTGCTGTATAACATGCTTTAAGGGAACAGGATAGGTTTGTTTTTTGGGGGTTGAAAGCTTTAAGAGGTTATGGGGGGAGCTGTATCGAATGCTTTTACAAAATCCAGATACACTACAGATGGAAGCTCACTTCCTCATAGGTTACGCTCCTGATGACGTCAACCTGACGAAACGCGTAGGGCGGAGTCACGTCGCTTCATCACTTCCCACATCTTGGATCGCTCTTCACTGGCCAAGCGCCATTTTAAAAGCTTTTTATTGTCTAATACTATGTGAGTACCCTTTTTTCTCGATTATATCAATAAACCAATTTTATACGGGTTCACACTATGGGCATCCTTTTTTCCTTTTCATAAACCTCACCTTCTCGGAGAACCACAAGGGACAAAAGGAGCCACCCTGGATTCCTGAGACTGCTACACAGTGGCATATACTGTGACTGCATCATACCCCCTGAGGGTATGAAGGATCTGGTGAGTGCAACATCTTAAACAATCACGGATAATCACATTCACGGCACAGGCTACTAGAACAAGCACTGCAGCAAAGTCACCAATTTATCTTGTCACCATTTTCTGGATTTTCATCATTGGACTTTACTTTTTTTTTATTTCATCAATTTCAAGCTGAACATTTTATGGGCATTGTCAGAGTGTATTACGGACCACGTAAACACTTTTTTCAACTGCTAAACCACTTGGGACTGAGCATAATTCCAGCTGGGTTTAGTAAACACCCGGCCGAGACAATATCCCTATCTATTGTAATTTATTGTATTATATTTGTTCACACCGCATCTCTTGCAGCACCACATTGGTAGCATCAATTTGCTTCACAGCACTTCCAATAGCTAGCAAACACCCGGCCGAGCCGGAATCGGAAAATTCACACCACTCATTTATTCCAACCAATTTCTTCACCCACTTATATATTTATCAACACTATCACCTTCTGAAGGCCATTGCTAAGGCTAAGCAAACACCTGGCAGAGACACTCCAATTTATTTTACTTTATTTTATTTATTTAACTTATTTGATTGGATTTACATTCTACGTGAGGTCTCACTCCACTAAGGTTCTGAACATTCCTCCACAACAGAAAATACCAGGTATAGCCACCTTTGTTGCTCATTTGTATACTTTTTTATCAATTTTATCATTACCATTATCTGGGTTCCAGCAGATTGGTTTTATGCAAGAGCAGCGCCACCACTACACCCCTATTTTTCTTCACTTCCTCATAGAACCAACAGATTGGTCTGGCAGGTATCTTGATATAGCGCGGTCTTACCCCGAGGGGTCCCGACGCGCTTGCAGGCACATGCACATGCTGGGGCCCATTTATGGATGGGATCTGGTTGATCTACCAGCAGGTCTTTGGAGTGTGGGAGGAAGCCGACGCAGACACAAGGAGAACATGCAAACTCCATGCAGATGGTGTTAGTTTTGGGGATTTCTCTGTTTTCATTTAAGTAAATGTAAACTATTGCAGGGTTAGCTGACTTTGCAGTATATAAGCGGCGGTTTTTGTATTGGATTTTGGTTGTAAGTGAAATCCCATCTTTACACTGTATTTTGATAGATTGTAAGACGAACTTTAACTGAGTTTTTGTACAGTCGTGTGTGTTTTTATGTTTAAATATTTGGGAGTTTCCCAGAAGGCAATTAATTGTTTTTGAAGCTTGTACTGTATAGCCATCTTTTGGCAGGAGTTTGTATTTGAGTCTCAACTTGTGGTTCGACTTCCATGAAATGTTTGGGTCAGGGGGGATTCCCTCCCATTTGAAAAAGGGGTGTTTGTTCCATCATTTCCTTGACAAAGGTTTTTTTAAATTGTTGAAATATATCTGATGTTTAGCCATGGATTTGTTTTAGTGTGTTGATAGACAAGGTGATGGGGCTAGGCTCCCCCCTCCCTGAACAACTGATATGTAAATAAACCAGTTTGGTTTTTTTGAGAGCTGAGCATGTAACCGGAAGTTATTTTCAGCATTTATGTATCAGCAGAAAGTTGGTGGGAGGAGTTTGGGGTTTTCTGAAAGGTTGGGCAGTGAGATTATATTTGGAAGGAAAATGGAAAGCATTTTGGCGTTTAAAACTGTTTTATATTTTGTTCCAGTTTTGTGAAGTTTTATACTGTAAATACAGTTGTGGGTAGAGAGCAAACAGGGGGGCATCACCATTATTGTTGTAACATCTAGATGCAGGTAGAAAGAAGCCATAACATTGTTTTGAATAGTGGAGGATTTCATGGTACTTTGTAGTTCGTCAGACAAACACGTTTAGAAGGCTGTATATCGTGAGACAGGTCGGGCCGTGTAAAAAAAAAAAAAAAAAAAATCGGAATTCATGTGCGCGATTGTATTAGCATAAACGTGAGGAGTAGTACGCTAGCATACCGGGAGGCCGTGTAAAATAATAGGAATACGCCGGTGCCAGTACTGTAAAAATGGTCACTAAGCAGTACTGCTCCGAAAACTAGTGCAAGGGTGTCCTGGACGCGGGACACTTCATAAGCGATTCGAATCGTCATGGATGTGCCGTCCATGCGTTGGAGGAAAAAAATTAGGCTCCACACCAGTCAGACAACTGCACCGCACATGAGGTCTGGGTTTGGGGCTCCGGACATGAGACCCCTTAACCACTTCCATACTGGGCACTTATACAGCTTCCTGCCCAGACCAATTTTCAGCTTTCTGCGCTGTTGCACTTTGAATGACAATTGCGCGGTCATGCTACACTGTACCCAAACTAAATTTTTATCATTTTGTTCCCACAAATATAGCTTTCTTTTGGTGGTATTTGATCACCTCTGCGATTTTTATTTTCTGCTAAAAAAAAAAAAAAAAAAGACCGAAAATTTTGAAAAAAAAAACATTTTTTGGTTTGTTACAAAACTTTGTAAATAAGTTTTCTCCTTCACTGACGGGCACCGATGGGGCGGCACGGACGGGCACCGATGGGGCGGCACGGATGGGCACAGGTGAGGCGGCACGGACGGGCACCGGTGAGGCGGCACGGACGGGCACCGGTGAGGCGGCACGGACGGGCACCGGTGAGGCGGCACGGACGGGCACAGGTGAGGCGGCACGGACGGGCACCGGTGAGGCGGCACGGACGGGCACCGGTGAGGCGGCACGGACGGGCACCGATAGGCGGCACGGATGGGCACCGATGGGTGGCATGGATGGGCACCGATGGGTGGCATGGATGGGCACCGATGGGTGGCATGGATGGGCACTGATGGGTGGCATGGATGGGCACTGATGGGTGGCATGGATGGGCACTGATAGGTGGCACTGTACTGTAATGTGTTACTAATGGATGCCAATCAGTGCCAAACAGTAATGCCTGCCAATCAGTGATGCCCATTGTGGGCACTGATTGGCATCCCTGGTGGTCTAGGGAGGCATACCTGGTGGTGAGCATCCCTGGTGGTCTGGTGGCATCCCTGGTGGTCCAGTGGCATCCCTGGTGGTCCAGTGTGGGCATCCTCGGGGGGCTGCGCTGATAAACGATCAGCACAAACCCCCCCTGTCAGAGGAGCAGCCGATCGGCTCTCCTCTACTCGCGTCTGACAGACGCGAGTGAGGAAATGCCGATCACCGGCTTTTCCTGTTTACATCGTGATCAGCCATGATTGGACACGGCTGATCACGTGGTAAACAGTCTCCGTCGGAGACTCTTTACCTAGATCGGTGTTGCGGGGTGTCAGACTGACACCCTGCAACAACGATCGCCACGATGCGCGCCCCCGGGGGCGCGCAGCGGCTCAAAATCCGGAGGTCGTCAGATGACGTCCAGTCAGGATTTTGAAACCACTTTGCCGCCGTCAATCCGCTATAGGGCGGGCGGCAAGTGGTTAAAGGATGACATACCTGGTCAGAGGGTACAGTAAGGTGTACTCCTTTGGAAGGTACTTTTGCTGGAGGACGAGACCTCAGAATAAAAGGTATCTTGGATGTAGTTCAGCTGTGGCTTCAGAAATCTGTAATGATGAGTGTTGATGGAGGTGTAGTACACACTTTTGTGATTCTCAGAGGAGGAACGGTGGTTAAATACTCATGCCCGTTTGTTTGAACTTTGTATGGCTGGTCCATGCAAGGTTCTCGAGCTGCTCTCATGTTTGTCCCATTGTATTTTCTTCTATTGCTGAAAGGGTGAAGGTAGAATTCTGGCCGTTTTTGTTTTTTTCATTTTTGGTTTTGGAAACTATGAAGTATCACCCCCACATTTGTATCTGAATGTTTGTATGTAGTAACTTGATAATGTTCAAACTAACCGCGGCGATCCTCCGATGCGTCGCGGCTGTTGTATTTTTGTAGGAACGGGAAAAGTAAGGGTTACAGAGGGTTTTCATTGAATTGGTTTTGAAAGCATGTCATTGACAATTTACCAATGTACAGGAATGTCATTATTGTTTACCATTCTTTGCAGGTTAAATATGAAGGATAGAGTAATGATTTTGCTTAAGTATTCTTCAGATCCAAAGGAGCTTATGAAAGTGTATGTACACAGAGAGCAGGTGTATGTAGACAGATGTACATATGGATAAATACACGAGCCTAAGGAGGTAAAAGTATCATAGGCTATTTCATTGTTTCTTTTTTCCTGCACCACTCATTTCTTCCTTCAGTCTGTAATGAGGAAGAAAATGGGGGAAGAAGTGATAAATGTAAGAATGACTGTTTTTTTCAAACTAATAACGTTAACCTCTGTAATTCTAACCAAGTTTGTGCCAAGACCCTCTTTCTTTGATAGAATTTGAATCGGCAAGCAGCAGTCTGGTGAAGTAGGTTCCCATCCCAGATGCTAAGAACCTTTTGTCAATGGTTCCAGGTATTGTAAGCCACGCACAGGTTATGCAGTGACCACAGTCCTGATGTCTAGGTTATTGTCATATGAGGGTTGTTTGGAGGTCAATCAAAACCAGAGTTGTACTTTCCTCATTATCTGTCACTTATATTCTCGGCTGATGGGGTGGGTGCGATTACTGTGACATGAACTTCAAAATGTCCACCACAGGGTTCACGAGTCACTCCTGGACCCTGACACAATAACCAGTTTACATTCTTTCCAACCAGGTGACTGGGTCATTGTAAAGAAGCTTGAGGGATGAGACCACGCCAGCCACTGCAAGAAGTGACTCAACCACACCAAAGGACTGAGTAGTATCTTCGTTTATTTATCTATTTTTTTTGTTTAATAAATTTTAGCAAGGGTAACGATGAAAAGCATCCCAAGTTATTATTTAAAGTGTATTTCCTGACTAGCTCAGAAAGCGAACAGGACCAATTGCTAGGTCTGTTCTGAGTCTCCACCGAGTTTTAGTACCCCAACGATGACAGCGGTACATGCCATTTATGATGTTATTATGGGTATGAGGAGTTTTGACAAACTGGTGAGGACTCCAAACAGACACTTGTCAATGGAATCTAACGATGCATTTTTAGAGGGTAAAATTGGTTAGTTTTAATATCTCTGCCTCTTGTCGGTTTGGGTATCTAGGCAGCCCACAAGTGTGTTTGAACTCTAGCTTGGTGTTTATGCGGATCTGCAGCTTATAAGGTAATTCCCCCAAAGCAAGAGGTTCATGCGTGATGCTGAAGCTGTCCCAGCATCTTATGTTGCGGCCGATCGCGAGGATCTGATGGCGCGAGAAATTAAGAATGACAGGGACAGCTAGAAGGGAATTGTTCACCAACCCCGACCAGGTCTGGGCATGGTTTCCTGGATGTACAAGGTAGGGGGGGGGGGGGCTCGAGCTTAGGATACGATTGAACAATTCTCATCCATTAAGGATAGGATTCTTCATGTAACCGTTGAAGCCAGAGCTATAGCTAGTGAAGGTTGGGAGCCCTTTTACGGGTCTGGGAATATTTGGGGATCTAATTTTTATTTTACAGCAGATCGTGGTTAAAGGAAGTGGGAATATATATATATATATATATACTCATGTCGGTTTTATTTCTATTCTTTCTATGTCGTGACGAGGTGCTCCTGTTGCCTGATTGCACACGTGACCAGAGCTTCCTTAATGAGACGCCCCAAAGCCGGACCCACGTACAAGACAGAGGATCACAGACGGATCGGCGATTACTACAACGCACCATGTCGTGTCCCTCCTTATAAGTCATGCTCCTGAAGAACAGAGTCTACATGTCAAGCCGTGTTTTCCTTTTTATGGACTCGTATGGACTGTAAGGACTGATTAATTTCCAGGTGTAAGAAGGCATCGAAATACACGTGGGAGCATATGACAAAAAAGGGAGGATTGTTGTGGAAAATTTTATGAAGATGTATTTAATGTGTATTGTCATAGCGCACCCAGTGTTAGTACTTCCGCAACCCGCTCTAAAGAGCTGACTGGGGCAGTCTGAGGCTGGTTGAGATAAACTTCCTGATTTGGAGAAGCGTGTTTGCGGAGTGGGGCCTCTCTGCAAACGCATTATCGGTTTAGCAGATATATGCTCTTGTCATCTCTGTATGCCTGATCAGCATTGAGGTGGTGGCATGAGCATACACCTGCAGATAAGCTCCCCTCATCAGGAACTGTGTTCATTGGTTATTGTATTATTGTATTCCTTTAAGCTATATTTCTTGTGTTGTATTCATGTATTAGATTGTTGGGACATCTTGTTAGAGGGACGCCCATGGAGGTCAGATGCTGTGTCCTCACTTCCTATGGAGGAGGTCACATGCTGTGATGACCACTCCCATGAAGGTCACATGCTTTTGAGTTAATAAAAGGACGCTGTTAGGGCGTCGGCGACCAGTTGATGCTGGGAGGCCTTGACGATGAGACCAGTCTGGTGATGCTTCCTTCTTTGAATGAATGGGGTTCGAATGACGGTGAGTGGAATTTTAGTTTAAAGCCCTGTACACCCGATCGGTTTTACCGATGAAAACAGTCTGATGGACTTTTTTCATCGGACAAACCGATCGTGTATGGGACCCATCGGTCTTTTTTTTTAAAAATAGAACATGTTTTAAATTTTTCCGATGGATCAAAAACCGATAGCAAATTCCAATCGTCTATGGGCAAGTCCATTGGATAAAAAACCCACGCATGCTCAGAATCAAGTCGACGCATGCTCAAAAGCATTGAACTTCATTTTTCTCGGCTCATTGGAGTGTTTTACGTCACCGCGTTTGGAACGGTCGGTTTTTTGACTGATGGTGTGTAGGCAAGACTGATGGAAGTCAGCTTCATCAGATTTCCGATAGGATATCCGATCGTGTGTACGAGGCTTTAGAAGTATTATTGCATTAAGACGAAGTGTGCTTATTTAGCACAAGGCAAAAATGGCTGTATGCTCTGCAAACAACCAATTTTGCCACGACACTCTGATGCTTTGGAAGCCCTCTGCAGCCTATGGCTTTTGCTGCAGGATGCGACTAAGAAAATGTCAGGAAAGACCTACTAGAACAGCTAAACTTTATTTGGAGTTAATCAGAGGCACTTTATAGGATGGCAGGTGTATACTGACTCCTACTTAACATGAGTTTGAATGGGATTACTTAATTCTGAACACAGCTACATAACCAGTTATAAGAGGGTGTGCACATTTATGCAACCACATTATTTTCTTTTTTACTCCCCCCGTGTATCATTTTTTTTTACATCACAGAAACCTGGACATTTTAACAGGGGTGTGTGGACTTTACTTTTCTATCCACTGTATATTTATATTATATACATACACACACTTTCAGTATTATATTTAGTAGTGTCATACAGTAAATATATTTTTTTTTACATTTTGTGTAAAAGAAAAATAAATGTGAATTTATAGGAATTAGGATAGTTTCTATTCAAACCTTAAACGTGATTTCAGCTAAACAACGTGTACACTTGATGTAAAAGCGAAAGATTGGGAGTCCCAAATACTGCTCACTCTGCACAGTTTCTTTCCTTGCATTAAACTTCTTTCCTTTATAGATATACTCTCCACATGTTTTACACCTGTTAAAATCATAAAGAACAAAAAAGGCATCTCAGAGATTTCCAATCATTAAAGACATATCACAATAAATATTCCAATATATGAAAAGTGTGGTAGTGTTTAACCACTTGCTTACTGGGCACATAAACCCCCTTCCTGCCCAGGCGAAATTTCAGCTTACGGCACTGCGTCGCTTTGAATGACAATTGCGCGGTCGTGCGACGTGGCTCCCAAACAAAATTGACGTCCTTGTTTTCCCCACAAATAGAGCTTTCTTTTGGTGGCATTTGATCACCTCTGCGGTTTTTATTTTTTGCGCTATAAACAAAAAAAGAGCGACGATTTTGAAAAAAAACACAATATTTATTAGTTTTTGCTATAATAAATATCCCAATTTTTAAAAAAAAATATGTATTTTTTCACAGTTTCGTCCGATATGTATTCTTCTACATATCTTTGGTCAAAAAATAAAAATAAAAAATCGCAATAAGCGTTTGATTGGTTTGCGCAAAAGTTATAGCGTCTACAAAATAGGGGATAGTTTTATAGCATTTTTATTAATATTTTTTTTTTTACTAGTAATGGCGGCGATCAGCGATTTTTATTGTGACTGCGACATTATGGCGGACACATCGGACACTTTTGACCCCATTTTGGGACCATTGTCATTGATACAGCGATCAGTACTATAAAAATGCACTGGTTACTGTAAAAATGACACTGGCAGGGAAGGGGTTAACACTAGGGGGCGAGGAAGGGGTTAAATGTGTGCCCTGGGAGTGATTACTACTGTGGGGGAGGGGAATGACTGGGGGAGGTGACCGATCTGTGTCCCTATGTACAAGGGACACAGCATCGGTCTCCTCTCCCTGACAGGACATGGATCTGTGTGTTTACACACACAGATCCATGTCCTTGTCTGTGTACCGGCCGATCGCAGGTGCCTGGCGGACATCGCGGCCGCCAAGCACGCGCATCGGCATGTCAGTGGCGTGCCCCCAGTGGCCGGAGGAGCCGAGGACGTCTATTGACGTCCTCCCGGATTTTAAGAGCCACCTTGAGGCCGTCATTTGTCTATGGCCGGGGCTCCAACAGGTTAAATGTATGAAAATTAAATGTAACATTAATTCCCTTTCAAAAAATATTCCACAACGATTCGGCCACTAAAATCTAAGGGAGACGAAGATGTACAGTATCTCACAAAAGTGAGTACACCCCTCACATTTTGTAAATATATTATAATATCTTTTCATGTGACAAGACTGAAGAAATTACACTTTTCTACAATGCAAAGTAGTGAGTGTACAGCTTGAACAACAGTGCAAATTTGTTGTCCCCTCAAAATAACTCAACACACAGTCATTAATGTCAAAACCGCTAACAAAAGAGAGTACACTCCCAGGTGAAAATGGCCAAATTAGCCATTTTCCCTCCTCAGTGCCATGTGACTCGTTGGTGTTACAAGGTCTCAGGTGTGAATAGGGAGCAGGTGTGTTAAATTTGGTGTTATCACTGTCACTCTCTCATACTGGTCACTGGAAGTTCAACATTGCACCTCATGGCAAAAAACTATCTGAGGATCTGAAAAAATAGGATTTTTATAACAGCTTACCTGTAAAATCCTTTTCTTGGAGTACATCACGGGACACAGAGTGGCATAGTCATTACTATGTGGGTTATATAGTTTACCTTCAGGTGCTGGCACTGGCAACTTCCAAACCGGAAGTACCCTCCCCTATATAAGCCCCTCCCATCCCGGAGCACCTCAGTTTTGTAGCAAAGCAATAAGTGTCCCCAAAAGAGGGGTGGGAGCTCTGTGTCCCGTGATGTACTCCAAGAAAAGGATTTTACAGGTAAGCTGTTATAAAAATCCTATTTTCTTTCTCGTACATCACGGGACACAGAGCGGCATAGTCATTACTATGTGGGACGTCCCAAAGCAATGCCCAATGAGGGGGGGGGGGGGGATACACCATACATAAGCTGAGCGCTATCAGACATGAGGATCTTTTGCGGCCTGCAACACACTGCGCCCAAAGGCGACATCCTCCTGACTTCTAACGTCCACCTGGTAGAACCTAGTAAACGTGTGTACTGAAGACCATGTTGCGGTCTTACAGATTTGAGCCAGGGAGGCCTGGTGATGCACTGCCCATGAAGTTCCAACTGCTCTCGTGGAGTGCGCCCTAACTTTGAACGGAGGCGGTCTCCTTCTCAAGCCATAGGCTTGCATAATGACCTGTCGAATCCACTTGGCTAAAGTAGATTTTGACGCTGCCTGACCCTTTCTGGGGCCTTCCGGCAGAATAAACAAAGTATCCGTTCTGCGAATCTGAGCAGTGGCTTTTAGATAAGCTTTAACTGCTCTTACTACATCCAAAGAATGTAATAACTTTTCCTCTACCGAACTAGGTTTGGGGAAAAAAGGAAGAACCACATCTTGGTTCAAATGAAACCTCGATACCACCTTAGGAAGAAAGGCTGGATGAGGACGTAACACTAGTCTGTCCTTATGGATAACCAGATATGGCTCTTTACAGGACATAGCGGCTAATTCCGACACTCTTTTAGCCGAACAAATGGCTACTAGAAAAATCAATTTCCTGGTGAGAAGAACCAAGGAAATGTGCTGTAATGGTTCAAATGGTTGCTTCTGTAGAACCGACAGAACCAGGTTTAAGTCCCATGGACATATGGGAATATTAACCGGAGGGCTAATACGCATCACTCCTTGTATAAAGGCTTTGACTAGTGAATGCGAAGCCAAGGGCCTTTGAAAAAATATTGACAAGGCCGAAATCTGACCCTTGATAGTACTCAAGGCAAGCTTCCTATCTACAGCCCACTGTAGGAAGTCCAGAATCCTACCTATTATGTACTTACGTGGATGCCATTTCTTGGCCTCACACCAGGCGATGTACGCCTTCCAGATTCTATAGTAGATCTGCCTGGATACCGGCTTCCTGGCATTGATCACGGTAGATACCACAGGATTAGAGAGACCTCTCTTTTTTAGAATGTGGGCTTCAATAGCCAGGCCGTCAAACCTAGGGCTGGTAAGGAAGGGTGGTATATCGGTCCTTGCGAAAGCAGGTCCGGACGATGTGGGAGGGTCCAAGGACTCCCCACAGACATTTTTACAATCTCCGCGTACCATGCTCTTCGGGGCCACGCTGGAGCCACCAGAATCACTGGTTTCTTTTCTACTCTGATTCTGCGGAGTAATCGAGGTAACAATTGTGGCGGTGGAAATGCATATATCAGCTTGAACTGATCCCAAGGGAACACTAGGGCATCCGAGCCGCAAGCTAGGGGATCCCTTGTCCGAGAGACAAACCTGTCCACCTTTGCGTTGAATCTGGATGCTAGCAGATCTACCTCCGGTGTTCCCCACCGCTGACATATTGTCCGGAAAACCTCGGGGTGAAGGGACCATTCCCCTGGGCATAATTGTTGGCGACTTAGAAAGTCCGCCTTCCAATTC
The DNA here is from genome assembly GCA_029206835.1 of Rana muscosa. NCBI lineage: Eukaryota > Metazoa > Chordata > Amphibia > Anura > Ranidae > Rana > Rana muscosa. The sequence goes on along the minus strand of JARGYO010000162.1, from coordinate 36,945,582 downwards.
TCCACTCCTGGAATGAATACTGCGGATATGGCTGGGACATATCTTTCTGCCCATTTCAGGATGCAATTCACTTCCCTCTGGGCTGCATGACTCCTGGTGCCACCCTGATGATTGATATATGCCACTGCCGTGGCATTGTCTGATTGAATTCTGACAGGGGCCCTTTGGAGTTTGGATGTCCATGCTACTAGGGCATACCGGACTGCTCGTATCTCTAAGAGATTGATGGGCAGGGCCTTTTCTGCATCCGACCACCTGCCCTGGAGTGACCATTGCTCCAGTACTGCTCCCCAGCCTATAAGGCTGGCATCTGTAGTGACCACCTTCCAAGAAATCGGACTGAAGGATTTCCCTTTTTCCAGATTCTGGGGAACCAACCACCAACGGAGGCTCTTGCGCACGGAAGGGGACAAGGACATTGGTAAGTCTAGGGCCTGAACTTTTTTGTTCCAGGCTGACAGTATGGCCCTTTGCAAATTCCTTGAATGGAATTGACCGTAGGGTACTGCTTCGAATGATGCCACCATTTTTCCCAGCAGCCTCATGCACAGGCGTATGGATGGCTGTCTTTTTGTATCCACTAGGTGGATCAAATCTCTCAAAGACGACACCTTTTCTTGAGGCAAGAAAATTTTTCTCTGGTCTGAATCCAGCCTTAGCCCCAAGTATTCCAGACTTTTGACTGGTTTTAGGGCTGACTTGTCTCGGTTGATAATCCAACCGTGAGATTCCAGATACTCGATTGTCTCGTGAACAACCACTTCTAGTTTTTCCACTGAGTGGTCTATCAGCAACAAGTCGTCTAGATATGCCATTATCGTTACACCTCGTGTTCTTAGATTGGCCAATAATGGGACCAGAATTTTTGTGAACACTCGTGGTGCTGTGGCCAGACCGAAGGGTAAGGCTCTGAACTGAAAATGGCGCCCTTCTACTGCAAAGCGTAGAAATTTTTGGTGGACTGGAAAGATGGGAATGTGCAAATAAGCATCTTTGAGGTCGATCGAGGCTAACCATTCCTCCCCTTGTAGGGCAGTGGCCACCGATCGGATCGACTCCATCCGGAAAGTCCTGATATGTAGGAATTTGTTTAGCCCTTTTAGATTTAATATGGGCCTCACGTCCCCGTTTGGCTTCGGGACTGTAAAGAGGTTTGAGTAAAACCCGAACCCCCATTCTTCCAGGGGAACCTCCATAATTACTCCTTGGAGCAATAGTTGTTCTAGTGCCAACAGGAGGGATCCTCTCTTCCGGGGATCCCTTGGCACGTTTGACCTTATAAAATGGGAAGGAGGGGAGTCTTAACTCCAATTTGTATCCCAGACTTACTGCGGAGAGCACCCATCTGTCTCTGATCGTGTCCCGCCAGGTCTCTGCGAACAACTGAAGTCTTCCCCCCACCCGATTGAGTGGGGGCAACCCTTCATGCATTTGACTTTGGGGGAGGTTTTGTACCTCTCCTGACCCAGGGTTTCTTGTTACCCTGCGATTGTCCCTGATTTTTACCCCCGGGATTTGACCGAGGAGGCCGTCGGAACTGTTTCACAGCCGATGTCCTAGGGACTGGAGAAGTAGGCCTCTTAAAAGAGGGACCTCTAACTCTGTGTTTAACCGGCAAGAGTGTACTTTTACCGCTGGAAATTTTCTGGATATATTTGTCCAGGTCTTCCCCGAATAAGCGTTCACCATGAATGGGAAGCTGACCAGCAATTTTTTACAGGGAGCTTCAGCAGACCAGTTTTTGAGCCATAGAAGCCTGCGCATATGTACTACAGACAGCGTAAGGCGGGAGGCCTGATGGATTGAATCCTTTATAGCGTCAACCGCAAAGCATAAGGCTCTAGGTAGATCAGCTAGGGCAAGAGCCTGCTGATCTGGCAAGTCCCTTAAGACCTGTTTCAACTGATCCTTCACTGCTTGGCAGACCCCAATAGCTGCCACTGCTGGTTGTGTCACCAAGCCTGCTGTAGAGAAAGCAGATTTTAATAAGGACTCCAATTTTTTATCTATTGGGTCCTTGAACATTTGGACATTATCTACTGGACATGTCAGTGATTTATTCACACAAGAGATGGCTGCGTCCACTGTAGGGACCCTCCATTTTTTGATGAACTTATCCTCCATGGGATAGACCACCGGAAATCTCTTGGGGGGAGTAAATATTTTATCAGGATGTTCCCAATCCTGGTAAATGAGCCCTTCCAGTAAAGGGTGAAGTGGAAAGGAACAGACAGTCTGGGGAGCTTTTAGCGACCCCAACGAGGAGACAGAAGTGGATGATGGCTCCGCAAGGGGCATTTTAAATGCTGATCGGACCATATTAGTCAGGGACTGAACCCATAATCTTTCAGCATGTGATGCTGAGAATGGCTCTTCCACTGTTTATTCCTCTACAACAGAATCAACCTCATCCTGATCCCCTTCAGGTAGGTCGATCCCTGTATGGGACTGTTGCTCTGCTAACAGGTACTCTGAGGGAGGAGACGGAGATCGGGCGCGCTTTCCCTCTGACAGGGAAGCAGCGATCAATGTTGTCAATCTCTCTTCCAGTCCTCCCAGAGCTGAGGAAAAAACCTCCTCTGTTATATACACAGGAGCAGGTGAACTGAGGACAGCCACAGTACCAGGTACTCCTGAGGGTGCTCTACGGTCACTAACCTCTGATTTTTCAGGGGAGATTGGTGCAGCCGAAGCATGCCCAAGATCCTCAGAGCCCGATGGAGACCCCCTATGCTTCCTGGGATTCTTAGTCCCGGAGACTTTAGACGGCATATTCCTAAGCCCAAAGCTGAGGTATTCCAGCCGAAATACACCACTTACTGACAATAGTCTAGCACAATTGCTGCTATATAAACAGTTGGTGTCTACTAATGTGCCTTTCTATGGGGATGCCTGCATCAACCGCCTGCTGTATGCCTTTCTAAATGTTGCCAGCTCTGTTTCTGCCTTCCATAACCAGCTGACAACACCTAACTGTGCTTTTTATCATGCTGGGACGCCTGCACATGCGCAGAAGCGCTGCGGCGCACACAGAGCGTCATCCACCAAGCTCCGCCCCTTTTTCCAGCTCACCTCTATAAATAGAGGCGCGCGCACGCGCGCGGGCACGTGCGCCTTCGGCGCTCTTTTTTTAAAGGAACTAGGGACAGAAGCCAGGGCCCTGTTTGCCACAGGGCCAGGGGATGGACGAGCATTGCAACATGGCAGAGGAAACAGTTTCCCATCCAGAGAACTCACCATCTGCCTGGATTTTGACTTGGAAAGAAAAAATCCACATGACAAGAAAACAACGTTCCACAGCGGCCTCTAGTGGTTTAACACAGGTACCGCGGTTGAACCATTTTTTTTTTTTTTCTTGACCACTCTTAAAATTATTAAATTTTTTAGTAGTTACAGGCATGCACAGATATTTAGCGGGAATACCGTTAGGTAACAGGCAGAAAGACATATTAGGCTTGGGGGTCCCCCAATAGAACCAAGTTCCTGAGGGGCCCCCACTTACCTTTTCCCCGCCGCAGGACTCTGTTTGGTCCACAGAAGCCCAAACTTCACCTCTCACGGCAGGCATTGTAATTAAACCTTCAGGGACCGGGTTCCCAAGGATTCCACTCCCCTGGACCTGTATAGCACCCTGCACAGAAAACATCTTGGTCGTGGGTATGACCAGAGCTCTGGATCCCAGGGTCCAGCCCTCCTAAGAGAAGCATTACAGGCAAAACCTTGCTCTTCTCTGCAAGGCCCGGGTACCGACCGTTTAGCTATGAAGCTTTTTTGGTCAGATCCGGAATAGCTTACTGAGGCCCAAAAGAACCTGTACGCAAGCTCAGTGAAAAACACATGTTACTTCTTGGCCAACACCTTAGACACTGGCAAAAAACTGAGGTGCTCCCGGATGGGAGGGGCTTATATAGGGGAGGGTACTTCCGGTTTGGAAGTTGCCAGTGCCAGCACCTGAAGGTAAACTATATAACCCACACAGTAATGACTATGCCGCTCTGTGTCCCGTGATGTACGAGAAAGAAAAATAATTATTGCTCTACATAAAGATGGCCAAGGCTATAAGAAGATTACCAAGACCCTGAAACTAAGCTGCAGCACCGTGGCCAAGACCATACAGCAGTTTAACAGGACAGGTTCCACTCAGAACAGGCCTCGCCATGGTCAACCAAACAAGTTGAGTGCACTTGCTCAGCGTTATATCCAGAGGTTGTCTTTGGGAAATAAACGTATGAGTGCTGCCAGCATTGCTGCAGAGGTTGAGGGGGTGGGGGGGGGGGGTCAGCCTGTCAGTGCTCAGACCATACGCCGCACACAGCATTAAATTGGTCTGCATGGCTGTCGCCCTCTTCTAAAGATGATGCACAAGAAAGCCCACAAACAGTTTGCAGAAGACAAGCAGACTAAGGACATGGATTACTGGAACCATGTCCTGTGGTCTGATGAGACCAAAAAAAACATATTTGGTTCAGATGGTGTCAAGCGTGTGTGGCGGTAACCAGGTGAGGAGTACAAAGACAAGTGTACCTTGCCTACAGTCAAGCTAGTGACGCTAGTGGTGCTAGTGTCATGGACTGGGGCTGCATGAGTGCTGCTGGCACTGGGGAGCTACAGTTCATTGAGGGAACCATAAATGGCCAATATGTACTGTGACATACTGAAGCAGAGCATGATCCCCCTCCCTTTGGAGACTGGGCCGCAGGGCAGTATTCCAACATGATAACGAGCCCAAACACACCTCCAAGACGACCACTGCCTTGCTAAAGAATCTGAGGGTAAAGGTGATAGACTGGCCAAGCAGGTCTCCAGATCTAAACCTTATTGAGCATCTGTAGGGCATCCTCAAAACGGAAGGTGGAGGAGCGCAAGTTCTCCAACATCCACCAGCTCCGTGATGTCATCATGGAGGAGTGGACGAGGACTCCAGTGGCAATCTGTGAAGCTCTGGTGAACTCCATCCCCAAGGGGGTTAGGGCAGTGCTGGAAAATAATGGTGGCCACACAAACATTTTCACTTAGGGGTGTACTCACTTTTGTGGCCAGCGGTTTAGACATTAATGGCTGTGTGTTGAGTTATTTTAGGGGGACAGCAAATTTATACAAGCTATACACTCACTACTAGGGCTGCAACTAACGATTATTTTCATAATCGATTAGTTGGCCGATTATTGTTTTGATTAATTGATTAATCGGTTAATAACCGTAATTTGTTGTTGGGCAGACTAAAAAACACAAATTGCTGCAAAAACACATTATTACATGCTTTTCTGCAGCTTCTCCATTGAAGTATATTGAACCAAAGAAAAAACAAAATAGTACCGTTTTGCGTTAAAAAAAGTACTCGCCCTTTCCAAATACGCAGCAGCTGAAAAAAATCATGGATGTGAACGTGTCCCATAGGAAACCATGTAAATTAACTGTAGTGCGTTTCTGCAAAAAGCACCAAAAAAAACACAGGTGTGACACGGGCCTGAGATGTAAATGGGGTTAAAAAAAAAAAAAATTAGTACAAAAAGAGCAAATAATCGCTGTAATTTTTTTATTGTGGGACAGTGAAAGTAATATTTACAGTAGCGATTTGCTCTTTTTGTACTGTAAAGGGCTCATTTTAGTTTTTTTTAACCCCATCATGTTACTGGCCGATTAATCGATTATGAAATTAGTAATCGATTAATTTCATAATCGATTAGTTGTCGATTAATCGATTAGTTGTTTCGGCACTACTCACTACTTTATATTGTAGCAAAGTGTTGTCACATGAAAAGATATAATAAAATATTTTCAAAAAATGTGGGGTGTACTCACTTTTGTGAGATACTGTATATATTTCCCATAAAAAAGTCTAAAATTTTAATTAGCACAAATTTTCTTACAACTAAAACTATTTCTATGAAGTAAAAAGCTAAAGAAAGCAGCACGTAAAACTCCATTCAAATATGTGCAAGCGCGTTTGTGTGCAATCTACCCGCCACTTGCTCGCGATTGACGGGTTGCCGACCCCGCTCTATAGAGTGTTAAATACTTATAGCAAACAAGGATTCCCTGTTTGCATATATTGCAAAACACATTTAACCACTTCCATACAGGGCATTTTCACCCCCTTCCTGCCCAGACCAATTTTTAGTTTTCATCGCTGTTGCACTTTGAATGACAATTGCGCGGTCATGCAACACTGTACCCAGATGAAATCTTTATGGTGTTTTTTTCCCCCCACAAATAGAGCTTTCATTTGGTGGCATTCGATCATCTCTGCGGTTTTTATTTTTTGCGCTATAAACAAAAGTGACAATTTTGAAAAAAATAAAAAATATATATTATTTACTTTTTGATTTAAGAAACATCACAATTAAAAAAAAAAAAAAAGAAAAATTTTTTTTCCTCGGTTTAGACCGATACGTATTCGGCTACATATTTTTGGGAAAAAAAATTATGGCAATAAGCGTATATTGATTGGTTTGCGCAAAAGTTATAGCATCTACAAAATAGGGGATAGATTTATGGCATTTTTAATTTTTTTTACTAGTAATGGCGGCGATCTGCGATTTTTATTGTCACTGTGACATTGCGGCGGACATATCGGACACTTTTGACACGTTTTTGGGACCATTCACATTTATACAGTGATTAGTGCTATAAAACTGCACTGATTACTGTGTAAATGTGACTGGCAGAGAAGGGGTTAACATTAGGGGGCGCTAAATGGGGTTAATATGTTCCCTATTGAGTGATTCTAACTGTAGGGGGAGGGGACTCACAAGGGGAGGAGATCCATGTGTGTTCCTCTGTACTGGAAATACACATCGGTCTCCTCACCTCTGACAGGAGGTGGATCTGTGTGTTTACACACACAGATCCACACTCCTGCCGTGATCGTGGGCAATCGCGGGAGCACGGTGGACATCGTGGCCGCCAGGCTTGCGCACCGGGTCACGAGCACTGGTGCGGGCGCGTGCTTTGCTGGCTATGGGCGTGCGCCCCCTAGACGGCCGGGAAGAAAAGGGAGGGAGGGTTCCTGCGGGCGTCATATGACTATGGCCCGGTAAGGAAGGGGTTAAGCTGGCTGTTAGTAAACCTTTTCTGGCCTGCCGCAAACTTTACTGTGCAAAATTCCAAATACTTATGTGTTCCTAGCATACTTTAATTGACAAATAGTGACAATATGGAGTTAATTGAAACAGTTTGAGGACAGCTGCAGACCAAGGTGGTTTCACTGACCTTCATGCTAATAGAATGAAAAGGTGTATATGCAAATACAAATAGCAGATATACTACTCATGAAATGCTGGATAGATGTGGCAGCACAAAATTCTCAGTTATGCTAGGGCAGTGATGGCGAACCTTGGCACCCCAGATGTTTTGGAACTACATTTCCCATGATGCTCATTGTGACAGACCTAGCCGGGACAGAGGCTTTTGGAGGGGACTGAATGCAAGCCTCTTGCCTTGTGACCATGGGCCCTGGCATTTGGGGGAACGGTGCTCTTTGTGAGCTGTATGCCTGGGGACACTTGAGGGGGTGTTACTTTGGATTCAGGTCCATGTCCCCCCAAGACACACAGACTCTGGGGACCCTGTATATGCCATATTAGAGTGACTGATTCATACTGTTGGGACGTTCACACATTCACACTAAGGATATGTGAATGCCATCACCTCCAGCCATCTGTCTGTCCTCTGTGTTAATTTGACCCTGCTAAATGTGTGATGTTTACACTTATGATAATGTGTATTGTATAGCACTGAGACCGGAGACGGGATGTCTACCCTGAAAGGTCATATCTATGAGTCACCTTGGCTGACTAAAGGATTTAGTTAATTAGCTCATGTTAATTTATGTTCTGGTTACACCCTCTGTTACTGTATATAAGACTTGATTTTTGGTTCTAATAAAGTCTCTCTTGTTGGAACTTACATACAGCCTGCCTGGTGTTTGTTCTGACCGATCACAAATGGATTCGAATGGCACATAGCGGTAGTTGGAATCCTGGAGCACCGGACGATCCAATAGAGCAGAGGAGTGTCGGGAGAGGGGAGCCGAGCGAGCAAAGGGGCTCGTTACATTCATGCACTCTGCAGTGTAGTTGAGCATCATGGGAAATGTAGTTCCAAAACATCTGGGGTGCCAAGGTTCACCATTACTGTTAGGGTGCTCTACCACATCGTGAGTGGCAGTGGCAAGAATTAGCACGTTCCTGCCGCTGTGTTTGACACCTGTAATCAGCTAGCTGCGGCCGCCGAGCCCTGTACACTTCAATGACAGGTTATCAGCAACCATAGCTATTCATAACTGTTAACACAGAAAGCAATTACCTGCAGTGACTGCTGCTTGACGCATACAACATGCAAACAGCCACGAATAGCTGCAGCCACTGACATTTGGTTTTAGGCTAATGATATTTTCTGCAAGTACCAAAAATTTCTGTTGATTTAGTGTCTGCACAAGGTAAGGCCTTCATTAGAGAGATAAAAAATAACTATGACTGCCTATAAAAAGAATTTACAAAACTATTTTGAGGAGTCTAGTTATAATTTACAAAAAGTTCAAAGTAAATTAAATCAAGCTATAACACTGGAAAATAAAACTACATGGAATTTGGCCAAAAGACAGTTGATCTATGGGCAGAACACAATGAATAAACATATACTTTTCTTAAGAATATGCAGTATCATAAATTTGGCAATAAAGATGGAAAGATGTTGGCTAGACTGTGCAAGGGTACCGGGCATTCTACCTGTATATCTAAATTAAGGAAAGATTCAGGCACCTATACTAGTTCACATGAAAAGATTATTCATGTCCAAAGTTTAGTATAGCAAAAAAAATACAAATGAACAACACTGGAATGGGAAGGTCCATAAGTAAATATATGTAAACATATTTGTAGTGGTACCCCTGTAGGGACTGATAAGTGATGTGGCCCACCTGTCACCCTGCCCAGCCCGGCGTTCACTCCTCAGTCAGGCAGAAAACAGTCCATGTGCTTGTTTTTGTTATTTTTATTAGGGAATTTAACTTGGATGGGGTAAGGGAATTATGAGATGCCCAGCAAATTGTATATTAATCAATTAGTTGGATTGTATATCAAAGCGGGACAACTATGTACACAACACTTCTCCAATCTCCTCCTGCACAACTCTTGCTTGCAGACTATCGCTCTCTCTCTTCCTCCTGCTCAACTCTTGATCTTCCAGTAGCAGCCAGCACATGTTTAGGCCCGACACCGGCTCAGCCAGGCCTAACATACCTTGCCCTTTGAGGCAGGGACTGCGGGCCCCTGTGGTGTAGCAGAAAAATAGAATTTTTGTACTCACCGTAAAATCATTTTCTCCGAGTTCATGGACGGACACAGCTTCCTATTGACAAGTGGGTATTAGCCTTCATTTAGGAGTGACTAGGCAGAAAACTTGCATAAAGTGTTCACACCACACCCTATACAGCACCGCCCAGGGGGCGGACCCTCTGGGTATAATCCCTCTCTCTGCACCTCGCAGATCAGTTTGTCAAAAAGCAGTACAAAAACTTAAAATGAGGGGTGGGTGCTGTGTCCGTCCATGAACTCAGAGAAAAGGATTTTACGGTGAGTACAAAAATCCTATTTACTCTTTCGTTCATGGACGGACACAGCTTCCTATTGACAAGTGGGAAGTCCCAAAGCAGTGTCAAAAAAGAGGGGTGGGAACAGCATTAAAACAACTTCACCCATAAACAAAACAGAGCTCCTCAACAGAGGAGTTGCAACTCTAAACAGCCGCCTGCAATACCTTGCGGCCGAAAGAAGCATTCGAAGATGCACACACATCAACTTGTAAAGTTTAGTGAAAGTGTGAACGGACGAGCAGGTCGCCGCCTTACACACCTAATGAAACAGACGCTTGATGCTCTCAAAGCTCGGACAGCGTCCAAAAAATACAACGTCGTCTCCTAGGATTCGACGGATGAGGACACAAGTATGGCAGAACAATGTCTACCTTGAGATGGAAGGTCGAAACGACCTTAGGAAGAAAAGAAGGCTGCGGACGCAGCACCACCTATCCTTGTGGAAGATCAGATAAGGAGCCTTGCATGACAAGGCTGCCAGTTCAGAAACCCGTCATAACTGACGTAACACCAAGAGGCACCTCTAGCCCTAGTCGAATGCGCCGGGAAGGGAGGCGCCTGACCCTTCAAGGTGTAAGCCCGATCGCGATCTGTCGGATCCACCTAGAGATGGTGGCCAACGAGACCGCTGGGCCCTACTTGGGACCAGCCCCCGAAACAAACAGTGAGCCTGGACTCCGGAATGGAGCAGTACCAGACAGGCATTCTCTCAGAGTTTGGACAACGTCCAAGGAATGCAACGTCGTCTCCTTAGGATTCGACGGATGAGGACACAAGGATGGCAGTACAATGTCTTCCTTGAGATGGAAGGTCGAAAAACGACCTTAGGAAGAAAAGAAGGCTGGGGACGCAGCACCACCTTATCCTCGTGGAAGATCAGATAGGGAAGCTTGCATGACAAGGCTGCCCGCTCAGAAACCCATCTTACTGGCATAACAGTCACCAAAAAAGACCACTTCCTGAGAAAGTGTCAACAAGGGAATCTCCCTGATGTTCTCAAATGGTGGTCTCTGAGGCACTTGGAGGCCATGCCGTTAAAGCCATTGTCTGCAAGCAGGATGGCATATGGGACCCTGCGACCGCAGGTCCTCTCGTAGTGGTAGACGCCAAAAGGACATCTGCTACACAAGCCCTACAGGAGGTAGGGAGGGTGGGCCGGAGAGAGTGAGCCATCAGGGGTCGTTGAAAAAGACAGCCAGGTCAGATACCTGCCCCCTAATTGTACTTAAAGTAAAAATTTTGTCCCATTCCCTGCTGAAGAACAGCAGGACACTGGAACCAAATAAGTATGCGGATGCCACCTCATTTCCTCACAAATGGATATGTAGGTCCTCCAAGTGCGATGGTAAATCTTCCTAGGGGATCATTTCCAAGCACTCCTCATGGTAGGGATCACCGAGTCTGACACGCCCGGTCTCTTATCACCTGGCTCTCAAGCCATGCCGTTAAGCCAGTGACTGTAAAAACAGGATGGCATATGGGACCTTGCGACAGCAGGTCCTTCTTAGCTGTAGATGCCAAAAAGGCGTTCTGCTACCAGACGCACTAGATCGGCGTACCAAGGACACCGAGGCCATTCCAGAGTAATTGGGACCATTGGAATCCTCTCTGCCTCCAGTCTGCGAAGCAGCTGAGGAAGGAGCTTCAGAGGAGGAAAGGCATAGATTAAGTCGGTTCTTGACCTGGCCACAAACCTCAACAACATCTTCTGATTGAGTCGAGAAGCCAGGAGATATACGACGGGCGTGCCTCCCCTCTGGCAAAGGAGCTGAAACGCCTCTGGGTGTAGAGACCATTCTCCTTGGTCCAGCATCTGGCGACTCAGGTAGTCCACCTGCCAGTTTCCCACACCCGGAATGTATACAGCCGACAGGCCTGGTACGCTCCTTTCTGCCCACCTTAGGAGGTGAGCGACCTCCGATGCTGCAGCTGAGCCGTTTTTTCCTACTTGTTGTTTGACATACTGTGGCGTTTGACTGGATTCTGACTGGACGCCGCTGTAGCCTCTGAGACCATGTGGAGAGGCAAAGCCAGATCGCCCGGAGTTCCAGGACAATGATCGGCAAGTGGGATTCCTCCGGAGTCCAGCGACCCAGGTTGTCTGAGATCCCCAGACTCCTATCCAACCAGGAAAACAGGCGTCCGCCGTGACCCCCATCCAGTAAAAAGGAAGGAACGACTTCCCCGACAGAAGTGCCGGTGATGTCACCCACCAAACTAGGGAGGTCCTGACTAGGTGGCTCACCTGGATTTTGACAATCCAGGGATGAAGGGCACTTGACCCTCTGGACAGAATTACCATAGTGCATTTGGTACCGTCTCAAAAGGAGACTACCACGAGGCCCAGGACTCGCCTGAAAAAGTGGCGTGACAATCCTCTTTGGGATGTCAACTGCCGCATCGCAGCCCGAAGGGTCTGCAACCTTCCCATAGGGAGAAAAAAACTTTTCGCCAGAATCAACCCTAGATACACTAGGAGTTGAGACGGTACAGATACTGACTTCTGAGTGTTCAGCACCCAACCAAGAAACGGAGGGTCTGACAGGTTATAGACACGGTCACCTCTAATTTTGAGTTTGAGGTGGCCCTCAGAAGAAGAACGTCCAAGTTGCCCGTGATAGCGATGCCACGCTGTCTTAGTATTAGGGCCAGAAATGGGGCAAGCACCTTAGTGAACACCCTTGGTGCCGATGCCAGGCCAAAAGGGGAGAGCCACCATTGATAGTGGTCTTCCCCGGCCACCAAACGCAGACATGTCTGATGCCTGGTGCATATGGGAACATGCAAGCATGCGTCCTTGATGACCAAGGATGCCGGAAAATCCCCCGGATGGAGGGCAGCGACAACAGAGCATCTTCAGCACTACGAACAGATTAGAGTAGAACCCCTGAATCCTTTGTTGTACTGAGACAGGAAGGACCAGCCTGCGTATCAGCATGTCTTGAACCGCCCCATATAGGACTTCCCAACGAGTCGGCTGAAGCTTGCAGCTTAGAGGGAACAAATTCTGTTCGGTAGGCAAGCAAGGTTGGACTTGCCACCCCAGGGACGCTTCTGTCCCTCAGCAGGCACTTTAATCGGCCTGGGGTCGTTTACTTGCCGCACTAGGCGGACGAAAGGCCACTTGTGCGCGGTGAAGGAGAGCCCTAGCCTATGGCGTGGCTCCTTACCCCTTTTTGGATTGCGGGAGCAGCAAGCTCTTACCTCCTGTGGCATCCTTAACGATGTCATCCAGAGAGGCTCCTAAAAGACTTTCACCGCTAAAGGGCAGGTCCATTAAGGCCTTCTTGGAAGCTTTTTTGGTCCGTAGACCAGCACTTAGCCAAACCAGGTGGCAAAACACCACCGCATAACCCGAGGCTCTAGACAGCAAGGGGATAGTATCCATGTCTGATTCGCAGACAAACTTAAGGCCCTGTACCAACTGGTCGGCCAAAGCTACCTCCTTCGGAGGAGCCTCTCGCGCCTTTAACCCCTGGAGTAGCATCTTTGCCCACTGAGTAAGTGTCTGAGACACCAAAGCTCCAGCCAATGCTGGATGCACCGCTGAGCCCACCACAGTGTATAGGTAGCAAGAGCCTCAGCCTTCTTGACTACAGGGTCCTTGAAGACAGGAGCCCCCTTGTTAAGTCTGGACACGGGGGGGGGGTCCACTATCGGGGGAGAGGAACATTTTTTCAGGAAACTCTCCTCAAAGAGGTACCAGGGCTGCAAAAAAACCTTCAGTGGGTTTTCCCACTCCTTGTATAAAAGCTGATCATCAAGATAAGACACACAAGGAAACACCTTAGCAGTGCGGGCCGGCTTACGGAACCCAAAGGGGACCACCGTCTCTGCTGCATTCTCCAATTTCAGCGTATCCCGCACTGAAGGGATAAGGTCAGATACCAAAGCCTTTTCGCGTGTTGATCCGGACCTGGAGTCATTCTCACTGTCCGACCGGTCACGGTCTGCAGTCTCTGATGCATCAGAATTATCCCCAGAAGATGGCAGGGGAAGGGGGCGTTTTCTACCCCCCCGTGTTGCCATGCGCCGCTTCAACCTTGGCAACAAAGCCTTCAGGATTGCCGACATAGTGCCCACAGATACATCAGGGGCACCAGCTGCTAACTCAGGTGTTTCAGGGGAAGAAACGTCTGCTCCCTCAAAGGCACCTACTGACAGCCTAGTACTCCATCCTCAGTTTTCCACCCGACAACTCCTCCCCAGCTGGGCTGACTCTAGGTATTTAAAGAGGCTTGCCCCCTGCCAATCCAGGTTGGGGGGATTGATCAGGGTTCCTTAACGCACCTCAGGCAGCTCCACCTCTCCTTTCCTGCTCTCTTTCTAGCACCTTCCAGAAGGCTCTAGAAAGAAGAGGGAGGTTTTAGTGATGATGCCTGTGAATCATCAGCTGCTAACTCTGAGCCACTCCCAGCCCACACAAACCAAAACAAACAGGCCTATCTTCCAGCTAAGCCTGCCTAAATTTGCCTACACTCACAAAAAAACTACTCTAGCACCTACCCATGTAGACTTGGAAAACAAACACCTGGCGCTTGAACTAATAGGTACAACTGCTTAAGAAATAGTGTGCACACTCATGATTATTGGAAGCAATAGTGAAGAAATGTCCTCTGCTGGTCTGCTAGTCAAAATGTTGGTGCAACGGAACACCTCCTAGGCAACGCTCTCCCACCAGAACCCAGTCACCCTGCTGTACCAATCAGCACCTCAGGCTCTCTCCTTCCAGTTCTTGTAGCTTTCCACAAGGACATCTATCACAAGGTGCCAAGGGGTGAGTGTTCAAAAGCTTGCCAGTGTCACTTGAAGGTACGTGTCTATAACCCATGATGTATGAATAAGATGCTTGTATCCTGTACTGTATGATTAGAATAAGAATTTATAGGTGAAGGAAAGTGCATGGGCAGTTGCTAAGTCCACACATTCTGAATTGAAATCAGAAGACTACTCAGGGGTTGTGGTGGTGGGGTGCTTCTAGGAGCCCATGTGGCTTAGTCTTGAAACCTAGATCTAGTGCAATACCTCGGGGAGGAAACCCGACAGAATGGGAGGTTCCCTAGCAATTTTTCCCTAGCAATTTTTTATTTTCAGTGTGCACTGTACAGCAGATATGGAATGCAGCTTACACTCTCAGCTCATTCCCAGCACCTGCAACAAGCCTGAAATAGGCCTGGTGCCAGAGAAGGTAATGTAACTTCTATGCGCTTGCTCAGAAATTACAGCAGCAGCAGAGAGGCTGGCCGCAGGGACAGCACAGAAAGACTAAGATGTGTGCCAATCTGAAAGTCTGCTGTGTATACTTGCAAATTATGGAAAAAAAGGAGGATAATAGGATTTTTATACCAGGTTACCTTTAAAATCCTTTTCTTGGAGTACATCACGGGACACAGAGCAGCCATAGTAATTACTATGTGGGTTATACGCCACCTATAAGTGAATGGACACTGGTACACTCAAAAGACAGGAAGTCTCCCTCTATATAACCCTTCCCATACATGGAGTACCTCAGTTTTTGTAGCAAAGCAATGTATATATATCCCAATAAGAGGGGAGGGACCTCTGTGTCCCATGATGTACTCCAAGAAAAGGATTTTACAGGTAAGCTGTTATAAAAATCCTTTTTTCTTTATCGTACATCACGGGACACAGAGCAGCTATAGTAATTACTATGTGGGATGTCCCAAAGCAATGCCATCTGAGGGGAGGGAGACACAAATAAAGGCAGGCCGCCATCAGACGCAAGGACCCACCCATACTGCGCCCAAAGGCGGCATCCTCTTGCCATCTTACATCCACCTGATAGAATATTGTGAACGTATGCACTGACGACCAAGTTGCGGCCTTGCAAATCTAAATCATAGAAGCCTGGTGATGCACTGCCCCAGAAGCACTGACTGCCCTGGTAGAGTGCGCTTAACCTTAAAAAGGTGAAACCTTCCTTTTCAGAACATAAGCCGGAATAACAACCTGACAAATCCACTTTGAAATAGTCAATTTTGACGCTGCCTGCCCTTTCCTGGGGCCATCTGGCAGCACAAACAAAACATCAGTTTTCCGTATCTGAGCTGTCGCCTTCAGATAGGCTCTTAACTGCCCTCACTACATCGAGAGAGTAACAATTTTTTTTCCGCAGAACAAGGTTCTGGAAAAGGAAGGCAGGGCAACATCTTGATTCAGATGGAAAGCTGACACTACCTTAGGCAGAAAGGTTGGGTGAGGACACAACACCACCTTATCCTTATGAACAACTAGGAATGGCTCTTTATAAGAAAAAGCTGCCAATTCTGATACCCTTCTTGCGGAAGTTACTATAACTAAGCACACTAACTTCCTCATCAAAAGAACCAAGGAGATCTCGCGCATCGGCTCAAAACTCTGTCTTTGTAAAACTGACAGAACCAGGCTCAAATCCCATGGGCACAAGGGTGTCCTAACCGGCAGAGCCATACGCGTTACCCCTTGTATAAATGGCCCAGACCAAAGAATGCAAAACAAGCTGGCCTTTGAAAAAAAAACACTGACAAGGCCGAAGTCTGACCCTTGCTTGTACTCAAGACCAGCTTTATTTCTACCTCCAACTGTAGGAAGGCAAGAATTCTACCTATGACAAACTTCCGAGGATGCCATCCTTTGGTTTAACACCAAGAAATGTAGGCCTTCCAGACCCTATAATAAATGGTCCTGGAAGCCGGCTTCCTTGCATTAATCAGGGTAGCTACCACTGAACCTGAAAAGCCCCCGATTCTTTAGAATGTGGGCTTTAATAGCCAAACCGTTAAATTTAGCGATTATAAGACGGGATGGAACACCGGCCCGATAGCAGGTTCAGGCGATATGGAAGAGTCCATGAACTCCCTACTGTCATCCTTACGATCTGTGCATACCAGGATCTTCTAGGTCATGCCGGGGCTGCTAGAATTAACGACTTACGTTGCTCTTTGATTCTGCGAAGCCGCTGTAGCAGCTGAACTGTGGGGGGGGGGGGGACGCATAAATCAGTGAAAACTGATCCCAGGGGGTCACTAACGCATCTGTCCCGTATGCGTTTGGATCCCTTGTCCTTGACAGAAAGTTGTCGAACTTTCTGTTGAACCTGGACACTAATAGAACTATGTCGGGGGTACCCCATCTTTGGCATATGGCCAGAAAAAAATGTCGGTATATAGCGCCCTTACTCGCAGGAATATTTCTTGATGACTCAAGAAATCCGTCCGTCAATTCTCCACCCCTGGAATGAAGACTGCAGACAGGCAAGGTACCTGCTCCTCTGCCCATGCCAAAATATGATTCACCTCCTTCTGGGCTGCACGGCTTCTGGTGCCCCCTTGGTGATTGATATAGGCCACCGCCGCGGTAATGTCGGATTGTATCCTGACAGGACAACCTGGAAACCTGAACGTCCAGGCTATTCGAATTAGATGTGCCGCCCGAAATTCTAGGATGTTGATGGGCGAGGTCTTCTCGGACTCTGACCGCTTCCCTTGGACAGTGGATTCTTCCAGGACTGTACCCTAGCCCAAGAGGCTGGCATCCATTGTTACTACTTTCCAGGTACCTGGCGTGAAGGTTTCCCCTTCTGCAAATTTTTGGCTATCAACCACCAATTGAAACTCTTGGCACCCTTGGGGCCAGACACATTGGGTAACCCAAGGCTTGGGTTCCTTTATTCCAGGCAGACAGAATACTGTAACAGTCTTGAATGAAACTGGGCATAGGAAACAGCTTCAAATGAAGCCATCATCTTCCCTAGCAACCTCATGCAAAGGTGAATGAAAGGACCCTTCCTTGCCCTGACCACCTGGACCAGCTCTCTTAGGCCCGGTTCACACTTGTGCGATGCGAGAACCCTGCAAATCCACTGCGGGTTCCCGCATCGCACAGACTTGCACTGCCGTTCACACTGCCATATGCGAACTGCTGGGAAGTGTCATTATATCTTAACGACACCCCCATTTCAGCTTGTGTATCGCACTGCGACTGACAGTTCAGACATGAATTGAATCGCATATGTGTGAACACACATGCGATCCGATTCTGGTCCGAACAGAAAAAAGGGTCCTGTGCGTGTTTGGTCCGAATGCGGTGTGATAACAGCCATACTATCTGTATGGCTGAAATCGCACCGCACAGACATCGCATGTAATGTGAACAGCAGTGCGCTGCGAATTACATGCGATGTCTGGCATCGCACAAGTGTGAACCGCCCCTTATAGCGTTGACTTTTGTGAGGCAAAAACATCCTTCTTTGGGCTGTCTATAACCAGACCTAAACACTCCAGCCTCCTTACCGGACTCAAAAATTACTTTTTTTTTTTCTTTTCTTAGGTTGAGAATCCAACCCAGGTGTTTCAGATACTTGACCGTGCTGGACACACCCTGGTTTAACCGAACCACCGACTGATCTATCAGCAACAGGTCGTCCAGGTATGTCATTACTGCTATACCCTGGGCCCTTAGTTTCGCCAACTGTGGGGCCCGAACCTTTGTAAACATTCGGAGAGTGGTGGCCAACCAGAAGGGTAAGGCCACGAACTGAAAGTGGTGGTGTCTTACCGTAAGATGCAGAAACTTCTGGTGAGCAGGAAAAAATTGGCACATGCAGATATGCATCTTTGATGTCTATTGACGCTAGAAATTCTACTCCCCGCAAGGTGGAAACGACTGACCAGATTGACTCCATGCGAAAGGAGTGGATGTTTAGGAACCGATTCAGATCTTTGAGATCTAGAATGGGTCTGACATCTCCAATCGGTTTCAGTACCGTGAAGAGATTTGAATAAAACCACATGCCCTGCTCTTCTGAGGGGATCTCTACGATTACACCATGAGACATCAATCGGTCTAGTGCCAGAAATAAAGACCTTTATTTCACTGGTTCTTTGGGGACGTTCCAACTTAGAAAGTGAACCGGAAGAAACTTCTGAAACTCTAGTTTGTAGCCTAGGGCTACCACAGAGATGACCCATCTGTCTAGGATCTCTTCTTGCCAAGCCCCTGAAAACCACAGACGTCTTCCCCCCCCACCTCGATCGAGCGGCAGCGCCCCTTCATAAGGAGGCCTTGGGACTCTGTTTTGTAGGCTTCTGCCCTCAGGCACTTCTGTAGTCCTATGCAAATAAACACATAGGTAAATAGTTCCAGAAAAAAGCAAGTACATATGTATACAGTTTTAATGTATGCAGCATGTGTTAAAGCAATGTTACTAATGATAGAAGCAAAAGGATTAAAATAGTTACTGCTAATTGAGAGAGTTTAGGTCAGCTTTAAGTGTGCATTAAAAGGGGAGAGGTTTGGTTTTGTTTAAAACATTTTGCCCCAACAAATCCTAAGGCGAAAGCCCCATACACACTATCAGTTTTCTTGCAGGTTTTTCTCTTCAGGTTTACCCAAACCATCTAATATGAGGTCAAACCTTAAGAGTTTCAATTCGTATGCAATCAGGCAGGCCCTTGCACTACATGGTTTTGGTAAACCTGAAGAGAAAAACCTGCAAGAAAACTGATAGTGTGTATGGGGCTTAAGAGAACAATTCTCAAAATGTTTGCGTATGGTAACATGAACAAATTATAATACACTTGGAATCTGCAAACAACTCCCTCCTGTTTGTCATAGAGGTGTTTTAAAACAAGAAAGCAGATGTCAAGGGATAACATCCTTTCTTGTGAACCAATTATCTCCATGTAACAGAAATATGGAGCTAGGAGAAAAAATATTTACATTTTTAAAGGGATATAAAAGATTTTAATTATTGGATTATTTGTAACATATTCTGTTTACCGATAACTGCAATACAATAAAGAAAATGTAACATCTATCTAAAGCTTTTTAGCATTTCCTGCACAGGAACTTTGGTATTCTCTAATATTTCAGCTTACCTCATGTTGAATGGAGCCATCAGACGCACAACATATTGCCGATCTTTTGGAAGTTTTAACTTGGGGATTTTAGAAGGATCAAAATCTGGTGGGTAATATTTCTACAAACAGAAAGAAAGTATGTTTCAGAACCAGTGTTGAAAATGCTGACAAGCGCGATTTACAATTTATCTGGTAATATTAAAAAAATACACACCAATGGAATTTTCAACATACAGTATTTTTCTGTAGAAAAAAAAAACATTTTAAACCTGTGCACAAGTTCAAGTTTTACCAAGCTGCAGGTAGTGCGACTTAAAGTGTTTGCTACCCCAGCATTTCATATTCCTGATATGTGCCTGTTGTACCATGTACCTGTATGAGAAAGTATCCTTTTGTCTTGGTATTGTTTCCTTTGTGTGAAATCCCTAGAGTCTCTACCAGTCTCTCTGCTTTCCTATTAAAAACTGACCACGCTAAGCAGGAGAAAACAATGTAGTCAGTTCTATAGCTATTCTGGGAACTTAGCCTGCTCTCCTCCAATAATCAGACTTGTCCTGACACGACCCTTTTGCTAGCCATTCACTGGTAAGCTCAGTGTACTGTTGCCTCTCCCCCCCCCCAGCTCTTATGCAGCTGAGAACAGAGGGAGCAGAGGGAATGTGATCAATTATAAAAAAAAGGGGAGGGGGGAGTATTTAATGCTTTTTTTTTATAGCTATACATAAATGTTTTGCCTTTTGTTTGTTTTAAACTGAATTGCCTGTTTTACAAGGTGATTATTTACAAAAAAAAACTTTAGGCTGGGTTCCCACCAGTTAGGTGCGAATTCCAGCTCTGTTCTCTGTGCGAAGAGAAGAAGCAGCTGTTCAGTGCTTCCTCTGCGTTGGAGCTGCAGATCAGATGAGCAGGGAGAGGGGGGAGGTGTAGTGAGCAGGGGGAGAGAATGCCTGTTCACAACAGAATGCATCAGCAAATCAGATGCGTGTCCATAGAAGATAATGGGCCCGAAGTCGCACCTGAGCCAGAATGCCTAGAAAACGCACACGTTTTTTCTGCACTGCGCAGTGCGAATCCACCGCAGATATGTGAACCAGCCTCATTAAAATGTATGCATTTTAAAATGACATGCGAATTGGATGCGTTGTAAGCCACATAAAGTATAACCAAAAGGCAAGATTTTTTTTTCAGGTTTTGGAGAGTGGAGAGGGATTAGAATGCTTGTCTGTTTTTATTGTTGTCTGTGCCTCTGTTAAGGAGATTCGCCCCCCCCCCCCCCCCCCATCTCTATTTGTCCTGTTTACCATGAGCATTGAAAGTGAAAGTAAAAGGAAAATCTTAAATGTTGGATTATCCCTAGAATAGTAATAATGAGTAGGGATGAGCTTCGAGTTCGACTCGAACATTGCCTGTTCGCCGAACAATTTGGGGTGTTCGCGGCAAATTCGAAAAGCAGCGGAACACCCTGTAAAAGTCTATGGGAGAAATCTAAAGTGCTAATTTTAAAGGCTTATATGCAAGTTATTGTCATAAAAAGTGTTTGGGGACCCGGGTCCTGCCCCAGGGGACATGTATCAATGCAAAAGAAGTTTTAAAAACTGCCGTTTTTTCGGGAGCAGTGATTTTAATAATGCTTAAAGTGAAATAATAAAAGTGAAATATTCCTTTAAATTTCGTACCTGGGGAGGTATAATATGCCTGTAAAGCAGCGCTTGTTTCCCTTGCTTAGAACTGTCCCTGCACAAAGTGTAATTTCTGAAGGAAAAAAAGTAATTTAACCACTTAAGCCCGGGACCAATATGCAGCTTAAAGACCAGAGGTGTTTTTATAATTTGGCACTGCACTGCTTTAACTGGTAATTGCGCGGTCATGCAATGTTATACCCAAACAAAATTTGCATCCTTTCTTGCCACAAATAGAGCTTTCTTTTGATGGTATTTGATTGCCTCTGCGATTTTTATTTTTTGCGATATAAAACGGAAAAAGACCGAAAATTTTGAAAAAAAAAAAAAAAAGATTTTTGTACTCACTGTAAAATCCTTTTCTCTGTAGTTCACTGACTGAAACAGCTCCTTTAGACCATAGGGTTGTTACGCCACCTTCAGGAGAGGACTAGGCATAACGTACAAAAAAAAAAAACACATTACTTTCTAGTTCCGCCCAAGGGGCGGTCCCTTCAGTAACAACCCCCTGGCCTGCATCGTGCAGCCTCAGTACGTCAACAAGCAGTATAACGTAAAAAATAGGAGGGGAGGGTGCTGTGTCAGTCAGTGAACTACAGAGAAAAGGATTTTATGGTGAGTACAAAAATCCTATTTTCTCTTACGTTCACTGACTGACACAGCTCCCTTTACTTAGACCATAGGGACGTCCCCAAGCAGTGTCAAAACGAGGAGTGGGAAACAGCATAAAAACTTCACCCACAAAAACAGAAGTGCTCCTTAACAGGGGAGTCACCACCGTATCCAACCGCATCAGAACTTGCGGTAACAAAGCAACAGTGCAGTTACTCAAAAGTAACTGTGTGTCTTGTCAAAGAACCAGAAAAAAATTCATTGCATTTGCAAATTACACGGCCGCCTGCAAAACTGTGCGGCCAAAAGGGGCATCAGCCGAACCACTGACATCTACCTTGTAGAATTTTGTAAAGGTGTGAACAGACGACCAAGTCGCCGCATTACACTCTTGAGCGACAGATGCTTGATGTCAGAAGGCCCAAGAGGTTCCAAACTGCCCTGGGGGAATGGGCCGTGACCGGAAAGGGGGGCATTTTCCCCTTCGTGGCATAGGCCTGAACCACAATCTGTCTGATCCACCTGGAAATGGTGGCCGACGAAACCGCCATGCCTTTTTTCGGACCAGCAACCGAAACAAACAGAGTCCGACTTCCGAAAGGGAGCCGTGGCAGACAAATATACTCTGAAAGCTTGGACCACGTCCAGGGAATGGAGGACCACCTCCTTAGGATGTGTCGGTTTAGGGCACAAAGACGGCAATACAAAGACACAGATGTGGAACGCCGAACCCACGTTTGGCAGAAAAGAAGGTTGCGGACGCAACACCACCTTAAGGATAACCGGATAAAACGACTTGCAAGACAAGGCCGCCAGTTCGGAAACCTTACTGGCCGATTTAATGGGCACTAGAAAGACCATTTTCTGGGAAAGAGTCAACAAGGGAATATCTCTGATATTTGCAAACTGCGGCTTTTGAAGCGCTGAAAAACACCAGGTACAGATCACACGGGGGTAACGGTGGGCGCACCAGAGGAACTACATGCCGATCCCCCGAACAAAGGTGCTCACTAGAGAGCGAGACGCCAGGGGTCGCTGAAAAAAGACAGCCAAGACTGATATCCGTCCTTTAATGGTGCTTAAAGCCAATTTCTGGCCTACTCCTCGCTGCAGAAAACAGCAGGATCCTAGATACGGAATAGGAGCGCGGGCGCCATCCTTTCACCTCACACATATAATAATAATAATAATAATAATAATACAGGATTTATATAGCGCCAACAGTTTGCGCAGCGCTTTACAACATCAGGGAAGACAGTACAGTACAATACAATTCAATACAAAGAGATCTGAGGGCCCTGCTCGTTAGAGCTTACACTCTAGAAATGTAGGCCTTCCAGGTACGATGATATATCTTCAGAGAAGAAGATTTCCGTACTCCCAACATAGTTGAAATCACCGAGTACGACATGCCCCGGTTCCTTAGCACCTGACTCTCAACAGCCATGCCGTTAAACCCAACGATGGTAAAGCAGGATGGAGAATCGGACCTTGAGACAAAAGGTTCTCCCTTAACGGCAGTCGCCAGGGGGCGTCCGCCTCCAGGCGCACTAGATTTGCGTACCACTGACGCTGAGGTCAATCTGGGGCTATCAGAATACTGGTGTGCCCCATAGCAGGCACAGTAGCTCGAACACCTCCTGATGCAGCGCCCATTCTCCTGGGACCAGCATCTGGCGACTCACATAGTCCGCCTGCCAGTTCTCCACTTCAGGGAAGAAAATGGCCGATCGGGCCGGTACATGTTGCTCGGCCCACTGAAGGATGTGAGCGACCTCCCGTGCGGCGGCCGAGCCTACAGGTCCTCCTTGACGATTGACATATGCCACTGCCGTGGCGTAGTCTGACTGGATCCTGATCGGACGCCCTCGAAGTCTCATTGACCATGTGGAGAGGCACAGCTCGAGCACATTGATTGGCAAAATGGATTCCTCCTCCGACCAGAGGCCCTGGGACGACTGTACCCCCAGTATCCAAAAAAGGGGGAAAAAAGGGAAAGGAGCACTTTTTTCCCCCTTTTTGGATACTATTTTGGGTGGCAAACACTAATTCCCTTTACCTATGCACTCCGGGTGATAAGTGTCAGGGTCACCTGTGGCCAGGTGACAGATGCACACCGTAGGGGGACAGGAGTGCACCGCGAGGTAGTGAACCCTATGGCTGGCTTCTGTGGATAGGAAACTGGGTGGTTGTGGAAAGCGGGACCAGAGGAGCACAACCGGGATCCCAACGGAAGCGAGAGCCAAGATTCCCCAGGGCGCGGAGTCTAAGACCCAGCTGGTCTTCTCCAGGGCCTCTAGTGGTGAGGATGTTACGCTGCAGGCTGGGACCAGGTCGCGGCCCCTGGAGTTTCCTAGCTCACGCCCCGTAGGATAAGGGGAAGCAGCAGCACACGATAGAGAGAACCGAATAACAAGCCGAAGGTCAGGGGCCACAAGCAGACAAGGATAACGAAGAACGAGCCGAAGGTCAAGGGTCACGAGCAGACAGGGATGGTCGGGGACAAGCCAATAACGTAACAGAGAGACAGACGTAGCACACGGCAGGCAGGAACCCAAACACACAATGCCTAACAAACACGTTGATCAGCAAAGCAGGCTTGCAGTGCACAGGTTAATATAGTGTTCAGTGATAGGGCCTGGGGTGGAGTCAGGCTGGGAGGAGATTATAAAGGAAGCCAGGTGAAGGAGGTCTGGTCTCTAGATGAACACATGAGGAGGAAGGTAAGATGGCAGACAGACATTAATGCATATCCATGACAGTACCCTCCCTCTTATGGGCCCTCCCCCGCCTGGACCCAGGCTTAAAGGGAAATCTCTGATGAAACCTTCTCAACAGATGAGGTGCAGCGACATCAGATGCAGCGATCCAAGACGCCTCCTCAGGACCAAAACCTCTCCAATGCACAAGGTACTGAAGAATGCCTCTGCAGAGCCGAGAATCCAGAACTTGTCTAACCTCGTACTTAAAATTATCCTCAGAGACCGAAAACGAGGTAGGGAGATGACAAGAAGATCTATTGAGGACCAAAGGCTCTCTAGGAATAAGCAAGGGCATGAGAGGATCAACAGGAATCTGAGGAGGGTCCCCTAGACCCTTAAAGGGGAACTGGTCATCTTGCACAGGACCATCAGACTGGGCAGATGTCAGTGGAACCCTGAAGTCAGGTTGGTTAGAAGGTGACATGTCGCCGGAGTCAAGCTGACTAGCTGAAGGACAAGCAGAATGTCCCGAACAAGAAAAAGTAAGAGGCTCACTGGGCATGGGCTGGACTGGCATAACTAGTACAGAGGCAGAGTGAATAGCTGAGTCAGGTGTAGCGACTACCTGAATCGCATCGCAAGACGTAGCGACTGCAGGACTTGTAGACAAGCTAGCCTGGCTGTGCGTCCAAGGGTGGTTAGGGACAGAGAAATGTAAATGGTTATGCAACCTGGAATGAATGACCGGCTCAGATTCACAGGGGGCAACCTTGGGTAGACAGGAGGAGGAACAGGAGGGACCCCAAGCCAGGATCTGTCCAGTAGTCCAGTCCACATGAGGAGAATGGAGCTGTAACCATGGGAGACCCAAAATTATAGGCGTTGAGGCCTTGGGTAAGATAAGGAAGGATATCCACTCCTGGTGGAGTGTCCCTACCGACATCTTAACAGGGAGGGTCTGGAAGCGGATAGGTCCCCCTGGGAGAACAGTACCATCAATCGCCAAGACCACCAATGGCGTGGTGAGGGGCAAAAGAGTAAGTCTCATGGACGATGCGATTTCCCAGTCCATGAAATTACCAGCGGCTCCGGAATCCAGATATGCTGAGACCGAATGAGAAGAAGCACCAACATGAAGGAACACAGAAAGCAGAAGACGAGAAGGGGAAGGTGATATTTCTGGGTCCAATACTCCACTTTCCAGATGAAGTGGACCCGAACGTTTTTCTGGACAAAGAGAGCAAGTGTCACGAAAATGACCTTTGCCCCCACAGTAAAGACACAGACCAAGAGTTCTGCGCCTAGCACGTTCCTCGGGGGATAGCCTGGTCCGACCCAGCTGCATGGGTTCCTCAGCTGGTAGGAGATGCTCTACGGGTCGAAGAGAGGGGAGCTCAGGCTGACTAAGAACCAAGGAGTGCTGGCGTTGCTTTTCTAAGGTCCTCTCCTGAAAGCGAATATCGATCTGGTTACACAAGGAGATAACGCCGGCCAGATCAGTGGGGATGGTTCTTCCTGCTAATTCATCCTTCACTCTATCAGACAGGCCATGCAAAAAGGTTGCGACTAAGGCCTCATTGTTCCAGCTCAACTCAGCCGACAGTATGCGGAAATGAAGGGCATACTGTCCCACAGAAGCAGACTCTTGGCGGAGACGTAAAAGGGCGCTGGCCGCTGAAGAGACACGAGCCGGTTCTTCGAAGATATTCCGAAAAAGTTTCAAGAAGCCAGACAGGCTAGAAACCACTGGATCATTCAGTTCCCACAGAGGGGCTGCCCAGGCTAAAGCTTCACCAGAGAGGAGGGAAATGATATAGGCTACCTTAGCCCGATCAGACAGGAAGTTTTGGGGCTGGAGCTCAAAATGAATCGTGCATTGGCTAAGGAACCCCCTGCAAGCCTTGGAGTCCCCAGAGAAACGGGACGGAGCTGGCAGTTGTAGTGAGTGTGTGGCTGCGACTGGTGCAATAGGTGCAGCCGCTGATTGTATTTGAGGTTGTGGATTCAGGGTTCCCAAGGAGGCCTGAAGCTGCTCGAAGCGAGAAGCCAGATCCTGGAGGAATCGCATCACCTGGGTCTGATTTGATTCCTGGGTCTCAAGTCTGCGAACTATGCCCTGCAATGGATCATCCGCGGGAAGCGGGATGTCAGCCGGGTTCATGGCTGATCAAACTGTCAGGGTCACCTGTGGCCAGGTGACAGATGCACACCGTAGGGGGACAGGAGTGCACCGCGAGGTAGTGAACCCTATGGCTGGCTTCTGTGGATAGGAAACTGGGTGGTTGTGGAAAGCGGGACCAGAGGAGCACAACCGGGATCCCAACGGAAGCGAGAGCCAAGATTCCCCAGGGCGCGGAGTCTAAGACCCAGCTGGTCTTCTCCAGGGCCTCTAGTGGTGAGGATGTTACGCTGCAGGCTGGGACCAGGTCGCGGCCCCTGGAGTTTCCTAGCTCACGCCCCGTAGGATAAGGGGAAGCAGCAGCACACGATAGAGAGAACCGAATAACAAGCCGAAGGTCAGGGGCCACAAGCAGACAAGGATAACGAAGAACGAGCCGAAGGTCAAGGGTCACGAGCAGACAGGGATGGTCGGGGACAAGCCAATAACGTAACAGAGAGACAGACGTAGCACACGGCAGGCAGGAACCCAAACACACAATGCCTAACAAACACGTTGATCAGCAAAGCAGGCTTGCAGTGCACAGGTTAATATAGTGTTCAGTGATAGGGCCTGGGGTGGAGTCAGGCTGGGAGGAGATTATAAAGGAAGCCAGGTGAAGGAGGTCTGGTCTCTAGATGAACACATGAGGAGGAAGGTAAGATGGCAGACAGACATTAATGCATATCCATGACAATAAGTCCTTTATACACAGGACTTCACCGATGATATCAACCAGTTACCCTTGTGGTTGATACAGTTTTTCTATTAATGTAATGATCCCTTCCCCTTTTGGATAAAAATCTTTAGGAATCCCTTGGGGATTTTTTCAATCTTGTGATCCAAATACTTATGGCGGACTTTACAGGCAACAATTGGGAAGGATTTATGATGGGAATCAAACATCAATGTTCCTCTCTTAAATCCAACAATGTTGATTTTGAAATTGTATATCAGAAACTGACTCAGACCTTTGAGAGAAAATCAAGCCTTTTTTGGCATATTCGATATTTCGAGCAATATTTGGCACACAATCTCAACCCAAAGGGACCGAGAGTACAGGTTTTTCCCAATATCTGGGCTCTTGATCCAGACTTTAAGATCCGATGGGAGGCAAACCTTCAATTATGCTCAAGGAAAATGATGGAGCTCATGATCGAATATTATATGCAGGAATCTAAGGTGGTGGATGTGGAAATTAAAAGGATCTATGATGAAAATATGACAATATTAGGTAATCCAGACTTCGGACCGTTTGATGTGCACCTAAAGGAACACATACAAGGTTTTACGAAGGATCTACTCCTCAAAAAGGAGGACAAGTTTGCGCGCGACAGACTGGCCTCTGCGGGGAATTATGCCTACAATTGGCCACTTGCGAATAGTCAACGTGGTATACGGAGGGGACCTGGGCCATCTAGGAATAGGAGGCAAACAAACGACAGAGACAAATACGATTCTGATTCCTCTGTGAACTCCCTTACTTCACTGAACTCGCAAACAGGTGGGCGAGGACGACAGGGGAGACGGAACCCAAGGAAAAGACCCCCAAATGGTGGGGGGCATCAGACGGGTACTCCAAGTAAGAAGCACATAACGGGGGACGGTGAACGACCCTTAGCACACGGTCCCTCAGGTATGTGCGCAGACCCTTACAATAACAAAGGGGTCTCTATGTTCCCGAATCCTCCACTTGATGTCTCCTCGGAGATTCCCTCTACCCCCACTGCGATCCTACGGGTTGAACCCGATATTCGCCAACATATCATTGGAGCAGCACAGGCAATGGCCAAGACACATAATTTGGCCATCCCCGGTGCCACTGCCAAAGACAGTAAAAGATGACGTATTGATCACTTTTTTCCCCGTAAGGGCATTCATGACGTTTCTGACGTAGCAGACTCTCTGGACCACACTG
Organism: Rana muscosa; assembly: GCA_029206835.1. Lineage (NCBI taxonomy): Eukaryota > Metazoa > Chordata > Amphibia > Anura > Ranidae > Rana > Rana muscosa. The sequence goes on along the minus strand of JARGYO010000162.1, from coordinate 36,917,058 downwards.
TATTTACGTCCTCACCTCTCGCCTGTGACCCCATTGATGTATTGTCTGCTGGGGCGAGTGGTGAGGGGGGAACTCAAAAAGAGATACATCGCCTAGAGGTCATTAACCTGTCCTCCTACCCTCTGAGTAAGGTAGAAATAGACCTCAGTCTGGGTTTAAGTTTTTATCCCAACAGTTCATTTAACAAGTTTGAACTGATTAAGGACGTATACCTATTTGCCCGAAAATTAACCTTTAAGTTCATGTATGATAAAGAACGCTGCACTAGACAGACGGAACTAGCCAACCAAGAGATCTGGAAAGACTTCTCGGTGGCTGAATTTCGAGCCCTTAAAAATCTGGTCCTGTTATTGGATGAAAGTGAAGGGAGTGAGATCTCTGAACTCAATTCAGAAACAGACATAGTCAGGGGCCAACGGATCCAGAATACCCAGTATGCAAATGTTATTGAATCACTGGGTAAGGCAGTAAAAAAGAAATCTACTCAATTTCCTTCACTCCACACCAACTCTAATATCTGGGCTTTTTTGACCCAGGCCATCAGGGATATTGAATCCCTGGCCCTTAATAGATCTGCAGGACAGAACCTTTCGATACCTGAACGTCAGGCTCTGGCTAGCCTCAGTCGGAACCCTAATTTGGTGATCAAGCCCTCTGACAAGGGTGGTAATGTGGTAGTCATGGAAGAGTTAAACTACAGGAATATGTGCTGGGACATATTAAAAAAAATCGGGATTGGTACAGACCAATATCCCATGATGTTGTAGATAAATACAACCAGCAATACAATGACACCATTCAATCTGCCTTCTCCGAGGGCTTGATCACCAAAGAGATCTTTGAAGGTATCCAGGTGCCATACCCTAAAACGCCTTGTTTTTATTCCCTTCCTAAGACACACAAAAGTATATCTAGACCCCCTGGTCGTCCAATAGTATCTGGTATAGGTGCAAAAACGGAACGAGCCAGTAAATTTGTCGATGAATACCTGCGACCTCATGTAACTACTCTTCCCTCCTTCATCCAGGACACCCCTGACCTTCTTAGAACTCTTGATGGCCTTAATGTACCCCCGGGATGCTTTTTAGTATCCATAGATGTGGAAGCTCTCTACTCATCTATTCCACACAAATTAGGACTCCAAGTCATTTCTCAATTTCTAAATGAGCGTGGCCCTAAGTCCATAGGCCTCAATTGCTTTGTACTTAAACTTCTGGAGCATATTTTAACCAAAAATGTTTTTTCGTTCGATGGGTCCCACCTCCTCCAGGTACAGGGGGTCGCTATGGGAACTTGTTGTGCGCCATCTTATGCGAACCTGTACCTGGGGGGGGTGGGAACGTGAACTCTTTTCCAATGATGAACTTGGACATCTCCTATGTTTTGTTTTGGGTTGGTTTCGTTTTATTGATGACGTGCTGATGTTATGGGCGGGATCACTTACCACTCTGAATGAGTTCATGCATATGCTGAGTATCAACAGATACAATCTTAAATTCACTATGGCTTGCAGCCAAGAAAGAATTGCATATTTGGACATTCTGATCTATGTCACAGAAGGTGGTGCAATTAAAACCACCCTGTATCGCAAGCCTACGGCTGGAAATACCATCCTACACGCTATGAGCTCGCACCCCCGCTCCTTGATACAAAGCATACCGTTTGGACAGTATCTACGTCTAAGACGGAACTGCACTGACGATACTAAATTCAAGGAGGAAGCCGACCGCTTATATGTACGTTTGAAAACGAGAGGATATAGCAGAAATTGCCTCAAGAGCGCCTATAAAAAAGCCCTTTTGAGACCTAGAACTGCTATATTGGCTAAAAATCCCAAAAAGAACACCCCGGATATAGTGAGATTTATAACCACATATTCTGATCAGCATGCCCAAGTCAGGACTATCATGAATAAACACTGGCACATTCTGGCTGCTGACAATGTTCTCAAGAAGTACATTGGAATGAGTCCAGAAATTACATTTCGACGAGCCAATTCGATTCGTGATCGTCTGGTACAAAGCAATTATAGACGATCGGAGAGTACATCTCAGGAGGTGAAGGGACTCTTTAGATGTGGCCACTGTGACTATTGTGACCTTTTGATTGAGGGTCCCATGATTACTTTACCAAATGGCCAGACTCATGTTTTAAAACACCATGTTACCTGCCAGACCAGGGGGATTATTTATATTATCTTTTGTTGTTGTGGCTCCTTCTACATTGGCAAAACAATTCGAGCATTTTGGAGAAGGATTAAGGATCATGTATATTATGCAACTAGTGGTCTCCTGAACACCACTATTGGTCATCATGTGGCGTTCAGGCACCGCTACGAGCCCCAGGTTTTCAAGGTTGCCGCCCTGGATCGGGTCTATGAGGACCCACGGGGAGGTAACTTTGATCAGAGAGTTCTCCAAAAAGAAACGGAATGGATATACAAATTAAAAGCTACCCAATATCCGGGTCTAAACGACATGGTTAGCTTTAAACCATTCCTGTAATCTATTATGCGTGGTTAAGCTCCTTCTCTTACTGTGCAGGGTCCCCTACTTTGTAGGATGCCTTCATGTGTCTATTTTCACTAGATTGAAATTTTCCCTATTGAAGAAGCTTCCTTTTATCCAAATTCTATCAACAACTTTGAATAGAAGGGTTGTTTATAAATATGAAAAGAAATTTAAAGAAAATTACATGTATTGAATGATAACAGAGACGTATGAAGTATTACGAATATATATGTAATGCACAAACAGAACTGAGTTCTTATGAACGTTTGTCTATATTGACTTACATTAACTTATGGGTAATGCACTACTATATGTATATGTTGAACCATGTGAAATCTCTTTATGCTCTCCGGTGCCTGTCCCGTTCTCCCTTTGCATTGTTTGGTCCTTGACGATAATCACCACATCCAGGGCTTTAATATTTTGTCTCTGTGCATAGCTATGTGAACACTAGCTCCAATCACTCTCATGATGTGTTGCAATACCTCCTTTTTCTTGTCCTCGGTTTGCGGCGTTCCTTTATGTCTTTTTCCCTATTCTGTTCCCTTTGTTAAGATGGCGGATGCGCTACTTCCGGTTTGGTCGTATTGCGTTGTCGCGATGACGTCACTGCGCACGGCGCTGATGAATGACGTCATCGCGCCGCGCGCAAAACGCCGCTGTTTTGGCGCGAATTGACACTACAAATAGGACAGTGGTGGGAGTCAGATTTTGTGTTCAGCACAAGACTGACTCCCGGGGGTTCGCACTGTGACACTTTGCAGCCAGGTAAGCAATCTGCCTCTATCATGATGCCCTCTTATGGACTTGAAATGCCCTGTTCCAAGGAACCTTTTGTATTTAAACTCTCTGTTTGAAACTTTTCTGTTTCAGACTGTGTAGAGTGGCATAATCCATACTGCATTGGCTGTTTTGTCTGCACCTTTATTGTGAATGCTTTTGCGCTGGATTTGGTCAATACCATAACGTCCATTACCCCCGTCTTGGCAACCTCGGCTGGATCTACTTGGTAATTTTTTAATATATTTTTGACCCTCTAGATAGATAATTTATGTCCCAACGTATATCTTATAAACATTCATTGATCTTTTAGATCTATCTAAGCTTTCCAGAGCTGTAAGTACTAGGTGTGCCTACTTTCTCTGCGGATTGGTCCCTTGCGAGATTCGCTGTTCTTTGACCAGCAGGTATGATCTCAGTACATACAACACTGTATCCTTATTGACATATATACACATACCTATACAGTTCTTATTTATATATCTTTATTAGATCATATGTAATACTCCCAGACTACGTATATGAATTGGTAGCCTGTTGGACAATGCTCTGACTATCTGGAGTGTCTTCCAAGGTATCTATGTACTGTTACATTTTTGGGGCCTATAACTGATTGATTGACTTGTGCGATCTGGATGCTTCTGACGATGTTGATTTTTGATTGGTTTTCGGCTCTTTGATGCGAAGGGAGGAGGGGATGTGGGGCTGTACAGCACCTAAGAGATATTTTTATTTATTTTTATATCATGTGTATGTTGTATGTTTTTGCTCTTATTTTAAATGTATATATTATATACTAATCTGTATGTATCTCATTTCAGATAGTGAGATTTGTCCCAAATATATATGTAATCGTCCCCCAATTTTGACCGTCCTGACGAAGCCTCACGGCGAAACGCATCGACGTTCAAGGGACTTTCCACTGTCACTATATATACACTGTATGGTCTTTTTAATTCTTGTTCAACATTTCTTTAAATAAAAGTATTTTGTATTTCATGTTCTGTGTGTTGCCTATAAAGTCCTATTTCTTCACTCTTTTGAGTACCCAATATGTACCCCCAGTACTCCACCCCAGCCGGTCAGGCTGGCGTCCGTTGTGATCACGGTTCAATGTAGAGGTAGGAACAACTTCCCAGAATGAAGTGCCAGGGATCTCAGCCACCAGAGCAGGGAGTCCCTGACTGACTGGCTCACCTGAATCTGCCGATCCAGGGATAAGAGAGATTTGTCCCATTTCGTCAAGATCTCCTTCTGCAAGACTCTGGTGTGAAACTGGGCATACGGCACTGCCTCGAAAGGAGGCTACCATGAGCCCCAGGACTCGCATGCAGAAGCGTAGCGACGACCACCTGCAATTCATCAACAGTTTTACCGCGGCTCTGAGAGTCTGTAGCTTGTCTGGAGGGAGAACACTCTCGCTTCCACGGAGTCCAGTAGTAAGCCTAGGTACTCCAAACGCTGAGTCGGTATGAACACCGACGCTGAGGTTCAACAGCCACCCAAAATCCTCCAGGGACTGCATGGAGATCGCCACATCCTCCTTGAATTCTGAGGCGGAAGAAGCTCTCAGGAGGAGATCGTCTAGATAGCCTACGATCGCGATCCCAGAACTGGAGCCAATACCTTGGTAAAGACTCGGGGGGATGATGCCAAGCCAAAAAGGGGAGAGCCACAAACTGGTAGTGGGCGTCCCTAAACGCATCAAAGAAACTGCTGATGCCGAAGGCATATGGGTATGTGCAGGTACGCATCCTGGATGTCCAAGGACGCCAGGAAGTCCCCTTGATGGAGTGCAGTGACTACTGAGCGAACTGATTCCATTCTGAACCTCTATATTTGCACAAAGCAAATGAGGGCTTTTAGGTCCAAGATTGTAGTTCCCGAAAAGGAAGGGGTACGCCCAAACAGATTGGAGTAGAACCCCCGGAATTTTTTCCAGCTCCGGAACAGGTACGATCACCCCATGACTGAGCAGGTCCCTTACCGCCCCCATGAGGGCCTCCCGGCAAGCCGGGAGTACGGGTATGCTGGAGGGGAAGAATCTGTTGGGTGGCCAAGAGAGGAACACTATCTTGTAGCCAGAGGAAATCAGTTCGCAGACCCATTGGTCAGACAGCCGAAAGGCCCACTGGGCTGCAAACTCCCGAAGGCGATGCCCCACACGTGAGACGGGCGGGGGCAAACCTTCATGTGGTAGTACATTTGCTCGCAGGCTTGCGTTCCAGGGACGCTTCTGTCCCTCAGAGGTCATCCTGTCGGGCTGGGGACGTTTAGCCGAAGCCCCGGAGGGACGAAAAAAAATTTGTGAGCGGAAAAAGAGGGCCCTTGCCTACGGCGTGACTCCTTAGCCTGCCTGGTCTGTGGGAGTAAGGTACACTACCCACCGGTGGCATTCGTAATGATGTCATCCAACGAGGCTCCAAAGAGCTGTTCGCCAAGGAAGGGTAGATCTGTCAAGGCTGTTCTAGATGCCTGTCCGCAGACCAGCATTGTAGCCAAATCAGGTGCCTCAGCACCACTGCGGACACAGAAGCCCTGAATAACAGAGGGAGGGTATCCAGGGCCGCGTCACAAATGTACTTAAGGCCTTGCACTAACTGGTCTGCTAGTTCCACGCAGACAGGAGAAGCCTGTTCCCCCAATTTGCGGTGCAAAAGTTTTGCCCACTCGGTCAGTGTCTGTGACACAAGCGCGGAGGCCAGTAGTGGTCGCATCGCTGACCCCACAACCGTAAATAAGGAACGGGCCACTGCCTCGGCCATCCTGTCCGTGGGGTCCTTAAAGTCAGGAGTTCCCTCTACCGGGATCGTGGTTACCTTATTTAACCTGGATACAAGGGGGTCCACGACCGGAGGAGCCGACCATTTTTTAAGAAGGCTCTCCTCAAAGGGGTAACGCACTGCCATATATTTTGGGACCGAAAGGTCCGTTGCGGTCGCCCCCATTCCGTGTATATGAACTTATCAAAATAAGTCAGATACGTTAACACCTTAGGTGTACAGGCTGGCTTACGAGACCCAAAAAGGGACCACTACTTCAGCAGAGGAAACTGCTGTATCCTGAATCTTCAGGGTATCACGCACAGGTGTGAGAAGTGCTCCAACTAGCGCTGTGTCACGCGCGGACCCGGACGGGGACTCATCCTCACTGTCCGATCGGTCCTTGTCAGCGTCATCTGAAAATGACAGAGCAGGGGTCACCAGCCTCAGCGGGGCCAGAGTCTGCGTCAGAGCTCTCCCCGGAGGACGGGGGGGCGGAGGCCGCTTTTTACCACATTTGCGCCCACGCACCGCCTCCATCTTGGCAATGAACGAGTTAAGGATCGCCGATAAAGCGTCCAGAGGCACTGCACTGTCTGCAGACGAACCGGATGCAATTGCCCGAGTTCGGTGGAAGAAACACCAGTTTCTGAAGCCATGCTGACCCACCCTGTCTGCCACCTGTTGGGGACTTAGGACAGTGAATGGTCCCACCCTCCTAACTGCTGCAGGCTGAGGGGCCCCCACCGCAGGACTCACCACCCTGACCGAGTTCTGCGCTGCCAGCTAGGTGTGCCTATGTCCTGTGTCAGCTCCCAGATGTCTAGGAGAGGAAACCGCTCTGTTCTGAGCCTCAGGGATCAGCGCTGGGCATGAAAAACGTGCTAGGCTACAACAAAATGGCCGCCGAGCCATTCAAAGTCCAGCAACATACCAGTACGTTGCTGGTCCTTGTTGGCTGAACGAAAAAAATAGGATTTTTGTACTCACCGTAAAATCCGTTTCGCTGGCATCCATGGACTGACACAGCGTGTCTTTACACTTTACACGTGGGTTATGTCCCTGCTTGCAGGAGAAGACCTTGGCAGAATGTGAGATGTTATACATACATTCTAAACAGCCAGAGCCGAACAGTCCCGCCCAGGGGGGCGGTCCCTCCGGACATAACCCTCCCACTGCAGTCAGCAGACCTCAGTTCGTAACAAAGCAGTACAAACTTAAAAAGAAGGGTGGGTGCTGTGTCAGTCCATGGATGCCAGAGAAACGGATTTTACGGTGAGTACAAAAAAAGGGATTTTTTTAACAGCTTACCTGTAAAATCCTTTTCTTGGAGTACATCACGGGACACAGAGCGACTTAGTCATTACTAATGGGTTATATAGATACCTTCAGGTGCTGGCACTGGCAACTTCCAAAACCGGAAGTACCCTCCCCTATATAAGCCCCTCCCATCCGGGAGCACCTCAGTTTTGTAGCAAAGCAATAAGTGTCCCAAAAGAGGGGTGGGAGCTCTGTGTCCCGTGATGTACTCCAAGAAAAGGATTTTACAGGTAAGCTGTTATAAAAATCCCTTTTTCTTTTTCGTACATCACGGGACACAGAGCGACTTAGTCATTACTAATGGGACGTCCCAAAGCAATGCCAAATGAGGGGAGGGATACACTATACATAAGCTGGGCGCCATCAGGCATGAGGATCTTTTGCGGCCTGCAACACACTGCGCCCAAAGGCGACATCCTCCTGACTTCTAACGTCTACCTGGTAGAATCTAGTAAACGTGTGTACTGAAGACCATGTTGCGGCCTTGCAGACTTGAGCCAGGGAGGCCTGGTGATGCACTGCCCATGAAGTTCCAACTGCTCTTGTGGAGTGCGCCCTAACTTTGAACGGAGGCGGTCTCCTTCTCAAGCCATAGGCTTGTATTATGACCTGTCGAATCCACTTGGCTAAAGTAGATTTTGATGCTGCCTGACCCTTTCTGGGGCCTTCCGGCAGAACAAACAAAGTATCCGTTCTACGAATCTGAGCAGTGGCTTTTAGATAAGCTTTAACTGCTCTTACTACATCCAAAGAATGCAATAACTTTTCCTCTACCGAGGTAAGTTTGGGAAAAAAGGAGGGAAGAACCACATCTTGGTTCAAATGAAACCTCAATACCACCTTAGGAAGAAAGGCTGGATGAGGACGTAATACTACTCTGTCCTTACGGACAACCAGATATGGCTCCTTACAGGACAAGGCGGCTAATTCCGATACTCTTTTACCCGAACAAATGGCTACTAAGAAAATCAATTTCCTGGTGAGAAGAACCAAGGAAATGTGTTGCAATGGTTCAAACGGTTGTTTTTGTAGAACCGACAGAACCAGGTTTAAGTCCCACGGACATATGGGAATACTAACCGGAGGGCTAATACGCATCACTCCTTGTATGAAAGCTTTGACTAATGAATGCAAAGCCAAGGGACTTTGAAAAAATATTGACAAGGCCGAAATCTGACCCTTGATAGTACTCAAGGCAAGCTTCCTATCTACAGCCCACTGTAGGAAATCCAGAATCCTACCTATTACGTACTTACGCGGATGCCATTTCCTGGCTTCACACCACGCGATGTACGCCTTCCAGATCCTATAATAGATCTGCCTGGATACCGGCTTCCTGGCATTGATCATGGTAGATACCACAGGATTAGAGAGCCCTCTCTTTTTTAGAATGTGGGCTTCAATAGCCAGGCCGTCAAACCCAGGGCTGGTAAGGAAGGGTGGTATATCGGTCCCTGCGAAAGCAGGTCCGGACGATGTGGGAGGGTCCAAGGACTCCCCACTGACATCTTTACGATCTCCGCGTACCATGCTCTTCGGGGCCACGCTGGAGCCACCAGAATCACTGGTTTCTTTTCTACCCTGATTCTGCGGATTAATCGCGGTAACAATTGTGGCGGTGGGAATGCATATATCAGTTTGAACTGATCCCAAGGGAACACTAGGGCATCAGAGCCGCAAGCTAGGGGATCCCTTGTGCGAGACACAAATCTGTCCACCTTTGCGTTGAATCTGGATGCTAGCAGATCTACATCCGGTGTTCCCCACCGCTGGCATATTGCCTGGAAAACCTCGGGGTGAAGAGACCATTCCCCCGGGCATAATTGCTGGCGACTTAGAAAGTCCGCTCTCCAATTTTCCACTCCTGGGATGAAAACCGCGGATATGGCTGGGACATATCTTTTTGCCCATTCCAGGATGCAATTCGCTTCCCTCTGGGCTGCACGACTCCTGGTGCCACCCTGGTGATTGATATATGCCACTGCTGTGGCATTGTCTGATTGAATTCTGACAGGGGACCCTTGGAGTTTGGATGTCCATGCTACTAGGGCATACCGGGCTGCTCGTATCTCTAAGAGATTGATGGGCAGGGCCTTCTCTGCTTCTGACCACTTGCCCTGGAGAGACCATTGCTCCAGTACTGCCCCCCAGCCTATGAGGCTGGCATCTGTAGTGACCACCTTCCAAGAAACTGGACTGAAGGGGACAGGGACATTGGTAAGTCTAAAGCCTGAACTTTTTTGTTCCAGGCTGACAGTATGGCCCTCTGCAAGTTCCTTGAATGGAATTGACCGTAGGGTACCGCTTCGAATGAAGCCACCATTTTTCCCAGCAGCCTCATGCACAGGCGTATGGATGGTTTTCTTTTTGTACCCACTAAGTGGGTCAAATCTTTCAAAGACGACACCTTCTCTGGAGGTAAGAAAATCTTTCTCTGATTTGAATCCAGCCTTAGCCCCAAGTATTACAGACTTTTGACTGGTCTTAGAGCTGACTTGTCTCGGTTGATAATCCAACCGTGATATTCCAGATACTTGATTGTCTCGTGAATAGCTACTTCCAGTTTTTCCACTGAGTGGTCTATTAGTAGCAGGTCGTCTAAATATGCCATTATCGTTACACCCCGTGTTCTTAGATTGGCCAATAGTGGGGCCAGAATTTTTGTGAACACTCGTGGTGCTGTGGCCAGACCGAAAGGTAAGGCTCTGAACTGAAAATGGCGCCCTTCTACTACAAAGCGTAGAAATTTCTGGTGGGCCGGAAAGATGGGAATATGCAAATAAGCATCCTTTATGTCGATCGAGGCTAACCATTCCTGCCCTTGTAGGGCGGTGGCCACCGATCGGATCGACTCCATCCGAAAAGTCCTGATATGTAGGAACTTGTTTAGCCCTTTTAGATTTAATATGGGCCTCACGTCCCCATTTGGTTTGGGGACTGTGAAAAGGTTCGAGTAAAACCCGAACCCGCTTTCTTCCAAGGGAACCTTCATGATTACACCTTGGAGCAATAGTTGTTCTAGTGCCAGAAGGAGGGATCCTCTCTTTTGGGGATCGCTTGGCACGTTTGACCTCATAAAATGGGCAGGAGGAGTGTCTTAACTCCAGCTTGTATCCCAGACTTACTGCGGAGATCACCCATTTGTCTCTGATGGTGTCCCGCCAGGTCTCTGTGAACAACTGAAGTCTTCCCCCCACCCGATTGAGTGGGGGCAACCCTTCATGACTTGGGGGGAGGTTTTGTAGCTCTCCTGACCCAGGGTTTCTTGTTACCCTGTGATTGTCCATGACTTCTGCCCCCTGGATTTGACCGCGGAGGCCGTCGGAACTGTTTCACAGCCGATGTGCCAGGGACTGGAGAAGTAGGCCTCTTAAAAGAAGGACTTCTACCCTTATTCTTAACCGGCAAGAGTGTACTTTTACCGGCAGAAATTTTCTGGATATACTTGTACAGATCTTCTCCAAATAAGCGTTCTCCATGAAATGGGAAGCTAATCAGCAATTTCTTACAGGGAGCTTCAGCAGACCAGTTTTTGAGCCATAGAAGCCTACGCATATGTACTACAGACAGCGTAAAGCGGGAGGCCTGTTGGATTGTATCCTTTATGGCATCTACCGCAAAACACAAGGCTCTAGGTAGGTCAGCTAGGGCAAGAGCCTGCTGATCTGGTAAGTCTCTTAAGACTTGTTTCAACTGATCCTTCACTGCTTGGCAGATCCCAATCGCTGCTACTGCAGGTTGTGTCACCATGCTTGCTGTAGAGAAAGCAGATTTTAACAAAGACTCCAATTTTTTATCTATTGGGTCTTTGAACATTGGAACATTATCTACTGGACATGTCAGTGATTTATTCACACAAGAGATGGCTGCGTCCACTGTAGGGACTCTCCATTTTTTTATGAACTTATCCTCCATGGGATAGATCACCGGAAATCTCTTGGGGGGAGTAAATATTTTATCAGGATGCTCCCAATCCTGGTAAATAAGCCCTTCCAATAAAGGGTGGATTGGGAAGGAACAGACAGTCTGGGGAGCTTTCAGCGACCCCAGCGAGGAAACAGCAGTGGTTGATGGCTCCGCAAGAGGCATTTTAAATGCTGATCGGACCATGTTAGTCAGAGACTGAACCCATAATCTTTCAGCCTGAGATGCTGAGAAAGGTTCTTCCCCTGTTGATTCCTCTATAACCGAATCAACCTCATCCTGATCCCCTTCAGGTAGGTCGATCTCTGTGTGGGGCTGTTCCTCCACTAACAGGCACTCTGAAGGAGGAGACGGAGATCGGACGCGCTTTCCCTGTGACAGGGAAGCAGCGATCAATGCTGTTAATCTCTCTTCCAATCCTCCCAGAGTTGAGGAAAAAACCTCCTCTGTTATATATACAGGAGCAGGTGGACTGGGGACAGCCGCAGCACCAGGTACTCCTGCGGGGTTCCTACGGCTACTGACGTCTGAAATTTTAGGGGAGATTGGTGCAATACAAGCATGCCCAAAATCCTCAGAGCCCGATGGAGACCCCTTTGGCTTCCTGGAAGACTTATTTCCGGAGCGTCTGGACGACATATCCTTTAAGCACAAAGCTGAGGTATTCCCGTCGTCATACACCAATCTTTCTGGTAATAGTCTAACACAGTTGCAGCTATATACCAGCTGGTGTCCACTAAAGTGTCTTTCTATGGGGATGCCTGCATCAACCGCCTCTGTGTGCCACAGTTTGTTGCTAGCTCTGCTTGCATCCAGCTGACACTTGTACTGTGTCTTTTATCCATGCTGGGACGCCTGCACATGCGCAGAAGCGCTGCGCATCGAGCGTCATCCACCCGCCCCACCCCTTTCCTTTCATAGGAGGCCCGTGCACGCGCCCGCTCCCGTGCGCCTTCGGCGCCCTTTTTGAAAACAAGCAGGGACTAGGAGCCAGGGCCCTTTTTGCCGGAGGGCCTGTGCGGTGGATGAGCGCAGCAACAGGGCAGAGGAAGTGGATTCCCACAGAGAAACTTACCAACTGCCTAGATCTTCTGACTTAAAAAAGCCAAAGATCCACATGACAAGAAAAATGGACCATAGCGGCCTCTAGTGGTTTAACACAGGTACCGCGGTCTCCTTTTTTTTTTTTTTCTTGACTACTATTAAAATTTTACATTTTCCAGTAGTTACAGGCATACACAGATATTAGCGGGAATACCGTTAGGTAACAGACAGAAAGACAAATTAGGCTTGGGGGTCCCCCAATAGAACCAAGTTCCTGGGGGCTCCCACTTACCTGTTCCCCGCCGCAGGACTTTGTTTGGTCCACAGAAGCCCAAACTTCACCTATCACGGCAGGCATTGTAATTAAACCTTCAGGGACCGGGTTCCCAAGGATTCCACTCCCCTGGACCTGTATAGCACCCTGCACAGACAACATCTTGGTCGTGGGTATGACCAGAGCTCTGGATCCCAGGGTCCAGCCCTCCTAAGAGAGGCATTACAGGCAAAACCTTGCTCTTCTGTTGCAAGGCCCGGGTACCGACCGTTTAGCTATGAAGCTTTTTTGGTCGGATCCGGAACAGCTTACTGAGGCCCATAAAAGAACCTGTACGCAAGCGCAGTGAAAACACATGTTACTCTTTGGCCAACACCTTAGACACTGGCAAAAAACTGAGGTGCTCCCGGATGGGAGGGGCTTATATAGGGGAGGGTACTTCCGGTTTTGGAAGTTGCCAGTGGCAGCACCTGAAGGTATCTATATAACCCATTAGTAATGACTAAGTCGCTCTGTGTCCCGTGATGTACGAAAAAGAAATCCTATTTTCTCTTGTCATCCATGGACTGACACAGCGTGTCTTTACACTTTACACGTGGGTTGTCCCAAAGCAGTGTCAAGAGGGATGGGAGCAGTATAAATGGAAAACCAAAAACTTCACTCCAAACAAGGCAGAGCTCCTCAACAGAGGAGTTGCAACTTCAAACAGTGGCCTGCAACACCTTGCGGCTGAAGGAAGCATCCGAAGATGCAGCCACATCAGCCTTATAAAACTTAGAAAAGGTATGAACAGACGACCAGGTCGCCGCCTTGCACACTTGTGCAACCGACGCTTGATGTCGGAAAGCCCAGGAAGCACCAATTGCCCTGGTGGAATGCGCCGTAACCGGGAAGGGAGGCGCCCGCCCCTTGAGAGCATAAGCTTGAATGACGGTTTGTCTGATCCACCTAGAAATGGTGGCAGACGAAACCGCTTGGCCCAGTTTTGGACCAGAGACAGCCACAAACAGTGAGTCAGACTTCCGAATAGAAGCAGTAGCAGACAGGTACACCCGCGCAAAGCTCGTACCACATCCAAAGTGTGAAGCACAAACTCTCTGGGATGCGATGGGTGAGGACACAAGGACGGGAGGACAATGTCCTCATTTAAGTGGAAGGCCGAGACCACCTTTGGCAGAAAAGAAGGTTGCGGACGTAACACCGCCTTATCCTTATGGATGACCAAAAAGGGCGACTTGCAGGACAAGGCCGCCAACTCAGACACTCGTCTAACGGAAGTAATGGCCACCAAGAAGGCCACCTTCTGAGACAAAGTCAGGAGGGGAATATTTCTGATATTTTCAAAGGGAGGTTCCTGGAGAACCGAGAGCACCAAATTCAGATCCCACGGGGGGAGAGGAGGCTTGACAGGGGGGAGCACATGGCGAACCCCCTGCACAAAGGTGCTAACCAAGGGATAACCCGCCAGCGGCCGCTGAAAGATGGCCAAGGCCGAAATCTGACCCTTAAATGGTACTCAAAGCGAGCTTTTGGGTCACGCCACGCTGCAGAAAATGCAGGATTCTGGGAACGGAATACGTTCGTGGGCGCCAGTCCAGCTCTTCGCACATGGCGATGTAAGCTCTCCATGTACGGTGATAGATCTTTCTGGAGGAAGACTTCCGTGCCCTTAACATGGTCGAAATGACCGAATCCGAGAGACCTCGGTCTCTCAGCACCTGGCTTTCAATAACCATGCCGTTAAAGCCAGAGACTGTAAAGCAGGATGAAATATAGGACCTTGAGACAGAAGGTCCCCCCACATTGGTAACCGCCAGGGAACGTCCACGACGAGACGTACCAGATCGGCGTACCAGTGACGCCGAGGCCAATCCGGAGCAATGAGGATCACCGGAATTCCCTCGGTCGAGATAGCAACTGCAGCGGAGGATAAACGTATATCAGGCGATACTGACCCCATGGGGCCACCAACGCATCCGAGGCATCCGCCCAGGGATCCCTGGATCTGGCCACAAATCTCGACACTTTGCAATTGAGTCGAGAGGCCATCAGGTCCACTTCCGGCGTGCCCCACCGTCTGCAAAGGAGTTGAAAGACCTCCGGGTGCAAGGACCACTCTCCCTGGTCCAGCATCTGGCGACTTAGATAGTCCACCTGCCAATTGTCTACGCCCGGAATGTAGACGGCCGACCGAGCCGGCACGCTTCTTTCAGCCCACCTCAGGATGCGGGCGACCTCGGAAGCCGCAGTTGAGCTCCGAGTCCCCCCTTGATGGTTGACATACGCCACCGCCGTGGCGTTGTCCGACTGGATCCTGATGGAGTGACCCTGTAATTTCTCCGACCATGAGGAGAGGCACAGTCTGATTGCCCGTATCTCCAGCACATTGATCGGCAAGAGGGCTTCGTCCAGAGTCCAAAGCCCTTGGGCCGACAGGACTCCCCAGACTCCCCCCCAGACCATCAGGCTGGCGTCCGTCGTGATCACCGTCCATTGGATGGGGAGGAACGACTTCCCGGACCGAAGAGCCGGGGACCTCAACCACCACGTCAGGGACGCCCTGACCAGGTGACTCACCTGGATCTGAAGATCCAAAGGACAACGGGGATTTGTCCCAAGTGGACAAGATCTCTTTCTGTAAAGCCCTGGTGTGCGATTGGGCATAAGGAACGGCCTCGAAGGAGGCCACCATGAGTCCCAGGACTCTCATGCAAAAGCGGATTGACGACCATTTTCGGGACGTCAGCACCCGTACTGCAGACCGAAGTGTCAGTAGTACTCTGGAGGTAGGAATACTTTTGCCTCCAAGGAGTCCAGAGTCAGACCTAGATACTCCAGACGCTGAGTCCGGACCAGAACAGACTTCTGAACGTTCAGGAGCCATCCGAAGTCCCTGAGGGTCTGACTGACGATAGTCACACTTTCTTCTAATTCTGAGCCACTGTCTGCTCTTAGAAGATCGTCCAGATAGCCCACGATAGCAATGCCTCGCTGTCTCAGCAAAGCTAGGACCGGAGCAAGCACCTTGGTGAACACCCTTGGTGCCGAGGCCAGGCCGAAGGGAAGAGCCACAAATTGATAGTGGACTTCGCCGATCGCAAAGCGCAGAAACTTCTGGTGGCTTGCGCAGATCGGAACATGCAAGTAGGCGTCCTTGATGTCCAAGGACGCTAGAAAATCCCCTTGATGGAGTGTAGCAATCACCGTGCATATGGATTCCATGCGGAATTTTTGCACCTTCACTAAGGCATTCAGGCCCTTGAGGTCCAGGATTGGCCGAACCCCGTCCTTTTTTGGAACAATAAACAGATTCGAGTAGAACCCCTGAAACCTCTCCCGTGACGGAACCGGCACAATCACTCCGGACCCGATCAAATCCTGTACAGCCCCCAAGAGGGCTGCCCGACGGGCAGGAAGGAGAGGGAGATTTGAGGGAAAGAATCTGTCTGGGGGCCAGGAGCGGAACTCTATTCTGTATCCTGAGGTGACCACCTCGCACACCCACCGGTCGGAGATCCGGGAGGTCCACCGATCCGTGAACCTGCGAAGTCGTCCCCCCACCCCAGAGACGGGCGGGGGCAAGACTTCACGCGGAGGCGGGCTTGGGAGCCAGCTTGTTTGGCTTACGCACCCAGGGGCGCTTGTGCCCACCAGCCGCACTGTTGTCAGTCTGGGATGGCTTACCCGTGGACTCTGATGGATGAAAAAACCCCTTTTTTGCTGGAAAGGAAGGACCCGGTTTACGTCGGGCCTCCTTACCCTTGATAGTTTGAGGAAGGAGAGTGCTTTTACCTCCCGTGACATCCTTGATGATGTCATCCAGAGCAGCACCAAAAAGTCTACCACCCTTAAAAGGTAGATCCGTCAGGAGCTTCTTAGAGGCTAGGTCAGCAGACCAGCATTTCAACCAGATAAGACGACGCAATACCACCGCCGAGACAGAGGCCCTGGATATTAAAGGGCCGCGTCCAACGTGGCGTCGCACACATATATCAGACCCTGCACCATTTGGTGGGCCAGAGCAATAGTGTCTGGAGGAAGGTTATGCTCCTGTACAGTTTGGTGCAAAATTTTTGCCCATTCCGTGAGTGTCTGAGACACAAGGGTCACCGCTACTACGGGCCATAGGGCGGATCCCAACAAGGCGAACATGGCTCTACTCACCACTTCTGACCTCCTGTCAGTGGGGTCCTTAAACGCAGGAGTCCCCTCCATCGGGAGAGTGGTGGCCTTGTTTAAACTGGCGACTGGAGGGTCGACCACCGGGGGAGAAGCCCACTTTTTAAGCAGGGCGTCTTCAAAGGGGTATCTGATAGACAAACGCCGCGGGACCATGAAAGTCTTCTGCGGCTTTTCCCAGACCTGGTCAATGAGCTGGTCAAAGAAAGGTACATATGAAAAAACCTTTTTAGAAGGCTTGGCCTTAAAAGAACCAAAGGAGACTGCCTCCGCCTGAGGTTCTGCAGCCGCAGCATTCAGCTTGAGAGTGTCCCTCACAGCATCAATGAGTTCACTAACAAGCGCCCTGTCATTTACTGAATCAGAACTGGAGTCTTCCTCACAAGGAATGTCCTGTTCAAAACCATCCAAATATTCAGAGCTAGGGTCCTGAGCAGCACTAGCTAGGCCCATATGTGAATCAGAGCACTCCCCTTGTGGAGATAAAGTGGGGAGAGGGCGCTTTTTTGCTCCCTTGTGCTCGCACACCGCTTCCATCCTGGTCAGAAATGATTCCAGGACTGCCGACAACTGGTCCATAGGGACCGCAGGTGCTGGAGCACTGCCTGCTGCCTCTGGCATGTGAGGGGAAGCTGGTGACACTGACTCCATAATGTCCCTCTCTGAGACGTCTCAGAAAAAAAGTCCACCCACAGGCTGTGCTGACTGAGTAGGGGAATGCCCAGGGGACCCACCAACCTCACCAGGACCGCTCGGTTCCGCTGCCTGTCTCTCTGCGCCGCGCTGCTCAGCGTGAGTGAGCTGAGAGGAGAGTGTGAGGAGATTCGCGCCGTTCCCAGCGGCGATAGAGGCCAAACTAGTGTTTAAAAAACGTGCGGCTTCAAGAAAATGGCCTCCGCAATGTGCTCCGGCGGACCACGGCAAGATGGCCGCCAATGTAAAAATCAGCACACACACCAAACATGGCGCCGAACAGCGCCCAGGCCCCTCACATTCAAAAAAACAGCCCCAGCGAAATGCAGAGCAGCATGAGCCCCCCCCCCAGGACAGTATGGCCCCCAGGCACCCCACACAGCACAGCGCCAGCAATGGTGAACAGAGAGTGACATTAAAAACACTGGGGGAGACAGGGAAAAACCCCCACACAAGAAACACACAGCATGTACTCACCTGCAGCCAGGAGAGACCACTTACCCGTCCCCTGAGGGATCCACTGGTGTGTTTCTGACAGAACTATCACAGTACGGTACTGAGTAGCTGTCGGCCCGGTCCACCGCGAAAGATACAGCCGGACTGTTCAATCTTGAGAGGACCGCGGAGCTTAAAGCCCACCGGCCACCCCTGGAGTCGTGGGGCATGTCGTGAACTGAGTCTCACGCACACAAGGCGAGGATCAGCACGCTCGATGGTCGGACAGGGAAGACTACGAGGATATCTTGTACCCAACCTGTTGCCCAGCCGACAGTTGATAGAAGATCTCAAAAATAAAATAAGAAAAAATTCCAAAAGGAATAAAAATAGGTCAGGAGACTGGCTCTTGAGAGAGCCATGTCTTCTCCTTCTGCTAGGCAGAAAAAAACTGAGGTCTGCTGACTGCAGTGGGAGGGTTATGTCCGGAGGGACCGCCCCCTGGGCGGGACTGTTCGGCTCTGGCTGTTTAGAATGTATGTATAACATCTCACATTCTGTCTAGGTCTTCTCCTGCAAGCAGGGACATAACCCACGTGTAAAGTGTAAAGACGCGCTGTGTCAGTCCATGGATGACAAGAGAAAAGTGATCGGTGAGTATACCCACCATTAGAATACCTCCCTTCATCCACCCACTTCCAATGATGGGCATACATGCACCATTTATATATGCCGAAGCATGGGGGCATCCGCCCGCAAAAAAGTTATGCCGAGTACACACGGTCGGACTTTTCCACGGGCAAGCCTTCGTCGGAATTTCGACCGTATGTATGCGGCATTAGGAGCAAAATCGCACCTTCGCCCCTGCTGCCCCCATGCTTCGGCATATATGCTCTTTTTTTAACTGTGGTTGTGAAATCACCTCCTACAGAACTGGAGTCATGGCTTTATGTATCGTGGGAGCAAACGCTGTTGCCGTCAAGATAAATAAATACGCGCTGCAGCTGAATGGCACACCTGAAAATAAAAAAATTACATACTGAAAAGCCAGCATGATAAAACATTGCAGAATAGAATGATGAGGGAGGAGGGAGGAACAATAAAACGACAACTATTTTTGTTTTGTTTTTACACTTTTTTTTGTAACAACTAATGGTTCGGGTCTCTCAAAATGCGATGGCATCTTGGGAGACCCTGTGTAAGTGTGTCCAATCCTGTGCATTGCTGTACCCCATGCTAAAACTTCACTAGTGTGTGGAAGCGTTCAAAACATTTACCAATGCAAAGGCCAGGATCGTCAGGACAGCGTGGACAATAATAATGGGTGTCACGCCTAAATCCGCGCTTCTACAGACACGACATCTTCTTTGGGGGGCTCGTTGGGTAGGGGTACTCTCGAGGACATACAGAAAATGCCTCTCATGCAGCCGGCTTACTGCATTTGGTTGGGAATGGTGAGGTGCAGAACCGCCTGGATACAGGAGGTCTGTGACCATCTCATCCTGGAATTTAAGGAAGGATAAAGTCCCGCCTGAAGCTCTGTATAGCACATGAGCATTCAGCAAAGCCAATTGAAATAAGGATAGAGATACTTTTTTTGTACCAGCGTCTCGCCTTACGGGCAATGTGATACGGCGCCAACAACTGGTCGTTGAGGTCCACCCCTCCCATATTTTGGTTATATTCGTGGACACAGAGGGGTTTCTCCACAACACCAGTCGCCGTACGAATTTGGACTGTCGTGTCTACGGAGGTAAGAAGGAAAACATTCTTATTATCCCTCCACCTCCACTTCACAGCGAGCAAATTATTATACTTCAAGCAGGCTCTCTCCCCCACCCTAAGACGAGAATCTACAAGCCCCTGGGGATTAGGTCGCACGGTGCCACATGCGCCAATCTGATGATCAAACAAGTGACTAAACAGTGGCACGCTCATGTAATAATTGTCCACATACAAGTGGTACCCCTTTCCGAATAAGGGCGACACCAAGTTCCACACTATCTTGCCAGCGCTCCCTATGTAATCTGGGCAGTTCTCCGGCTCTACGTGACTGTCTTTTCCCTCATAAACCTCCATACATAGCCTGTTGCCCTGTCACAGAACTTATAGAGCTTGACCCTATATCTGGATCGCTTGCTGGGAAGGTACTGTTTGAAAGACAAGCGGCCAGAAAATTTAATCAGGGACTCATCAACACAGACAACTTGATCGGGAGTAAACAAAGCTGCAAAACGTTCGTTGAAGTGGTTTATGAGGGGCCCAGTTTTGTAGAGCCGATCGTATTCAGGGTCTCCACGTGGACGACAAAGTTCATTGTCGTTGAAGTGCATGAACCGCAAGATCTGCTCGTATCGTTTCCTGGACATGGAGGCAGAGAACACGGGCATATGGTCAATTGGGCGCGTGGACCAATAGGAGCGCAATGACAAGAATTTATGTGTGCCCATGTTGAGGGAAAGGCCCAGAAACGGTTTCCGAATTTAAAACCTAATTGGTTTCCAATCTCTGGCAATGGAAGGCAACTGGGGATTAGCGGCGATGAATTGACCAGCTTATAAATTACTCTGGTCCACAATAGATCTATAGAGATCTTCCGTGAAAAACAGTGAATAATAATCAAGTGGCGTAAAATCAGCTGTTTCCACCTGAATACCGGGTTGGCCAGTGAATGGGGGGGGGGAAGTACAGTTTCTGCAGAAGTGTTGGGCACCCAATTAGGATAGGCGAATTCTGCAGGAAGGACTCTTTGTCTTCTTCTTGGTGGCAGCAGGACAATACTTGTGCTTGCCACCTCGCCAGCTTGAACTGCACTTATGGGACTCGCCACGTCACCACGTGATACTGCAGTGCTGGATGTACGTCCAGGCTGTACTAGGCCGCTGGTGCTTGCCAGTTCACCAGAAGGAATAGCGGCGCTAGTACTACTCTGCTCCATAATACGAGAGCCCTGCGGTTCTTGCTCCTCAACAACATCAGAAGATCGGGATCGGGTACGCCTGACCTTAGCAGGGACCTCATCTTCATCGTCAGAGCTATCTGACATGGAGCCACTGTCTTCTACGGGGTTGTATTCTGAGCCTGAATCTGACAGATGCGTGACCTCCTTTTCACTATCTGTCATGCTCAGAATCTCGTAGGCCTCTTTACTAGTGAACCTTCGATTTGCCATTTTGGGGTCTAAATTTAGTGGTACACTAGTAAGGATTCACAGGTAAAAAAAAAAGCACCTGGCTGTCAGCAAATGTATCAAACGCTACCAAAAAAACGTAGCGATCAGGCCTGTCTCTGCGAACGCTGCAGTTATGTGTGTTGTGTTTTATAAGTGACAGGGATCGATCGATACTGCACTTGGGTGGGCTGGGCTGGGCGGAGGGGCTTAACGCAGGTGCTAGCAGTTATCTGGGCTGATTCAGCTAACACTGCGTTTTTGGGAACCCTAAACTGCTGGGGACGCTAGTATAGATCTGATCAGATATTGATCTGTTCAGATACTATACCACTAATGGAGGGTGTGTATGCGTTGCGCGTGGGTGTTAGTGCTACTGGCACTAACCTGACGCTGCCTGGGGCGACGCAGACCCTAACTGACGCTAAAACCTAATTGATATCACCCGCCGGGCGATGAGGGGGTTAAACCTTTACTGGGATATATACGGCGGGTGCCCCGATGCTATAAAAAGCAAACTAACAAACCAGCGTCACCCGTAACACTTATACGGTGATCACTGGTTAAAGGGTTGACTCTAGGGGCAATCAGGGGGTTAAAACCTTTATTAGGTTGTATATGGGGATACTTTGCGGCGAACCTAAAAAAAAAAAACTGGCTACCTAGCGGCACCAGCGACACTACTACAGCGATCAGAAAAACGATCGCTTAGTGACACTGGCGATAGGGCTGAAAGGGTTACCTGGGGGACGATCAAGGGGTTAAACCTTTATTAAGGGGGGGTTAGGGGGCTACCCTGGACCTAAGAGGGGCCTAAACCTAACTGCCCTGCAACTTTTTACTGTCACAGATGACACTAAATGCAGTGATCAGTAAATAAATGATCACTGCAATCAGTGACACTGTGACTGGGGGCTGATTTATGTGCCTATGTGTCCTGGTGTCAGTGGGCTGTTGGTGCACTAACCTGATGTCTTCTCTCCTCGGCACGCCGGACGAAAAGGGCGCCGCATGGAGAGATGACATCACTTCCTCCTGCCTGTGTTTACATTACACAGGCAGGGGAAGCATTTCATTCGCCGGGAGCAATCGCGAGGGGGTGGCTGGAAACCAATGGCTGCCCCTTCATCCTGAATCGCGCCTCAAGCTTAACGGACCACCGCATGTACCAGCTATAATGAACTGTCGGCTCCTGGCAATACAGAGAAAAGTCATTGATAAAAATAAAAAAACGCGTGGGGGTCCCCCCAAATTCAATTACCAGGCCCTTCAGGTCTGGTATGGATTTTAAGGGGAACTCCACGCCAAATTAAAAAAAATAAAAAATGGCGTGGAGTTCCCCTCAAAAATCCATACCAGACCCTTTATCCGAGCACGCAACTTGGCAGGCCGCAGGAAAAGAGGGGGGGGGGACGCGAGAGGGTCCCCCCTTGAACCGCACCAGGCCACATGCCCTAAACATGGGGAGGATGCTTTGGGGGTCTGTGACCCCTCAAAGCACCATGTCCCCATGTTGAATTGCAGGGAATAGCCAATGACGTAGGCGGGATCCCGCCTACGTCATTGGCTATTCCCCGGCAAGCGGGGAAAGCCGGGACTTACCCCTATGATCTGACGGGTGACCCCGCCCCCTCGTATGTCAGACCCCGCCTATGTCATTGGCTGAGTGGACCTGATGGGAAACTTCCTCCGCAGTGTAATAAATGAATAGACCCGCCCCTTCTCACGTTCCCCATCAGGTCCGCTCAGCCTTACACCCAGTGAAGGTGACCCTGTCCCCTACATCATTGGCTGAGCGGACCTGATGGGGAACGTGAGAAGGGGCGGGGACTATTCATTTATTACACGGAGGAAGTTCCCCATCAGGTCCGCTCAGCCAATGACGTTTTGTGTGGAGTGGAGACTTCAGCGCTGGACATCGGATCATCGCAGGACACTGGATTAAATCGCTGGAATGGGTTTTTTATTTTTAATAAAGGACTTTTCCAAGTGTCAGTTTTTTTACAATTTTTTACACTTTCTTTGTTAAATGGTAGGGGTACAATGTACCCCTTACCAATTCACATGGGGGGGGCGGGATCTGGGGGTCCCCTTTGTTAAAGGGGTCTTCCAGATTCCGATAAGCCCCCTGCCCGCAGACCCCCAACAACCACCAGGCAAGGGTTGTGGGGATGAGGCCCTTGTCCCCATCAACATGGGGACATGGTGCTTTGAGGGGGTCACAGACCCCCAAAGCATCCTCCCCATGTTGAGGGCATGTGGCCTGGTACGGTTCAGGAGGGGGGCGCTCTCTCGTCCCCCCCCCCTCTTTTCCTGTGGCCTGCCAGGTTGCGTGCTCGGATAAAGGGTCTGGTATGGATTTTTGGGGGGAACTGCACGCCATTTATTTTTTTATATTTGGCGTGGAGTTCCCCTTAAAATCCATACCAGACCTGAAGGGGTCTGGTATGGATATTTGGGGGGAACCCCACATCTTTTTTTTTTTATTTGACGCATGGTTCCCCTTAATATCCATACCAGACCTGAAGGGCCTGGTAATGGAATTTGGGGGGAACCCCACACATTTTTTTTTTTATCAATTACTTTTCTCTGTATTGCCGGGAGCCGACAATTCATTATAGCAGCGAGTGCTTTTAAATTACTTTTTTTCCTTCAGAAATGACACTTTGTGCAGGGACAGTTCTAAGCACGGGAAACAAGCACTGCTTTACAGGCATACCATACACCCCTCCAGGTACGAAATTTAAAGGAATATTTCACTTTTAATTGTTTCACGTTAAGCATTATTAAAATCACTGCTCCAGAAAAAAACTGCAGTTTTTAAAACTTTTTGCATTGATACATGTCCCCTGGGGCAGGACCCGGGTCCCCAAACCCTTTTTAGGACAATAACTTGCATATTAGCACTTTTGATTTCGAACGTTCGAGTCCATTGTATTTAATAGGGTTCTAAAGTTTGTGCTAACTTTAGGTCTGTTCGCAGGTTCTGGTGGGGGGGTGTTCAGCTCATCCCTAATAATGAGAATACTTTCAATGGGAACTCCCTTTATCTGCAGGGCTTTCCTTTCACTTCCTGTTTGGCTGTGGGACAGGAAGTGAAGGGAAATCTCTGCAATGGAATGCAGATGGAAGGAAAAAAACTGACAGGGGTGATAACCCTCCCTTGCTCTATCCAAAATTAAAAGAAAGTTTTGCCTATAGTTCTACTTTACCCACTTACCGCCAGCCATCAAATGACGGCGGGCGATGCGTCTCTCGTTCTGGGACGCCATCATACGACGGCGCCCCAGAATAGCCGCGGGGGCGCGCAGTGCGGCTAGGACCCGGCGTGACCCCGATCTCTGTAAAGAGCCGCGGCTCCTTAACCATGTGATCGGCTGTGTCCAATCCCGGAGATGCCGGTAATCGACGCTCCTCGCCTCACACTGACAGAGTGTGTGGCGAGGAGAGCCGATCAGCGGCATCTTCTTTCAGGGGACAACAAAACATGAAATCCTGGAGGCAGAGGCCTGACATCAAACACTTTACAGCACAGAGCAAAGAGCTCAGTGTAATCTGAGACCTGGGTGGAGGGAATGGACACCATGTTCTGCCTCACTGGAAAAAATTCACATTGTTCAGTAGGATGAGGGGGAACGGGGTAAGGGGGATGGGGGTAGGGAGAATAGCGAGGGTTTGTTTGGTTTATTTTGCATTTAAAAGACTTACAACCACAAAGTTCTTCAAACTGTCAGGAATACTTAGGCTTCATTCATAGGAGGCATAAAGTGCAGGCATTTTATCTGCATTATTAAAGCTTTCTGACCTTTGGGCAAAGCCAATGTCTAAATTTTACATTAACAGAAAACTTACATGCACATTTAAAAATTGCATCACATCTGCATGGCTTTGCATTGAGCTGCATCAATTTTTTTAAACTTAATTTCTCCAAAACAAAAGTTAAAACTTTTTTTCTGATGTGAATGAGACCTAATGCATTGTTAAAATGTATAAATCCATCCATATAAACAAACATATATATTGTTAAAAAAAATTGTCTTTCAACAAACTACCGTATATACAGTGGGTATAGAAAAGAATCACCCCCCCTTTAAAATAATCACTTTTTTATTTACAGCCTGAAATGGACACAGTTTTTGCTTTATCCAGCTGTATTTTCTTATAACATCCAAGTGAATGATAAAACACAAAAATATCAGAACATTTTATTTTATTTTTTAAATAAAAAAACAGAATCAGAGTTGGAAAAAGGATCACCCCCTTGTGTCAGTATTTTGTTGAACCACCTTTTGCTTCAACCCTTTCACTTCCAGGTCTGTACGCCGTACGAACCTACAGACGTGCCTGCAGGTGGCCAAGGTATATTCCTGCTCTGTTATAAGCTCACGGTCACTTCCGTGACCATAAACTTATATATCGAAAATGTTCAGCCGACTCTGCTGAACAAAAAAAATAGGATTTTTGTACTCACCGTAAAATCCATTTCTCTGACGTCCATGGACTGACACAGCTGGATACTGTAAAACGTGTGGGTATATGTCCCTGCTCGCAGGAGAAGATCTAGGCAGAATGTTAGATGTTAAAACATTCTAGAACAAACCAGAGCTGAACAGCCCCGCCCAGGGGGGCGGTCCCTCCGGACATTACCCTCCCACCTGCAGGTAGACCTCAGTTCGTAACAAAGCAGTACAAACCTTAAAAGGAAGGTTGGGTGCTGTGTCAGTCCATGGACGTCAGAGAAATGGATTTTACGGTGAGTACAAAAATCCTATTTTCTCTTATCGTCCATGGACTGACACAGCTGGATACTGTAAAACGTGTGGGACGTCCCAAAGCAGTATCAGAAGGGTGGGAGCAGTAGTAAAGGAACAACCAAAACTTCACGCCAAACAAGCAGAGCTCCTCAACGGAGGAGTTGCGACATTAAACAGAGGCCTTCAATGCTTTGCGGCCAAAGGGAGCATCCGAAGATGCAGCCACATCAACCTTATAAAATCTTGAAAAGGTATGAACGGACGACCAGGTCGTCGCCTTGCACACTTGTGAAACCGACGCTTGATGTCGGAAGGCCCAGGAAGCACCAATTGCCTTGGTGGAATGCGCCGCAACCGGAAAGGGAGGAGCCCACCCCTTAAGGGCATAGGCCTGTATGACGGTCTGCCTGATCCACCTAAAGACGGTGGCAGACGACACCGCTCGGCCCCATTTTGGACCAGACACAGATTTCCAAATGGAAACAGTAGCAGACAGGAACACTCGTAAGGCTTGTACCCATCTTAATGT
The DNA here is from genome assembly GCA_029206835.1 of Rana muscosa. Taxonomy (NCBI): domain Eukaryota; kingdom Metazoa; phylum Chordata; class Amphibia; order Anura; family Ranidae; genus Rana; species Rana muscosa. Next base: position 36,890,685 of record JARGYO010000162.1, on the reverse strand, counting down.
ATGAAGCGCAAACTCTCAGGTATGCGATGGGTGAGGACACAAGGACGGAAGAACAATGTCCTTCTTAAGGTGAAAGGCAGAGACCATCCTTAGAAAAGAAGGATGGTCGTGGGTGCAACACCAACATATCCTTAGGGAGGACCAAGTAAGGCAACTTGCCGGACAAGGCCGCCAACTCAGACACCCGTCTAACCGAAGCAATGGCCACTAAGAAGGCCAACTTCCGGGACAAGGTCAAGAGAGGAATCTCTCTGATATTCTCAAAGGGATGTTCTTGGAGAACCGAGATGTATCAAAATCAGATCCCAAGTAGGGAGAGGAGGCTTGACAGGGGGGGGATCACATGGCGAACCCCCTGCACAAAAGGTATGCAAGGCCAGCTTTTGGGTCACACCACGCTGTAAGAACAGCAAAATCCTGGGAACGGAATACATCCGAGGATGCCACTCAAGTTCCTCGCACATGGCGATGTAAGCTTCCAGGTACGGTGAGATATCTTTCTGGAGGAAGATTCCCGTAACAACAGTAAAGCAGGATGACGTATGGGATCATGAGACAGAAGGTCCACCCCAATAGGCCGTCGCCAGGAATGTCTGCGACTAGCCGAAGTAGATCGGCGTACCAATGTCGCCATTCCGGAGCACTGGAATGGCCTCAGCCCCTACTCTGCGAAGCCGGCGAGGCAACAACAGTAGCGGACGGTAAGCATAGATCAGGCGATACTGCCCCCACGGGCTTCCAACGCGTCTGACGCGTGCGCCCAGGGGTCCCTGGACCTGACCACGATCTTGCCACCTTGCGAGTGAGTCGAGAGGCCATAAGGTCCACTTCCAGTGCCCCACCTCCGGTAAAGAAGGTGGAAACACCTCCGGATGCAAGGACCCTTCGCCTGCAATGCACACGGCCGACAGGACCATCTTGCAGTGAGATGTATGAGAATCCCAAAGAGACTCCTCATTGTATCGGAGAAGGGAAGCCCCAGTGTACAGGGTGCCTCAAATGTTGGCCAATAAAGGCAACTTGACGGAACTTCCCTAGAAACTCGGTCAGAGGACTAGTACCTCAGCCTACACGGGTGGCGCAAACCCACCCCGGGCACAGAGACCCTTCCTAAAGGCTAAAGCAGTTGCAGTGCACCTGCTAGACGACTGATGGATGAAGCAGAGGCTTTTGCCCAGTCATTGAGCTACAAAAAACGCCAGAGACGCAGCCACTAACGGGCGTAACGCTAACCTCAGCCTGGCGAACACAGTCCAAGCCAGCGTTTCTGATCACCACTGAAAGCAGGTGGAAAGTGATACCCCTGAAACCAGGGATCCTTGTGACAATGCTCCATCCAGCAGCTACCCATGGATAAGTGCTGATTGTGCAAACACATGTATACTATGTATTGTGACAAACGCGCAAATAGAGAGTGTGGGAGGAAACCCACCCAGCCACAAAGAGCATAATACCCCCACATACGGCGTATGTAGTTTACTATTTGTGGAAAAACCTATTAAACACGTATATACTGTGCCAGCGACGAAGGCGCGCACATCATCGGGGCTTGGACGTAAACCAGCCATGCAGATTGCGTACACAACCGTGTAGGTATGTTAGCCTGCGAATAAACAAATTTCACATGTTTATACTGTGCCTAGCGCTGAGAATGCGCACACCATTGGAACGCAGGGGAGAAACCTGAGCACCCGGATGAAACCCATGCAGACTGCATACGCATACCGTGTAGGTATTATAGTATGTGTGCTAAACATTTTGCACAAGCCCATGTGTGCATAGCACCGAAGGCGCGCACACTGTTGGCGCGTGGGAGGAACCAAAGTACCCCACGCATACTCAGAGAATGCAATACCTACAGCTACTGTAAATGTATTTAGTGTAGTGTATAGACATAATGTGTATGTTTACACCGTGTATTGCACCAAAGGCATGCATGTCATGTAGCGTGGGCAGAAACCCACGCAGACTGCATACGTACACCGTGTAGGTATTATAGTGTGTGTGCTAAACATTTTGCACAAGCTCATGTGTGCATAGCACCAAAGGCGCGCAAACCGTTGACGCGTGGGAGGAACCGAAGTACCCCACGCTTACTCAGAGAATGCAATACCTACAACTACTGTGAATGTATTTAGTGTAGTGCATAAACATAATGTGTATGTTTACACCGTGTATTGCACCAAAGGCATGCATGTCATGTAGCGTGGGCAGAAACCCACGCAGACTGCATACGTACACCGTGTAGGTATTATAGTGTGTGTGCTAAACATTTTGCACAAGCTCATGTGTGCATAGCACCAAAGGCGCGCAAACCGTTGACGCGTGGGAGGAACCGAAGTACCCCACGCTTACTCAGAGAATGCAATACCTACAACTACTGTGAATGTATTTAGTGTAGTGCATAAACATAATGTGTATGTTTACATCGTGTATTGCACCAAAGGCATGCATGTCATGTAGCGCGGGCAGAAACCCACACAGACTGCAAAGACATACCGGGAAGGTATGTTAGTATGTGGATATCCAATCGCACAAATTTTGACTGTGCATAGCGCCGAAGCGCCCATACCAATGGAGTGTGGGAGGGAACCGGAGTACCCGGAGGAAAACCACACAGACTGCCTACACATACCGTGTAGGTATTATAGCATGCGTGATAAACATTGAACATGTTTAACTGTGCAGAAGGCCAAAGGCGCACATACCGTCAGTGCGTGGGAGGAAACCGGAAACACTCAGAAGAACTCCACGCAGACAGCACACAGATACCGTGTAGGAATGATAACATGTTAAATCAACATATTGCACATGTTTATGCTGTGCATTTCCATTGGAGCGTGGGGGGAAACCGGAGTACCCGGAGGAACCCCACGCAAACAGTATACCCATACTGTAAACATGTATAATATGTGCAATAAACATATTGAACATGTCTATACTGTGCAGAGAGCCGAAGCGCACATACCATGAGAGTGCGGGAGGACACCGGAGCCCCCCGCCGACCCAGAGCGTATAATACATACATATACTGTGAATGTATCTGGAGTCGTGCATAAACATATTTTGTACGTTTATATCATGTATGGCACTGAAACACAGCATTGGAACGTGGGGGGACACCCCCCCCCGCAGACACAGAGACCAATAACACAAACATACACTGTGAATGTATGCAGTGTAGAGGTATAGGATGAGTTTAAATTATGGCGCAGAGGCGCATAATCTTCTCTGTATCATTCCAACCTGCTTGACTGTGCTGCCGAAGCAGCATGCAGGTAACAGGTAACCTCTGATCATTCCCCAGGAAATGGTGGGAAATGTTGCCTCAGGATATCACACAGAAGGCTCACAGGGACTAGAGACATAAATGAATAAAGTCCTCCCTCATCCATGCTGCTCTTGAGGCAGCATGTGAGTTAAACAGTGAGGAAACTGTAAAAGAAAAGCTTGTCACAGCAATTCTAGCTTGAGTGTGTTTCTCACATCATCAATGAGATCACTTACAAGCGCCCTGTCATTCACTGACAAAGAACTGGAGTCTTCCTCACAAGGGAATGTCCAGTTCATAAACATTAAATATTCAGAGGTAGGGTCCTGAGCATAGTAGCTAGGCCCATATCTGACTCAGAGCACTCCTTCACTAAAGATTTTTGTGGGTGGAGGGGGCTTATAGCTCCTTTTGCTCGCACACCGCTTCCATTCTGACAGGAATGATTCCAGGACTGCTGACAACTGGTCCATAAGGACCGCAGGTGCAGTAAACATATGAACATGTTTAACTGTGCAGCACTGCCAGTTGCCCCAGGCAAGTGTGGAGAGCAGGTTTATCAGACTCCATAACGCCACCCTCTGAGACCTTATACACTATACAGTGAATATACAGTCCACCCACTGGCTACGCTGAGGCTGAGGGGGGGATTCCCCGGGAGGACCCACAAACCCTTAAGGACCGCTCAGTCTGTGAGGAGATTGTGAGGGGATTCGCGCCGCCGCCAGAAATAAATGCGCGGCGGCCACAAGAAAATGGCTGCCGGCCGCAGCCATAACTGCGCCACTGAACGCCAAGATGGCCGCCGAGCGCGAAATTCAAAGCTCTAATGCGCGCCAATGGCGCACACAATAACCACCTCACACACAAGAAAAAAATGCAGACATGAGCGCCCAGCCAGGCCAGAGTGACCCCCAAGCACCCCACAGCACAGCACCAGAACAGGGTGCAGAGAGCAGCATAACAGGGGGGGAGACAGGGAGAAACCCCCACACACAGAAACACAGCCAGCATGTACTCACCTGCAGTAGGAGAGACTACTTACCCGTCCCTTTCAGGGACCCATTGGCTTGTTTCAAACAGACCTATCACAGAGTCGTACTGCGTAGCTGTCGGCCCGGTCCACCGCGAGAGATACAGTCAGTCAAGTACTGTTCAATCTTGAGAGGACCGCGGGAGCATGAAAGCAACCCGGCCACCCCTGGAGTCATGAGGTATGTCGTTAACTGAGTCTCACGCACGCAAGGCGAGGATCAGCACGCTCGATGGTCGGACAGGGAAGACTACGAGGATACTAGTGTACCCAACCTGTTGCCCAGCCGACAGTTGATTGAAGGTCTCAAAAAGAAAATAATAAAATTCCCAAAAGGAATAAAATTTAAAAGTAAAATCTTCCAGGAGGCTGGCTCCTGAGAGAGCCACGTCTTCTCCTTCTGCTAGGCAGAAAAAAAAAAACGGAGGTCTGCTAGCTGCAGGTGGGAGGGTAATGTCCGGAGGGACCGCCCCCCTGGGCGGGGCTGTTCAGCTCTGGTTTGTTCTAGAATGTTTTAACATTTAACATTCTGCCTAGATCTTCTCCTGCGAGCAGGGACATATACCCACACGTTTTACAGTATCCAGCTGTGTCAGTCCATGGACGATAAGAGAAATAGCTCCGATTAGCCACTGAACAGAGTTATTCAGCTAAACCCCCCCCCCCTCCTCACCTGTCACCTGCTGCTTCCTCCCCTCCTGCACTGCCTAAAATGCCTGCTCTGTCCCCCCCCCCACTACATCTGTCCCACCAGCACAATATTCTACCCCCCAGCGCACCGATCCCCAGCAGACCCCTCGATGCAGCTCAGTAAGCCGGCATGCTCGGCAGCTGCTGCCCGGGAGAACGGTGAGTGCAGTTAGTCAGGATGGAGAGTGGGGGGGGGGGGGGCTGGTAAACATGTGTTTACCAGCCCCCTTCATTTCCTATGTGAACATAGGGTATATTTCCCTGCTCGCAGGAGAAGATCTAGGCAGAATGTTAGATGTTAGAAACATACATACATTCTAGAAAAAAACAGAGCTGAACACCCCCCGTCCAGGGGGGCGGTCCCTCCATACATAACCCTCCTACCTGCAGCTAGCAGCCTCAGTTCGTAACAAAGCAGTACAAACCTTAAAGAAGGGTGGGTGCTGTGTCAGTCCATGGACGTCAGAGAAAAGGATTTTACAGTGAGTACAAAAATCCTATTTTCTCTCATCGTCCATGGACTGACACAGCTCTAATACTGAAACACCTGGGACGTCCAAAAGCAGTATCAGAAAAGGGTGGGAGCAGTATCAGAAAAGGGTGCGAGTAGTAGTAAAGGAAAAAACAAACTGCACTTCAAACAAGCAGAACTCCTCAACGGAGGAGTTGCAACTTTTAAACAGTGGCCTGCAACTCTTGCGGCCGAAGGAAGCATCCGAAGATGCAGCCACATCAACCTTATAGAACTTAGAAAAGGTATGAACGGACGACCAGGTCGCCGCCTTGCACACATGTGCAACCGACGCTTGATGTCGGAAAGCCCAGGAAGCACCAATTGCCATGGTGGAATAACTGGAAAAGGAGGCGCCCGACCCTTAAGGGCATAGGCCTGTATAACGGTCTGTCTGATCCACCTAGAAAAGGTGGCAGACGACACCGCTTGGCCCTGTTTTGGACCAGAGACAGACACAAACAGTGAGTCAGACTTCCGAATGGAAACAGTATTAGACAAGTACACCCGTAAGGCTCGTACCACATCCAATGTATGAAGCGCAAACTCTCAGGGATGCGATGGGTGAGGACACAATGACGGAAGAACAATGTCCTCATTAAGGTGAAAGGCCGAGACCACCTTTGAAAGGAAAGACGGTCGTGGGCGCAACACCGCCTTATCCTTATGAAGGACCAAGTAAGGCGACTTGTGGGACAAGGCCGCCAATTCAGACACCCGCCGAACAGAAGTAATGGCCACTAAGAAAGCCACCTTCTGGGACAAGGTCAAGAGAGGAATCTCCCTGATATTTTCAAAGGGATGTTCTTGTAGAACCGAGAGCACCAAATTCAGATCCCAAGGAGGGGGAGGGGGCTTGACAGGGGGGATCACATGGCGAACCCCCTGCACAAAGGTGCTAATCAAGGAATGGCCCGTTAGCGGTCCTTAAAAAAGACAGCCCGGGCCGAAATGCGACCATCGATGGTACGAAAGGCCAGCTTTTGGGTCACACCACGCTGTAAGAACAGCAAAATCTTGGTAACGGGATACGTCCGTGGACGCCATCCAGCTCCTCGCACATAGCGACGCAAGCCTTCCAGGTACGGTGACAGATCTTTCTGGAGGAAGATTTCCGTGCCCACAACATACAGTCCCTGACAAAAGTCTTGTCGCTTGTGTACAAATTGACCTGAAGTGCTGCTAAAATATATTTCTAATCAAGATTTTGTTACAAGAAATGGGTCATTTTAATCCCAAGAGCTTTTGTAATAATGTTTCAGTGCAAAACGAAACTGACAAAAAGTATTCTAATATTCACAGCTTGGTAAAGCCCATCGAGTCAATTTTTGCCAAGACATAAGTGTTGTCGCCTTGTTATATGAGCTTCACCTGTGACTAATAATGGATCAATTAGGTCTCAGGTGTGTATAAAAAGAACACCAGTACACTAGAGTCCTTCTCAACTGCAACTAGACCTCTGCAAACATGCCTAAGATTCACCCGGAGACTAAAGTGTCGATTATCAAGAGGCTGAAGACCAGATCCACTGCTGATGTGGCAGACACCTTCAATGTGTCTCAGCGTCAAGTTCAGAGGATAAAAAAAAGATTTGAAGAGACTGGAGACGTTTTGGACAAGGCCAGGTCAGGCCGACCCCGCAAGACAACTACTCGAGAGGACCGTTTGTTGGCTCGAAAATCCAAGGCCAGACCATTTTCCACTGCAGCAGAGCTCCACGAGACCTGGTCACCTGAAGTCCCTGTGTCAACCAGAACAGTTTGTCGGATTCTGTCTCAAGATGGCCTCCATGGTCGAATCAGTGCCCATAAGCCAGCACTAAACAAAAGACAATTGAAATACCGTGTGGCATTTACCAAGGGCCACAGCCTGCTAAAAGGATGGACTCTGGAAAAGTGGCAGAAGGTGGATTTTTCAGATGAATCTTCTGTTGAATTACACCACAGTCACCGCAAATATTGCAGGAGACCAACTGGAACCCGCATGGAGCCGAGATTTACCCAGAAAACAGTGAAGTTTGGTGGAGGCAAAATCATGGTCTGGAGTTACATCCAGTATGGGTGTGTACGAGGGATCTGCAGGGTGGAAGGCAACATCAATAGTCTAAAATACCAAGAGATCTTAGCTACCTCTTATATTCCCAACCATAAAAAAGGCCAAATTTTGCAGCAGGATGGTGCTCCATCGCATACTTCCATCTCCACATCAAAGTTCCTTAAGGCAAAGAAGATCAAGATGCTCCAGGATTGGCCAGCCCAGTCACCAGACATGAACATCATTGAGCATATGTGGTGTAGGATGAAAGATGAAGCATGGAAGACGAAACCAAAGAATATTGATGAACTCTGGGAATTGTATGAATCCTTGCCAAACCGCATGGATGCTGTCCTTCAAGCTCATGGAAGTCATACAAGATAATAAATTTGGATCTCACAGCACCACTAAATTTGCTGACATATTTTTGGATTTTCAGTAAAGTTGTTCAATTTCTGTATAGGCGACAAAACTTTTGTCTTGCCAAAATTTGACCTGTCTGTCTTGATTAAATGATAAATCTTTTTTCAGTGAAACTAATTTATTTCAGTGCATTAAACATCATTTGGGAGGGCTTTAGCTTTTCATAGGAGCCATTTCTAACACCAATTGATTAATTAAAAGTCAGGTTAATAGCAGGAGTTTCTACAAAATAGAGAAGCGACAAGACTTTTGTCAGGGACTGTAGATGAGACGACCGAATCCGAGAGACCTCAGTCCTTCAGCACCTGGCTTTAACAGCCATGCCAAGAACTGTAAAGCAGGATCAAGTATGGGACCACGAGACAAATAGGCAGTCGCCAAGGAACGTCTGCGACTAGCCAAACTAGATCGGCGTACCAATGTCGAAGTTCCGGAGCAATGAGGATCACCGGAATGACCTTGACCACTACTCTGCGAAGCAAGCGAGGCAACAACAGTAGCGGAGGGTAAGCATACATCAGGCGATACTGCCCCCACGGGCCATCAACGCATCTTACGCGTCTGCCCAGGGATCCCTGGACCTGGCCACGAATCTCGACATCTTGCGAGTGAGTCGAGAGGCCAAAAGGTCCACATCCGGTGCCCCACCTCCAGTAAAGGAGGTGAAAACACCTCCGGATGTAAGGACCCTTCCCCTGGAATGCACACGGCCGACAGGACCGTCCTGCAGCGGGATGGGTATGATAAACCCAAGGAGACCCCGCAATGCATCGGAGAAGGGAGGCCCCGGCTTACGGGGTGCCTCAATTGTTGGCAAAAAAAGGCAACCTGACAGAGCTTCCCTAGGAACTTGGTCAGTGGACCAGTAACTCAGCCTCTACAGTTGGCGCAGACCCACCCCGGACACAGAGACCCTAGAGGCTAAAGCAGTTGCAGTGCACCTGCTGGTCGACTGATAGATGAAGCAGAGGCTTTTGCCCAGTCATTGAGCTTCAGAAACGCCAGAGACGCAGCTACTACCGGGTGTAACGCTAACCTCAGCATGGCGAATACAGTCCAAGCCAGCGCTCCCGATCACCACCGAAGGGCAGGTGGAAGATGGTACCCCTGATACCAGGGATCCCTATGACAATGCTCCATCCAGCAGCTACTCCATTGATAAGTGCTGATTGTACAAACACATAGTTTATACTGTGTATTGCATCAAAACGCGCAATTAGTGCGTGGGAGGAAACCCCCTCAGCCACAAGAGCATAGTACAACCGCATACGGCGTATGTAGTTTAGTATGTGTGGATAAACATATTAAACACGTTTATACTGTGCCAGTGATGAAGGCGCGCACATCATTGGGGCGTGGGCGGAAACCAGCCACGCAGACTGCGTACACAACCGTGTAGGCATGTGAGCATGCGAATAAACAAATTGCACGTTTATGCTGTGCATAGCGCTGAAAATGCGCACACCATTGGAGCGCGGGGAAAAAAACGGAGCACCCGGATGAAACACGCAGGCTGCATACGCATACCGTGTAGGTACTATAGTATGTGTGATAAACATTTTGAACATGACTATGTCTGCATAGCGCCGAAGGCGCGCACACCGTTGGCGCGTGGGAGGAAACCGGAGTACCCGGAGGAACACCACGCAGACCCAGAGAATACAATACATACATCTACTGTGAATGTATTTAGTGTTGTGTATAAACATAATGTGTATGTTTATACTGTGCATGGCACCGAAGGCGCGCATGTCATGTAGCGTGGGTGGAAACCGGAGGAAACCCACGCAGACTGCACACACATACCGTGTAGGTATGTTAGCATGTGGATAATCAAATCGCACAAGTTTCAGACTGCATACACATATCGCGTAGGTATTATAGGATGCGTGATAAACATATGGAACATGTTTAAACTGTGCAGAGAGCCAAAGGTGCACATACCGTCAGAGCGAGGGAGGAAACCGGAACACCCGGAAGAAACCCATGCAGACAGCACACAGATACCGTGTAGGAATGATAGCATGTGAATAAACATATTGCACATGGTTATGCATTACCCTTGGAGCATGGGAGGAAACCGGAGTACCCAGAGGAAACCCACGCAGACAGCATACACATACTGTAAGTATTCACAGTATGTGCAATAAACATATTGAACATGTTTATACTGTGCAGAGAGCCGAAGCGCGCATACCGTGAGAGGACACCAGAGCACCCGGAGGACACCCACGCCGACCCAGAGAGTGTAATACATACATATACTGTGAATGTATTTAGAGTCGTGTATGAACATATTGTGTATGTTTAGATTGTGTATTGGCACTGAAGACACAGCATTGGAACGTAGGAGGAAACCCACGCAGACACAGAGATCAATAACCCATACATACACTGTGAATGTATCCAGTGTAGAGTTATAAGATAAGTTTTAATTATGGCGCTGAGGCGCATAATCTTCTCTGTATCATTCCAACTTGCTTAAATGTGCTGCCGAAGCAGCAAGCAGGTAAAAGGTAACCCCTCTGACACCCCAGACCGTGGTCCTGTCAGAGCCCAGAGTGTTCCCCAGGAAATGGCGGGAAACCACAGGTGCAGAGACCCTGTTGTTGCCTCAGAGACATCACACAGAAGGCTCACAGGGACTATAGAAATAAATGAATAAAGTCCCCCCCACCATGCTGCACCCACCAGGGGAGGGGGGGCACTGTGTACCACTGTATCATCCATGCTGCTCTCGGCGCAGCGTGTGAGGAAACAGTGAGGAAGCTGTGTAAAAGAAAAGCTTGAAAAGAACCAAAGGATACAGCGTCCGCCTGAGGTACCTCAGCCACAGCATCCAGCTTGAGAGTGTCCCTTCACAGCATCAATGAGTTCACTTACAAGCGCCCTGTCATTTACTGACTCAGAACTGGAGTCTTCCTCACAAGGAATGTCATGTTCAAAGACATTAAAATATTCAGAGCTAGGGTCCTGAGCAGCAGCAGCTAGGCCCATATCTGAATCAGAGCACTCCCCATGTGTGAGATTGTGTGGGGGAGAGGGCACTTTATAACCCCATTACGCTCGCACACCGCTTCCATCCTGACAAGAAATTCTTCCAGGACTGCTGACAACTGACAACTGGAGCACTGCCAGTTGCCTCTGAAGCAGGTGAACCAGACTCCATATTCACCACCCTCTAAGACCTTATGCACAATAAAGTGAACAAACAGTCCACCCACTGGCTGCACTGACTGAGGAGGGGACACCCAGAGGCCCCACCAACTGCCAGCGCAAGTGAAGCCTGAGGAGAGTGTGATGAGATTCGCGCCGCAGCATCGGCGATAGAGGCCAAAAACGGACGTAAAAGCGCGCGGCTTCAAGAAAATGCCCGCCGGCCGCGTGTAATACTGCGCCATTGATCCGCGGCAAGATGGCCGCCGAGCGCAACAAAATTACAGTTAAAGCGCCTAATGGCGTTTCCAAACACCCCACGTTTTCTCAGCCTCAGCACACAGACATGAGCGCCCCCCCCGCCAGGACAGAGTGACCCCCAGCTACCCCCACACAGCTCAGCGCCAGATTAGGGTGCAGAGGGCAGCATACAGGGGGGAGACAGGGAACAACCCCCCTATACAGAGAAACACAGCCAGCATGTACTCACCTGATGCAGGAGAGACTACTTACCTGTCCCAAAGGGACCCACTGGCGTGTTTCAGACAGACCTATCACAGAGTAGTACTGAGTAGCTGTCGGCCCGGTCCACCGCGAAAGATACAGCAAGTACTGTTCAATCTTGTGAGGACCGCGGGAGCATAAAAGCCACCCGGCCACCCCTGGAGTCATGGGGCATGTCGTGAACTGAGTCTCACGCACACAAGGCGAGGATCAGTGAGCTCGATGGTCGGACAGGGAAGACTACGAGGATACTAGTGTACCCAACCTGTTGCCCAGCCGACAGCTGATAGAAGGTCTCAAAAATAAAATTCTCAAAAGGAATAAAAATAAAAATAAAATCTTCCAGGAGACTGGCTCCTGAGAGAGCCATGTCTTCTCCTTCTGCTAGGCAGAAAAAAAACTGAGGCTGCTAGCTGCAGGAAGGAGGGACCGCCCCCCTGGGCTGGGCTGTTCAGCTCTGTTTTTTTCTAGAATGTATGTTTCTAACATCTAACATTCTGCCTAGATCTTCTCCTGCGAGCAGGGACATATACCCACGTGTTTCAGTATTAGAGCTGTTGTCAGTCCATGGACGATAAGAGAAATAAGGATTTTAGTGGGGGTTTTTTTGTGAAAATATATAGTTACATAGTAGGTGAGGTTGAAAAAAAGACACAAGTCCATCAAGTCCAACTTATGTGTGTGATATGTCAGTATTACATTGTATATCCCTGTATGTTGTGGTCGTTCAGGTGCTCATCTAATAGTTTTTTTAAACTAATCGATGCTCCCCGCTGAGACCACCGCCTGTGGAAGGGAATTCCACATTGTTGCGCTCCTAAAAAACCCTCTACGTAAGTTAAACCTCTTCTAATTTTAATGAGTGGCCACGTGTCTTGTTAAACTCCCTTCCGCGAAAAAGTTTTATCCCTATTGTGGGGTCACCAGTATGGTATTTGTAAATTGAAATCATATCCCCTCTCAAGCGTCTTTTCTCCAGAGAGAATAAGTTCAGTGCTCGCAACCTTTCTTCCAGGCACTTTATTAGCTTTTGTTGCTCTTCTTTGTACTCGCTCCATTTCCAGTACATCCTTTCTGAGGACTGGTGCCCAGAACTGGACAGCATTCTCTAGGTGAGGCTGGACCAGAGTCTTGTAGAGCGGGAGAAAATAGTGATTTGATAAACATTTGTGCAAAAATTGCAGGGCCTTAAAAATCAATAGCACCATCTTTTTATTCTACTGGGTATGTGCTTTCAGAAAATATATGGTTGGGGGGGTCTTTCACAAATTCTGAATGCTGTAAGGGAAAAATTAAAACCTTCAGATTTTTTGAAAAATTTGGACATTTAAATTTGTTAGATTTTAACAATTTTGCGCAATGTAAAAATTACAAATATTTGTAAACTCCATACAGGTTAAGCTTTTATATTTACCGTATATACTCGAGTACAAGCCGACCCGAATATAAGCCGAGGCACCCAATTGTACCACAAAAAACTGTGAAAACTTTTGACTCGAGTATCAGCCTAGGGTGTCCATCTGCATGACTCACTGTGCCTCACTGTGCCCATGCCTCCTTACCTGATCTCCTGCGCTGTGTGAGTAGACTGACGTTTAACATGGGAGTCTATAGAAGGGATGCCCGGCTTTGAAAAATCGGTGCTCCCCAGCCGTAGGTCTCCTTGACAACAAACTTTGCACACTTGTAGAGGAAGAGTGGGGCTACATGTGTGCCAAGTTTGGGGTCCAGGGGACCTAGGGCCGGCCAATACAGGGTCCCCAAACTCACCGGAGAAATGACCGTTTAACGTGGGAGTCTATGGAAGGGGTGCCCGGTTTGAAAAATCGGTGCTCCGCGGCCGTAGGTCCCCCGGACAACAAACTTTGCACACTTGTAGAGGAAGAGTGGGGCTACATGTGACAAGTTTTGGGGCCAGGATCAGGCGCACAAAGTTGAATATGGACACAGACTCGAGTATAAGCCGAGGGGGGCATTTTCAGCACAAAAAAATGTGCTGAAAATCTCGGCTTATACTCGAGTATATACGGTAGTTGGAAGTTCACAGGAATTTTGTAAAATTAGCTGTGTTTCTAGCGACAATATTTTTTTTTCTATAAACATTTGCACAAATACCGCAGGGGCTTAAAAAATCAGTAGCACCTTCTTTTTATTCTAGAGATCATATGCTTTCAGAAAAATAGGATTTTTATAACAGCTTACCTGTAAAATCCTTTTCTTGGAGTACATCACGGGACACAGAGCGACATAGTCATTACTAATGGGTTATATAGATACCGTCAGGTGCTGGCACTGGCAACTTCCAAAACCGGAAGTACCCTCCCCTATATAAGCCCCTCCCATCCGGGAGTACCTCAGTTTTGTAGCAAAGCAATAAGTGTCCCCAAAGAGGGGCGGGAGCTCTGTGTCCCGTGATGTACTCCAAGAAAAGGATTTTACAGGTAAGCTGTTATAAAAATCCTATTTTCTTTCTCGTACATCACGGGACACAGAGCGACATAGTCATTACTAATGGGATGTCCTAAAGCAATGCCCAATGAGGGGGGGGATACACCATATATAAGCTGAGCGCTATCAGACATGAGGATCTTTTGCGGCCTGCAACACACTGCGCCCAAAGGCGACATCCTCCTGACTTCTAACGTCCACCTGGTAGAACCTAGTAAACGTGTGAACTGAAGACCACGTTGCGGCCTTACAGATTTGAGCCAGGGAGGCCTGGTGATGCACTGCCCATGAAGTTCCAACTGCTCTCGTGGAGTGCGCTCTAACTTTGAACGGAGGCGGTCTCCTTCTCAAGCCATAAGCTTGCATAATGACCTGTCGAATCCACTTGGCTAAAGTAGACTTTGACGCTGCCTGACCCTTTCTGGGGCCTTCCGGCAGAATAAACAAAGTATCCGTTCTGCGAATCTGAGCAGTGGCTTTTAGATAAGCTTTAACTGCTCTTACTACATCCAAAGAATGCAATAACTTTTCCTCTACCGAAGTAGGTTTGGGGAAAAAAGAAGGAAGAACCACATCTTGGTTCAAATGAAACCTCGATACCACCTTAGGAAGAAAGGCTGGATGAGGACGTAACACTACTCTGTCCTTATGGATAACCAGATATGGCTCCTTACAGGACAAGGCGGCTAATTCCGATACTCTTTTAGCCGAACAAATGGCTACTAGAAAAATCAATTTCCTGGTGAGAAGCACCAAGGAAATATGCTGTAATGGTTCAAATGGTTGTTTCTGTAGAACCGACAGAACCAAGTTTAGATCCCATGGACATATGGGAATATTAACCGGAGGCCTAATACGCATCACTCCTTGTATAAAGGCTTTGACTAGTGAATGCGAAGCCAAGGGCCTTTGAAAAAATATTGACAAGGCCGAAATCTGACCCTTGATAGTACTCAAGGCAAGCTTCCTATCTACAGCCCACTGTAGGAAGTCCAGAATCCTACCTATTACGTACTTATGTGGATGCCATTTCTTGGCCTCACACCACGCGATGTACGCCTTCCAGATTCTATAGTAGATCTGCCTGGATACCGGCTTCCTGGCATTGATCATGGTAGATACCACAGCATTAGAGAGCCCTCTCTTTTTTAGAATGTGGGCTTCAATAGCCAGGCCGTCAAACCTAGGGCTGGTAAGGAAGGGTGGTATATCGGTCCTTGCGAAAGCCGGACGACGTGGGAGAGTCCAAGGACTCCCCACTGAAATTTTACAATCTCCGCGTACCACGCTCTTCGGGGCCACGCTGGAGCCACCGGAATCACTGGTTTCTTTTCTACCCTGATTCTGCGGAGTAATCGAGGTAACCATTGTGGCGGTGTGAATGCATATATCAGCTTGAACTGATCCCCAGGGAACACTAGGGCATCCGAGCCGCAAGCTAGGGGATCCCTTGTCCGAGAGACAAACCTATCCCCCTTTGCGTTGAATCTGGATGCTAGAAGATCTACATCCGATGTTCCCCACCGCTGACATATTGTCCAGAAAACCTCGGGGTGAAGGGACCCTTCCTCTGGGCCTAATTGCTGGCGACTTAGAAAGTCCGCCTTCCAATTCTCCACTCCTGGAATGAATACCGCAGATATGGCTGGGACATATTTTTCCTGCCCATTTCAGGATGTAATTTACTTCCCTCTGGGCTGCACGACTCCTGGTGCCCCCCTGATGATTGATATATGCCACTGCTGTGGCATTGTCTGATTGAATTCTGACAGGGGACCCTTGGAGTTTGGATGTCCATGCTACTAGGGCATACCGGGCTGCTCGTATCTCTAAGAGATTGATGGGCAGGGCCTTTTCTGCATCCGACCATCTGCCCTGGAGAGACTATTGCTCCAGTACTGCTCCCCAGCCTATAAGGCTGGCATCTGTAGTGACCACCTTCCAAGAAATCGGACTGAAGGATTTCCTTTTTTCCAGATTCTGGGGAACCCACCACCAACGGAGGCTCTTCCGAACGGAAGGGGACAAGGACATTGTAAGTCTAGGGCCTGAACTTTTTTGTTCCAGGCTGACAGTATGGCCCCTTGCAAATTCCTTGAATGGAATTGACCGTAGGGTACTGCTTCGAATGATGCCACCATTTTTCCCAGCAGCCTCATATACAGGCGTATGGACGGCTGTCTTTTTTGTACCCACTAAGTGGATCAAATCTTTCAAAGACAACACCTTTCCTCGAGGCAAGAATATTTTTCTCTGGCCTGAATCCAACCTTAGCCCCAAGTATTCCAGACTTTTGACTGGTTTTTAGGGCTGACTTGTCTCGGTTGATAATCCAACCGTGAGATTCCAGATACTTGATTGTCTTGTGAACGACCACGTCTAGTTTTTTCACTGAGTGGTCTATCAGCAACAAGTCATCCAGATATGCCATTATCATTACACCTTGTGTTCTTAGATTATTGGCCAATAAAGGGCCAGAATTTTTGTAAACACTCGTGGTGCTGTGGCCAAACCGAAGGGTAAGGCTCTGAACTGAAAATGGCGCCCTTCTACTGCAAAGCGTAGAAATTTTTGGTGGACTGGAAAGATGGGAATGTGCAAATAAGCATCTTTGATGTCGATCGTGGCTAACCAATCCTCCCCTTGTAGGGCAGTGGCCACCGATCGGATCGACTCCATCGGAAAGTCCTGATATACAGGAATTTGTATAGCCCTTTTAGAATTAATATGGGCCTCCCGACCGCGTTTGCTTCGGGACTGTAAAGAGGTTTGAGTAAAACTCGAACCCTCATTCTTCCAGGGGAACCTCCATAATTACTCCTTGGAGCAATAGTTGTTCTAGTGCCAACAGGAGGGACTCTCTCTTCCGGGGATCCCTTGGCACGTTTGACCTCAAAAATGGGAAGGAGGAGAGTCTTTTAACTCCAAACTGTATCCCAAACATACTGCGGAGAGCACCTATCTGTCTTGATCGTGTCCCGCCAGGTCTCTTGCGAACAACTGGAGTCCTCCCCCCACCCGACTGAGTGGGGGCTTCAATGAATTTAACTTTGGGGGAGGTTTTGTACCTCCCCTGACCCAGGGTTTCTCATTACCCTGCTACTGTCCCTGTTTTTTACCCCCGGGATTTGACCGAGGAGGCCGTCGGAACTGTTACACAGCCGATGCCCCAGGGACTGGAGAAGCAGGCCTCTTAAAGAGGGACCTCTAACTCTGCTTTTAACCGGTAAGAGCGTATTTTTACCGCTGGAAATTTTCTGGATATATTTGTCCAGGTTTTCCCTGAATAAGCGTTCACCATGAAATGGGACGCTAACCAGCCATTCTTTACAGGGAGCTTCAGCAGACCAGTTTTTGAGCCATAGGAGCCTACGCATATGTACTATAGACAGCGTAAGGCGGGAGGCCTGATGGACTGAATCCTCTATGGCGTCAACCGCAAAGCCTAAGGCTCTAGGTAGATCAGCTAGGGCAAAGCCTGCTGATCTGTCAAGTCCCTCAAGACCTGTTTCAACTGATCCTTCACTGCTTAGCAGACCCCAATAGCTGCTACTGCTGGTTGTATCACCAAGCAGATTTTCATAAGGACTCCAATCTTTTATCTATTGGGTTCTTGAACATTTGGACATTATCCACTGGACATGTCAGTGATTTATACATACAAGAGATGGCTACGTCCACTGTAGGGACCTTCCATTTTTTTTTTTTTTTTTTTTTTGATGAACTTATCCTCCATGGGATAGACCACCGGAAATCTCTTGGGGGAATAAATATTTTCTCAGGACGTTCCCAATCCTGGTAAATGAGCCCTTTCAGTAAAGGGTGAAGTGGAAAAGAACAAACAGTCTGGGGGCTTCTAGCGACCCCAACGAGGATACAGTAGTGGTTGATGGTTCCGCAAGGTGCATTTTTAAATGCTGATCGGACCATGTTAGTCAGAGACTGAACCCATAATCTTTCAGCTTAAGATGCTGAGAAAAGGTTCCCCCACTGTTGATTCCTCTATAACAGAATCAACCTCATCCTGATCCCCTTCAGGCAGGTTGATCCCTGTATGGGACTGTTGCTCTGCTAACAGGCACTCTGAAGGAGGAGACGGAGATCGGGCGTGCTTTCCCTGACAGGGAGGCAGCGATAAATGTTGACAATCTCTCTCTAATCCTCCCAGAGCTGAGGAAAAAACCTCCTCTGTTACATACACAGGAGCAGGTGAACTGAGGACAGCCACAGTACCAAGTACCCCTGCGGGGTCTCTACGGTCACTTACCTCTGAACTTCAGGGGAGACTGGTGCAGCAGAAGTATGCCCAAGATCCTCCGAGCCCGATGAGACCCCCTTCGCTTCCTGGAAGATTCAGTTCCGGAGCTTCTGGACGGCATATTCCTAAGCCTAAAGCTGAGGTATTCCAGCCGTAATACACCACTTTTACTGAGAATAGTCTAGCACAATTGCTGCTATATCACAGTTGGTGTCTACTAATGTGCCTTTCTAGGGGATGCCTGTATCAACCGCTTGCTGTATGCCTTTAAATGTTGCCAGCTCTGTCTCTGTACTTCATAGCCAGCTCACTACAATATTGTGGTTTTTTTAAACTGCTGGGACGCCCGCACATGCGCAGAAGCGCTGCGGCGCGCACAGAGCGTCATCCCCCAGGCTCCGCCCCCTTTCCCGGCTCACCTCTATATATAGAGGCGCGTGCACGCGCACGCGCGCGGGCACGTGCGCCTTCGGCGCTAATTTCAAATATGGTAACAAGGGACAGGAGCCAGGGCCCCTCTTTGCCGCAGGCCGGGGGATGGACGAGCACTGCAACATGGCAGAGGAAGCAGTTTCCTATAAGAGAACTCACCATCTGCCTGGACTTTGCTCTGCTGAGAAGAAGCTAGTCCACATGACAAGAAAACATTCCACAGCGGCCTCTAGTGGACAAACACAGGTACCGCAGTCTAATATATTAAATATATATTAAAAAAAAATTATTTTTTTTTTTCTTGACCACCATTAAAAATTATTACATTTTTTTTAGTAGTTACAGGCATGCACAGAATTTTGCGGGAATACCATTAGGTAACAGACAGAAAGACAAATTAGGCTTGGGGGTCCCCCAATAGAACCAAGTTCCTGGGGGCCCCCACTTACCTGTTCCCCGCCGCAGGACTTTGTTTGGTCCACAAAAGCCCAAACTTCACCTATCACGGCAGGCATTGTAATCAAACCTTCAGGGACCGGGTTCCCAAGGATTCCACTCCCCTGGACCTGTATAGCACCCTGCACAGAAAACATCTTGGTCGTGGGTATGACCAGAGCTCTGGATCCCAGGGTCCAGCTCTCCTCAGGCAAAACCTTGCTCTTCTCTGCAAGGCCCGGGTACCGACCGTTTAGCTATGAAGCTTTTTTGGTCGGATCCGGAATAGCTTACTGAGGCCCAAAAGAACCTGTACGCAAGCTCAGTGAAAAACACATGTTTCTTCTTGGCCAACACCTTAGACACTGGCAAAAAACTGAGGTACTCCCGGATGGGAGGGGCTTATATAGGGGAGGGTACTTCCGGTTTTGGAAGTTGCCAGTGCCAGCACCTGACGGTATCTATATAACCCATTAGTAATGACTATGTCGCTCTGTGTCCCGTGATGTACGAGAAAGAAATATATGAAAGCTGTAAAAGGGAAGAATTAAAACCTTCAGATTTTTTGAGAAATTTGGCTATTTACATTTTTAGATTTTCACCATTTTGCAAAAAGGCGCAATGTAAAAATGTTTTTGTTATTTAACTCCATGAACTTTAAACATTTAGTAGTGATTTAGCAGGAATTTTGTCAAATTAGCTGTGTTTTTATCTGTTAACGGTTTTAGTGTATTTTTTGTGAATATATTGTTTTGATAAACATTTGCGCAAATACTGCAGGGTCTAAAAAATCAGTAGTATTCTACTGGTCATGTGCTTTTCAGAAAATATATGGTTGGGGGGATCTTTAACAAACGCCGACAGCTGTAAGGGAAAAATAAAAAAGCAATGGAAAAATTGCTAAATTGGCCTGACCACTTAAGGTATAAAAATGGAGCACAGGGCCTATCAGCGAAAGGGTTAATTACAGCCTTTAGTCTCTACGCCAGGGCTTGACAAATTTGCTTGGAATCTAGGAGCCAGGTTTTTTTTTAACGACCAATGCGTGCAGAAGCGAATGCATACGTGAGCAGCGCCCGCATATGAAAGCAGTGTTTAAACCACACATGAGGTATCGGCGCGATCGGTAGAGCGAGAGCAATAATTCTAGCCCTAGACCTCCTCTAACTCAAAACATGCAACCTGTAGAATTTTTTAAATGTCGCCTATGGAGATTTTAAAGGGTAAAAGTTTGTCGCCATTCCACGAGCGGACGCAATTTTGAAGCGTGACATGTTGGGTATCAAATTTACTCAGCGTATCATTATCTTTCACAATATAAAAAAAATTTGGCTAACTTTACTGTTGTCTTATTTTTTAATTTAAAAAAGTGTATTTTTTTCCTCAAAAAAGTGCGCTTGTAAGACCGCTGCGCAAATACGATGTGACAGAAAGTATTGCAACGACCACCATTTTATTCTCTAGGGTGTTAGAATAAAAAATATATATAATGTTTGGGGGTTAACTTCTAAGTAAAGGGAAGGAGATGGGCAGGCAGTGAAACAGGCAAGCATTGCTGGTTGTCTTGTCATACCAACGGCCACCACAAGATGGTGCCAGATTACAGAATGATTCATAGGCCTGTAGAAGGCCGCAAAGCCACGGCCTAAATTACCGGCCAGCGCTGCCCGACGAGATCACGCGATCGCGGGAGGGGGGGGGGCGCACGGAGATACAGGTAACCTCAGCTGTGCTGCCCTAGGCGCCAGGTCGCTAATTCTAGTCGCATTTGCGACCTGGCGCCCGGGAATTGTCGAGCCCTGCTCTACGCCAACAGAATTCAGATGCAATATTTGCCCACTCTTCTTTGCAGAAGTGCTCAAACTCAGTTAAAATGTGGTGGAGACCAATTGTGGACTGCAGTCTTCAATTCATTCCACAGATTGGGTTTAAAGTAGTTCTAAAAGCGGGTGTGTTTTTATCTTAATGCGTTGTATGCATTAAGATAAAAAAACTGGGTGCAGCAGCACCCCTCACCCCCCCAATACTTACCTGAGCCCCATCTTGATCCAGCAATGTTGCACGACAGATTTGGCTGCCCGGGGCTCTCCCTCCTGATTGGCTGAGGCACAGCAGCGGGCGCCATTGGCTGCTTGCTGTGGGGGCACTCGGTGGGAGGGGTCAGGAGTGCTGACGAGGGACCCAAGAGGATCTGGGCTGCTTTGTGCAAAACCACTGCACAGAGCAGGTAATCAGGACATGTTTGTTATTCCTAACCGCTTAAGGACCGCCTAACGCCAATATACGTCGGCAGAATGCCGCGGCTGGGCATAAGTACGTACAGGTACGTCCCCTTTAAGATGCCCGCGACCCGGTCCAAAGCTCTGTGACCGCGCCCGCGGGACCCGCAGACCGGTTTCGCCGCCGGTGTCCCGTGATCGGGTCACAGGGCTGAAGAACGGGGAGAGGTAAGTGTAAACTAACCTTTCCCCGTTCTTCCTAGTGAGAGTCACTGATCATCTGTTCCCTGTCATAGGGAACGACGATCAGTGATGTCACACGCCAAGCCACGCCCCCCACACAGTAAGAATCACTCATTAGGTCACACTTAACCCCTTCAGCGCCCCCTACAGGTCAACTCCTTCACTGCCAGTGTCATTTTTACAGTAATTAGTGCATTTTTATAGCACTGATAGCTGTAAAAATGACAATGGTCCCAAAATGGTGTCAAAAGTGTCCGATGTGTCCGCCATAATGTCGCAGCCTCGATTAAAAAAAAAAAAAACGCTGATCGCCGCCATTACTAGTAAAAAAAAAATGTATAAAAATGCCATAAAACTATGCCCTATTTTGTAAACGCTATAACTTTTGCGCAAACCAATCAATAAACGCTTATTGCGATTTTTTTACCAAAAATATGTAGAAGAATACGTATCGGCCTAAACTGAGGAAAACTATTTTTTTTTATATATTTTTGGGGGATATTTATTATAGCATTTTGTTTATAGCGCAAAAAATAAAAAACCGCAGAGGTGATCAAATACCATCAAAAGAAAGCTCTATTTGTGGGAAAAAAAGGATGGAAATTTTGTTTGGGAGCCACGTTGCACGACCGCGCAATTATCAGTTAAAGCGATGCAGTGCCAAATCACAAAAAGGGGCCTGGTCCTTTAGCAACAAAATGGTCCGGGGCTTAAGTGGTTAAACAAAAAACAAAGTGATACTAAAGTCTTGTTTTTTTTTTTAAGTATGGGCTCTGGACTAGCCCATGAAAAATAGGATTTTTGTACTCACCGTAAAATCCATTTCTCGGACATCCATGGACCGACACGGCGGCTCTTAATCACTGAACGTGTGGGTACATGTCCCTGCTTGCAGGAGAAGACCTAGGCAGAATGTTAAATGTTAAAACATTCTAGAACAAACCAGAGCTGAACAGCCCCGCCCAGGGGGGCGGTCCCTCCAGACATTACCCTAGCACCTGCAGCTAGCAGACCTCAGTTCGTAACAAAGCAGTACAAACCTAAAAGGAAGGGTGGGTGCCGTGTCGGTCCATGGATATCAGAGAAATGGATTTTACGGTGAGTACAAAAATCCTATTTTCTCTTATCATCCATGGACCGACACGGCGGCTCTTAATCACTGAACGTGTGGGATGTCCCAAAGCAGTGTCAAGAGGGATGGGAGCAGTATAAAAAATGGAAAAAACAAAAAACTTCACTCCAAACAAGGCAAAGCTCCTTGAGGAGTTGCCATTTTAAACAGTGGCCTGCAACACCTTGCGGCCGAAGGAAGCATCCGGGGATGCAGCCACATCAACCCTATAAAACTTAAGAAAGGTTTGAACAGACGACCAGGTCGCCGCCTTGCACACTTGTGCAACCGACGCTTGATGTCGGAAAACCCAATTGCCCTGGTGGAATGCGCCGTAACCGGAAAGGGAGGCGCCCGCCCCATGAGAGCATAGGCTTGAAAGACGGTTCGTCCGATCCACCTAGAAATGGTGGCAGACGAAGCCGCTTGGCCCTGTTTCTGACCAGAGACAGTCAAACAGAGAGTCAGACTTCCGAATAGAAGCAGTAGCAGACAGGCACACCCGCAAGGCTCGTACCACATTCAAAGTGTGCCGCGCATGCTCTCTGGGATGCGATGGGGGAGGACAGTGTCCTCATTTAGGTGAAAGGTCGAGATCACCCTTGACAAAAGAGAAAGTCGCGGATGCAACACCGCCTTATCCTTATGGATGACTAAATATGGTGACTTGCAGTACAAGGTCGCCAACTCAGACACTCGTCTAACAGAAGTGATTGCCACTAAAAGGGCCACCTTCTGAGACAAAGTCAAGAGGGGATTATCCCTGATATTCTCAAAAAGAGGTTCCTGGAGAACCGAGAGTACCAATTCCGATCCCACGGGGGGAGAGGAGACTTGACAGGAGGGAGCACATGGCGAACCCCCTGCACAAGGGTGCTAACCAAGGAATGACCCGCTAGTGGTCGCCGAAAAAAGACGGCCAAGGCCGAAATCTGACCCTGAATGATACTCAAAGCAAGCCTTTGGGCCACTTCATGCTGCAGGAAACGCAGGATTCTAGGGACGGAATACGTCCGAGGACGTCAGTCCAGCACTTCGCACATGGCGATGTAATCTTTCCAGGTACAGAGATAGATCATTCTGGAGGAAGACTTCCGTGCCCTTAATATAGACGAAATGACCGAGTCCGAGAGACCTCGGTCTCTCAACACCTGGCTTTCAACAGCCATGCCGTTAAGGCCAGAGACTGTAAAGGCAGGATGAAATATATGACTTTGAGACAGAAAGTCCTCCCTTATTGGCAACCGCCAGGGAACGGCAGTGACGAGACCTACCAGATCAGCGTACCAGAGAAGCCGAGGCCAATCCGGAGCAATGAGGATCACCGGAATTCCCTCGGTCGCCACTCTGCGCAGCAGGCGAGGGAGCAACTGCAGCGGAGGATAAACGTATATCAGGTGATAATGACCCCATGGGCCACTAAACGCCTCTGAGGCATCCGCCCAAGGATCCCTGGATCTGGCCACAAACCTCGACAACTATAGAGTCGAGAGGCCATCGGGCCCACCTCCGGCGTGCCCCAACGTCTGTGTGGCAAAGGAGTTGAAATACCTCCGGGTGCAAGGACCACTCTCCCTGGTCCAACGTCTGGCGACTCAAATAGTCCGCCAGTTCTATGCCCGGAATGTGAACGGCCGACAGAGCCGGCACACTTTTTAGCCCACTTCAGGGTACGGGGGACCTCGAAAGCCGCAGCTGAGCTCCGAGTCCCCCCTTGATGGTCGACATACGCCACCGCCGTGACTTTGTCCGACTGGATCCTAATGGAGCGATCCTGCAATCTCTCAGACCACGAGTAGAGGCACAGTCTGATGGCCCGTATTCCAGAACATTGAGCGGCAAACAGGCTTCGTCCGGAGTCCAAGCCCTTGGGCCAACAGGACTCCCCAGACTACACCCCAGCCCTTCAGGCTGGCGTCCGTAGTGAACACCGTCCATTGGACGGGGAGGAACGACTTCCCGGACCGAAGAGCCGGGGACCCCAACCACCATGTCAGGGACGCCCTGATCAGATGACTCACCTGGATCGGAAAATCCAAAGACAACGGGGATTTGTCCCAAGGGAACAAGATCTCCTTCTGCAATGCCCTGGTGTGTGATTGGGCATACGGAAAGGCCTCGCAGGAGGTCACCATGAGTCCCAGGAATCCCATGCAAAAACGGATTGACGACCATTTTTTGGGATGTCAGCACCCGCACTGCAGACTGAAGTGTCAGTAGCTTCCCCGGAGGTAGGAATACCTTTGCCTCCAAGCAGTCCAGAATCAGACCGAGATACTCCAGACCTTACTCCTGAATGTTTAGGAGCCACCCGAAGTCCCTGAGGGTCTGACTGACGATAGTCACACTGTCTTCTAATTCTGAGCCATTCCCTGCTCTGAGAAGAAGATCGTCCAGATATCCCACGACAGCAATGCCTCGATGTCTCAGCAAGCTAGAACCGACACAAGCACCTCGGTGAACACCCACGGTGCCGAGGCTAGGCCGAAAGGAAGAGCCACAAATTGATAGTGGACTTCGCGGATCGCAAGCGCAGTAACTTCTGGTGACTTGCGCAGATCGGAACATGCAAGTAGGCGTCCTTGATGTCCAAGGTCGCCAGGAAATCCCCTTGACGGAGTGTACTGATCACCGTGCGAATGGATTCCATGTGGAACTTTTGCACCTTCACGAAGGCATTCAGGACCTGGAGGTCCAAGATAGGCTGAACCCGGTCCCTTTTTTGGGACGACAAACAAATTCGAGGAGAATCCCTGAAACCTCTCCTGTGACGGAACCGGCACAATCACTCCGGACCTGAGCAATCCTGAATAGGCCCCATAGGGCTGCCCGACGGGCAGGAAGGAGAGGAAGATTCGAGGGAAGAATCTGTCTGGGACCAGGAACGGAAACCTATCCTGTAACCTGAGGCGATTCACCTCGCACACCCACCGGTAGGAGATCCGGGAGGTCCACCGATCCGTGAACCTACAAAGTCCTCCCCCCTACCCCAGAGTCGGGTGGGGGCAAGACTTCACGCTGAGGCGGGCTTGGGAGCCGGCTTGTTTGGCTTACGCACCCAGGGGCGCTTGTGTCCACCAGCCGCACCGCTGTCAGTCTGGGAGGGCCTCCCTGTTGACTGACGAAAAAACCCCTTTTTTGCTGGAAAGGAATGACCCTGCTTACGGCGGCCTCCTTACCCTTGCTAGCCTGAGGAAGAAAAGTGCTTTTACCTCCTGTGACATCCTTGATGATGTCATCCAGCGCAGCACCGAAAAGCCTACTACCTTTAAATGGTAGATCCGTCAGAGGCTTTTTAGAAGCTAGGTCAGCAGACCAGCATTTCAACCAGATCAGACAACGCAATACCACCACCAAGACAGAGGCCCTGAGTAATAAGGGGCCGCGTCTAACGTGGCGTTGCAACATAAACCAGGCCCTGCACCATTTGGTGGGCCAGAGCAATAGTGTCTGGAGGAAGATTATGCTCCTGTAGTTTGGTGCAAAATTTTTGCACAACCCGTAAGTGTCTGAGACACAAGGGTCGCCGCTACCACAGGCCGTAGGGCAGACCCCAACAAGGCAAACATGGCTCTGCTCACCACTTCTGACCTCCTGTCAGTGGGGTCCTTAAATGCAGTCCCCTCCATCGGGAGAGTGGTGGCCTTGTTCAACCGGGCGACTGGAGGGTCGACCACTGGGGGAGAAGCCCAGGTTTTAAGTAGGGCATCTTCAAAGGGGTATCTGATAGGCAAACTCCGCGGGACTATAAAAAAAAGTCTTCTGCGGCTTTTTGCCCAGACCGTATCAATGAGCTGGTCAAAGAAAGGTACATATGGAAAAAAAATTTTTTAGAAGGCCCGGCCCTAAGGAACCAGAGACTGTCCGCCTGAGGTTCTGCATCCGCAGCATTTAGCTTGCGAGTGTAACTCACCGCAGCAATGAGTTCACTAACAAGCGCCCTGTCATTTACTGACACAGAACTGGAGTCTTCCTCGCAAGAAATGTCCTGTTCAAAATCAAATATATTCAGAGTTAGGGTCCTGAGTGGTAGTGGCTAGGCCCATATCTGAATCAGCGCACACCCCCTTTTTTTTTGTGGAAATAAAGTGGGGAGAGGGGCTTTTTTGCTCCCTTGCACTCACACACTGCTTCCCTCCTGGGCAAAATGATTCCAGGACTGCCGACAACTGGTCCATAAGGACCACAGGTGCAGGAGCACTGCCAGTTGTCTCTAACAAGTGTGAAGAAACAGGTGAACTAGACTCCATGTTGCCACCCTCTGAGACCTTATTCACCATTATAAAGAATAATACAGCCCACCCACTGGCTATGCTGGGGCTGAGGAGGGGATACCCGGAGTACTCACCACCCCTAGGGACCGCTGTCTGAGCCGCACTGTAGCGCGCGCCTGAGGAGAGTGAAGAATCTGTGAGATGTGGAATTCGTGCCGTCCGGCAGCGCCGCTAGAGGCCGAAAACTAAACTGAAAGCGCCGCGGCTACAAGAAAATGGCTGCCGGGCGCCTGTATAACTGTGATTTGAGCCGCGGCAAAATGGCCGCCAATGGCGCACTTTTTAAATTTTAAAAACAGTGCCAATGGCGCACCAAAAAACAACACACATCCCCCCAGAACACATTCCAAACACATTAACAGACATGGAGCGGCCCCCCCCCCAGGGCAGAGTGACCCCCCAAGCATCCCCACACAGCACAGCAGCAGAACAGGGTGCAGAGAGCAGCATAACAGGAGGAAGACAGGGAGAACCCCCCACACACAGAAACACAGCCAGCATGTACTCACCTTGCAGCAGGAGAGACTACTTACCTGTCCCGCGAGCACCTTGGAGAACACCCTCGGTGCCAATAGAGGGACTCACTGGCTTGTTTCAGACAGACCTATCACAGAGTCGTACTGCGTAGCTGTCGGCCCGGTCAACCGCGAAAGATACAGTAGGTACTGTTCAATCTTGAGAGGACCGCGGGAGCATGAAAGCAACCCGGCCACCCCTGGAGCATGTCGTGAACTGAGTCTCACGCACACAAGGCGAGGATCAGCACGCTCGATGGTCGGACAGGGAAGACCACGAGGATACTAGTGTACCCAACCTGTTGTCCAGCCGACAGTTGATTGAAGGTCTCAAAAATAAAATAATAAAATTCCCAAAGGAATAAAATTTAAAAGTAAAATCTTCCAGGAGACTGGCTCCTGAGAGAGCCACGTCTTCTCCTTCTGCTAGGCAGAAAGAAACTGAGGTCTGCTAACTGCAGGTGGGAGGGGAATGTCCGGAGGGACCGCCCCCCTGGGCGGGGCTGTTCAGCTCTGGTTTGCTCTAGAATGTTTTAACATTTAACATTCTGCCTAGGTCTTCTCCTGCAAGCAGGGACACATACCCACACGTTCAGTGATTAAGAGCCGCCGTATCGGTCCATGGATGATGAGAGAAATACCTTTTTCTCCTTTAACCACTGTGTGGTCATTTTTGCTGTGTGCTTTGGGTCATTGTCATGTTGGAAGGTAATCCTTTCCATTGACAACTTTCTGGCAGAGGGCAGCATAATTTCCCCCGATCCATTTTTCCTTCTATCCTGACAAGTGCTCCAGTCTCTGCTGCAGAGAAACACCCCCATAACAGGATATTACCATCTCCATGCTTTACTGTAGGAATGGTGTTATTTGGATGGTGTGCTGTATTGGATTTCTGCCAGACATATCGTTTAGTGTTGAGGCCAAATATATACATTTTAGTCTCATCAGACCTTAAAGCGGAGGTTCACCCAAATCACAACACTATCTTCACCACATCCATTGGACAACGAGGATAGACAATTGGCAATTTATTTTTTTTGGCATGTAAATACCTTTATAATTAACAATTCCTGGATTTCCCTCCCGCAGGAGAAGGCGTCTCCCCGGCGCCGCAGTGTTGTCTGGGAGCTCACTGCAGTATGTACTGGGAGCACAGTGTCGTGCTTCCCAAGATACACAGCGAACGGCCTCCTTCGTAATCCCGCGATATTTGCTAGAAAGAAGCGACACGTGACTACGGTCACGTGACGGGGGCGTAGCGGATATCGCCATTTTAGAGAAGGGCGTACAGGTGAATGCCATCACAACGGGGCGTGTACTTTCTATGACGCTGCCCGTTGTGATGGCAACCAGGAAGTTTATGCCGCAGGTCGCCGTATTCACCGCTTCGAGGAAGTGCTTGTGGGCTTCACTCTGCCCACAAGCAAAATGGGAAATGTCTAGATCGGATTTTATAAGTTTCTCTTTTTAAAGAAAAAAGACGGGGGATGTTTACAGTCACCTAACAAGTGAGTACTACATTGTGATCTAAAACACCATGGAATAAAACACAAAAAAAATTAAATGATTGGTCGCGGAACCTCCGCTTCAACACCTTTTTCCATGTGGCCTCAGAATCTTTAAAGGTGTGTTTTGGCAAAGCTCAGTCATAACTGTATGCGGCCTTCCTTGAGTGGCTTTTTTTTGCAACACTCCCATACAAGCCACAGTTGTGGATAATTTGTGATATTGTTGTCATTTGCATATAATGACCACTGTCATAAATTCCTGCAACAGCTTTAGAGTTGCTGTAGGCCTAATGGTAGCCTCTCTCTTGGCTCTTTCATCCAGTTTGGAGCGACGTCCTGATCCAGGGAGGGTCAGTGTTGTACCAAATACCTTCCACTTCTTAATATTAGACTTCACTGTGCTTCTATGCATTGATAAAGCCTTTGATTTTTTTTTGATTTTTTTTTATCCTTCTCATGACTTGTCCCTGTCCACAACTTTATCCCAGAGATCTTTTGACTGTGCCTTACCACCCATAGTTTGGGTGGGACTGAAATGCTCCAGGAAAGCACTTTTTATGCCGAGCTAATCAAAATGACCACTGCTGATTGCAGTTGAAAGTCAAATGGCTTTGTGTGCCATTGAGAAGGCGATTAGCTGCACCCGATTGTGATTATTTTTGTTTCTTTTTCTCTGACATGATAATGTTAGATCTTTCACTTGGATGCTATAACTTACACTGAGTAAATACTGCTGGATAAAACAAAAACTGTGCCCGTCTTCATTTCAGGCTGCAAAGCAACAAAATTTGATTATTTTAAAAAGGAGGGTGATTCTTTTCTATACCCACTGTAACTAATAAAAAACAATGCAATTACAGTGCCTTGCGAAAGTATTCAGCCCCCTTGAACTTTTCATCCTTTTGCCACATTTCAGGCTTCAAACATAAAGATATAAAATTTAAATTTTTTGTGAAGAATCACCAACAAGTGGGACACAATTGTGAAGTGGAACGAAATCTATTGGATATTTGAAACTTTTTTAACTAAGAAAAAAATGAAAAGTGGGGCGTGCAAAATTATTCGGCCCCCTTGCGTTAATACTTTGTAGAGCCACCTTTTGCTGCGATTACAGCTGCAAGTCGCTTGGGGTATGTCTCTATCTGTTTTGCACATCGAGAGACTGAAATGCTTGCCCATTCTTCCTTGCAAAACAGCTCGAGCTCAGTGAGGTTGGATGGAGAGCGTTTGTGAACAGCAGTTTTCAGCTCTTTCCACAGATTCTCGATTGGATTCAGGTCTGGACTTTGACTTGGCCATTCTAACACCTGGATACGTTTATTTGTGAACCATTCCTTTGTAGATTTTGCTGTATGTTTGGGATCATTGTCTTGTTGGAAGATAAATCTCCGTCCCAGTCTCAGGTCTTTTGCAGACTCCAACAGGTTTTCATCCAGAATTGTCCTGTATTTGGCTGCATCCATCTTCCCCTCAATTTTAACCATCTTCCCTGTCCCTGCTGAAGAAAAGCAGGCCCAAACCATGATGCTGCCACCACCATGTTTGACAGTGGGGATGGTGTGTTGAGGGTGATGAGCTGTGTTGCTTTTACGCCAAACATATAGTTTTGCATTGTGGCCAAAAAGTTTGATTTTGGTTTCATCGGACCAGAGCACCTTCTTCCACATGATTGGTGTGTCTCCCAGGTGGCTTGTGGCAAACTTTAGACGAGACTTTTTATGGATATCTTTGAGAAATGGCTTTCTTCTTGCCACTCTTCCATAAAGGCCATATTTGTGCAGTGTACGACTGATTGTTGTCCTGTGGACAGACTCTCCCACCTCAGCTGTAGTTCTCTGCAGTTCATCCAGAGTGATCATGGGTCTCTTGGCTGCATCTCTGATCAGTCTTCTCCTTGTCTGAGCTGAAAGTTTAGAGGGACAGCCAGGTCTTGGTAGATTTGCAGTGGTCTGATACTCCTTCCATTTCAAAATGATCGCTTGCACAGTGCTCCTTGGGATGTTTAAAGCTTGGGAAATCTTTTTGTATCCAAATCCGGCTTTAAACTTCTCCACAACAGTATTACGGACCTGCCTGGTGTGTTCCTTGGTCTTCATGATCCTCTCTGCGCTTTCAACAGAACCCTGAGACTATCACAGAGCAGGTGCATTTATACAGAGACTTGATTACACACAGGTGGATTCTATTTATCACCATCAGTCATTAAGGCCTGGTTCACACTGGGGCGACAAACGCTCCGACATTGGGAGCTCATGTCGCATGACGTGTGAAAATCAATGTTTCCCTATGGGAGCCGTCTTAACTGGTCCGACACATGTCGGTCCGACTTTGAGAATGCTCCCTGTACTACTTTGGTCCGACTTTGATCCGACTTCAGCCCATTGACTATCATTGAAGTCGGATCAAAGTCGGACCGCAGTCTTGCATGATCCGACTTTGGCATGCGACTTGTGCTGTACTGCTCTTGAGGGGGAACTCCAGGCCAAATTTTAAATAAAAAACCGGCATGGGTTCCCCCTCCAGGAGCATACCAGGCCCTTAGGTCTGGTCTGGATTTGAAGGGGCGCCCCTACGCCGAAAAAACGGCGTGGGGGTCCCCTCAAAATCCAAACCAGACCCTTATCCGAGCACGCAACCTGGCAGGCCGTAGGGGAAGAGGGGGGGACGAGAGAGTGGCCCCCCTCCCTCCTGAACCGTACCAGGCCGCATGCCCTCAACATGGGGGGGTTTGGTGCTCTGGGGCAGGGGGGCGACCTGCGGCCCCCCCACCCCAGAGCACCCTGCCCCCATGTTGATGAGGACAGGGCCTCTTCCCGACAACCCTGGCCGTTGGTTGTCGGGGTCTGCGGGCGGGGGGCTTATCGGAATCCGGGAGCCCCCTTCAATAAGGGGGCCCCCGGATCCCCCACCCTATGTGAATGAGTATGGGGTACATCGTACCCCTACCCATTCGCCTGGTGGAAAAAAATTGCAATAAAAAAACCACACAGCTTTTTAAAGTATTTTATTGCACAGCTCCGGGGGTCTTCTTCCGACTTCGGGGGTCTCCGGTGTCGTCGCCGCGCTCTCCGGTTCTCTCTTCTGCCGGGCCTCCGCTAACTTCTTTTTAGCTCTTTTGCTAGCGGAGGCCCGGTCTTCTCCGTCGCCTTCTTCTTCTCCCGCTCTCCGGTTCTTTCTTCCGCCGGGCCTCCGCTAACTTCTTTTTAGCTCTTTTGCTAACGGAGGCCCGGTCTTCTCCGTCGTCTCGTCCGGCTCTCCGTTGTCCTTCTGCCGGCCCCTCCACTAACTTCTTTAGCTCTTTTGCTAGTGGAGGAGCCGGTCTTCCCGTCGTCGCCGTCGGCGTCTTCTTCCCTCTTCTCCTCCTCGATGTTGACGCGTCGCTTCCTCCCGCTGTAATACTGGCTGTCCGCTCCGCATTAATATAGGCTTCTCATGATGTCACAGTCACATGTTCCCATGACGTCACAGTCACATGCTCCGGGGCCATGTGCCCCGGAACATGTGACTGTGACGTCATGAGAAGCCTATAATAATGCGGAGCAGACAGCCAGTATTACAGCGGGAGGAAGCGACGCATCAACATCGAGGAGGAGAAGAGGGAAGAAGACGCCGACAGCGACGACGGGAAGACCGGCTCCTCCACTAGCAAAAGAGCTAAAGAAATTAGTGGAGGGGCCGGCAGAAGGACAACGGAGATCCGGATGAGACGACGGAGAAGACCGGGCCTCCGTTAGCAAAAGAGCTAAAAAGAAGTTAGCGGAGGCCCGGCAGAAGAAAGAACCGGAGAGCGCGGCGACGACACCGGAGACCTCCGAAGTCGGAAGAAGACCCCCGGAGCTGTGCAATAAAATACTTTAAAAAGCTGTGTGGTTTTTTTATTGCAATTTTTTTCCACCAGGTGAATGGGTAGGGGTACGATGTACCCCATACTCATTCACATAGGGTGGGGGGGCCGGGATCCGGGGGCCCCTTTATTAAAGGGGGCTCCCGGATTCCGATAAGCCCCCCGCCCGCAGACCCCAACAACCAACGGCCAGGGTTGTCGGGAAGAGGCCCTGTCCTCATCAACATGGGGGCAGGGTGCTCTGGGGTGGGGGGGCCACAGGTCGCCCCCCTGCCCCAGAGCACCAAACCCCCCATGTTGAGGGCATGCGGCCTGGTACGGTTCAGGAGGGAGGGGGGCCGCTCTCTCGTCCCCCCCCTCTTCCCCTGCGGCCGGCCAGGTTGTGTGCTCGGATAAGGGTCTGGTTTGGATTTTGGGGGGACCCCCATGCCGTTTTTTCGGCGTAGGG
The DNA here is from genome assembly GCA_029206835.1 of Rana muscosa. Taxonomy (NCBI): domain Eukaryota; kingdom Metazoa; phylum Chordata; class Amphibia; order Anura; family Ranidae; genus Rana; species Rana muscosa. The sequence continues at coordinate 36,857,328 of JARGYO010000162.1, read as the reverse complement.
GCGCCCCTTCAAATCCAGACCAGACCCAAGGGCCTGGTATGCCTCTGGAGGGGGAACCCATGCCGGTTTTTTATTTAAAATTTGGCCTGGAGTTCCCCCTCAAGATTCATACCAAACACAGTGCCTGATATTGGCGGGGATCCAAGTCGGATCCCCGTTCATTGAAAGTCGGACATATGTCGGCTTTATGTCGCAGGGCAAAGTCGGATCCAAAGTAGGACAGATGTCGTGTCGCACTAGTGTGAACCCAGCCTAGGACAACATTGGATCATTAAGAGATCCTCGCTGAACTTCTGGAGTGAGTTTGCTGCACTGAAAGTAAAGGGGCCGAATAATTTTGCACGCACCACTTTTCAGTTTTTTATTTGCTAAAGAAGTTTAAAATATCCAATAGATGAGGGGGCGTGTCCGGGAGCCGACTGAGGAAGACGTGCAGACATTGAGCTCTGCAACCATACCATACATCCATAGCCATCCTCGTTACTTATTACCTGGATGATACTCCAAATCTACCCCCATTGCTCCTGAGGGTCTCCTACCTGCAATCCGGTGTGCATTTTTGACTTTGGGCCGGCCGTTCAGAACTTGCCAGGCCAGTTTCATGCAGCTCGGGCCCAACGCCATCTTGGGGCCCACAAAGCCTCCAACACCTCCCAGGGGGTCTACGGATACCCACCGGACACCCTGCGTCTCCATCCAGGCTTGGATGGGGGTGTCTGTACAGTAAGGAGCCCCCTCGGTCTTCTTCCCGGCCCGTGGTCGGCTCCGAAGCCTGACAGCCATCTTGCGGCCTGCAATAACATCAGCATCCTCCGGCCTGGAGTGCCGCGGTCGGCGGGGTTTACGGCGAGAGGCTCGGCCACACCTGTGCCTGCACTGGATGGAGCTAGCTGCCTGAGAGATCCCGGAACGTTCGGCCTCACACACCCGCGGCGGCCAGCCTTAGGAAAGTCCGCGGCTCCGGCCTACCTCTGGAAGTCGGCGGCCATCTTGCTGCTCCCACTAACACCCAACGCAGCATCCAGCAAGAAGGACCATCCCACACAGGGTAAGCGGGGCAGGGGTGAAATACAAGACATTAGACCTAGGCTAATCCCCCCCCGGCTGGCAGACAGACAGGAGTGCCCGGTGGGAGCCCTGATCCCATAGGCTTGAGGGGCGGCCATCTTGCTACACCTGACCATAGTGCTGCTGGGTCCCCCCCCTGCCCACTTAAACCTGCTTCACCCTATACATCAAATCCTGGCTATTCTGGCCTACGGGGCAGCTGAGCCTATACCTCATCCATCTCGCCCTCCCCGCACTCCTCCAGTCACACACTGACAAGAAGTGTAGCGGCCATCTTGCTCCACCCGGACTCAGTGCTAACTCTTACCACTGACCTCAATCCACTCCCTCCTCGGCCACCGGTACTGCCTAGGCTGCCGTGTCGATGTGCTGCAGCACATGCACAGGCACTCCAAAAAGACAGTAACATCACAGTAAGCACTTATCCCCATTTGCAACACGGGTCGCATCCTCTGCTCATCCGTTCCACCTTTGATGATGCGTGGCTGAGGATGGATGGCTGAAGACATGTACCGCTGAGCTCTGTGCTCTCCCGACGACCGCAGGCTACGTTCCCAACCAATCACGCCCAACCGGCTGATGGCGGCTTCCAGCTCTACCTCTGCTGACTCCGCTGAACTGCAACGAGGTACTATTCAACGGTACCTGCTACGCACAGCATCGCAGGACTCCCGTTCAGGGAAGGACAAACCTTTGTCAACCCGAGCCTCAGGCAGACCACAACCTCCTCCCCCGACTGCAGCAGCTTTCTCTGCCGGTGGGACCGGCCCGGGTACACACCCGACTCCTCTGATGGATCCCACTGCCCTTGGCGAGGACACTGTCTCAGCGGAGACGCTTTCCCCAGGCGCCACATCCACTGCCATACTGTCTGCCTTCCGAGCTGACTTTGATTCCTGGGCTTCCAAAATGGAAACTTCTCTCCATGTTGAACTGAATGCCCTCAAACAACGGGTCTCCGCGTCTGAGGTCACGGTTTCTGCTATGGTCACCACCCAAGAAGACCACTCAGCCCGCATAACGGCGCTTGAAAATGCATCTACGGCTCATCTCTCCCGTCTACGGCAACACCAGCTCCGGATAGAAGATAGTGAGAACCGGAGTCGCAGGAACAACATCCGGCTGCAGGGGGTCCCGGAGGCGACCTCAGGTACTGATCTCAAACCCACTGTCATTGCTATCCTTAACCAGGTCCTGGGCAGGGAAGTTACATCTCCCATTGAATTGGACAGAGTACATAGAGTGGGAGGCATGGGGGGGGATCGCAGGGACCGCCCTCGTGACGTCCTCTGCCGGGTGCACTACTATACCCTGAAGGAGGAGATTTTGCGCAAGGCCTGGCGCCTGGGGCCACTAGACTTTCACGGATCATCTATACACCTCTACCCGGACCTTTCCCGCAACACGCTGTACATGCGGCGAATGGTCCGCCCTCTGCTGGACTTGCTTCGCCAAGTAGGCGCCACGTACACTTGGGGTCACCCATTCAGCATCAAAGTGACCCGGGAAGATAACCACAAATTTGTCCTCTCAGACCCGGACCAGCTTCCTGCCTCCTTCATGTTCCTGGGCCGGGACCCTGTTGTCGTCCCGATCTGGTTGGACCCCCCAGATGACCGTCAGCGGCTACCGGGCCCTCCTCTGCAACGTCGAGGACGCCCTCAGTCTAGATCGGTACCTTCTGGTCCTAGAGAGCGGCGAGCCACGTCACCAGAGGACTGATCCGGACTCTGTCGTCTGAGACCTGAAATGGTTCTTTCTGCTATGTCCTTTTACCTACTAGGTGGATACAGCTCTTTTATGAGACTCCGGCCAGGTCCACCTTCTGTTTTCCCTGTTTTGTTATGTCTTCACAATGTACTTGCACTCTCAGCCCACTGACTCTTGCTAACGTTGTTATTTAAATGCTGCTGACGGTTTAGTTGTCTCACATGGCTCGAAGAGCACTTTGCTGCCCTCGGCTGGTGCGGTTGTACTTGCTGGGGTTCTGGAAAAGCGGCCAGTGATGTTGATATGTTCTCTCACGGCTCTGGCTCTGCGGGTTGGCTTGGGGTTTCCCGGACATAGCCCTTTAGCTTGTCCGGGGACCTCCGGGTCTTCCCTCGGGCTCTGGGCAATTATGTCCCTGGGGCTTGAAACTGGCTGACCTTGGCACTGACACCTTCTGTGCGTTTACACAGATATCTGAGCTGAGCCGTGATGACAATCATAGTTAATGCTGCTATAAATGTAGCAATTGATGTTTCCTACCCCCGCATGATTACGCGGGAATACCTGTGCCTTTATTTTGCCACCAGTTTGTATACACCTTGTTCTTCACTGATGTTCTTTTTTCTTTTTTATGTCATTTTTGATTGTTTATTGTACTCAAGCGTACCAATGGTGTTTAATCTGACATTGCTCTTTAGTGACTAGACAGGTGAGCTTTAAATACCACGGTCATTGGGTGTGTTACTTTACAGTTATGTTATTTATGCCTGCTAGGTTGTCGGGAACACAACTCAGCTGTTCTAATCCCGTTCTCTCCCCCTAAATAGGATTGGCACAGTTCGTGCCTACTACGTGATATTTCACGAAGTGTTACGTTTTTGCGCACACTTTAGTATTTTTGAGCCACCTTCCCCAGGTGCTCTCTCTGTTCAATCTCTTCCCCACATCGCTCTACCTCCTCTCTTCCTTCCCTGCTGTGTTTTCCCCCTTTTCTGTTTCTTTCCTTATTTCTCTCTCACCTCCCCTCACCCTCCCCCCCTGTCGCTCCGTCATGGCCCACACGGTGATCTCTCGCCCTAGGCTACAATTCTGTTCCTACAATGTCAATGGGCTTAATATTGCCACCAAAAGAGGACAAATCCTGTATCAAATGCACAAACGCCAGGTCAATGTGCTTCTTCTCCAGGAGACACATTTTCACTCTGCCTCCACCCCTTCCTGCTCCAGCAGATATTTCAACAGGTGGTTCCACAGCACTAGCCCAACCCAGAAAGCCAGGGGAGTGTCTGTGGCTTTTCATAAGACGCTCCCTATAGAGGTACTTGATCATCTCTCGGACCCACAGGGGAGGTATGTTTTTGTGAAATTCATGTTATGGGGTACCAAATTTACGGTAGCCAACATTTACCTCCCTAATATTAACCAAGTATCGGCCGCGTTACAATACTTGAGGGTTCTGTCGGGATTCATGGAGGGTAAGCTCGTACTGGGGGGAGATTTTAACACCCCTCTTGAACCACTTTTAGATTCCTCCACCTCGCGATCGTGTATCTCCTTCCCCAAACTGAGGGCTCTAAAACGGGCATTTTACGATCTGCGTCTAGTGGATGTTTGGAGGGTGTTGCACCCCACGGCCCGCAACTATACCCACTTCTCCCATGTCCATCACACCTATAGTCGCATAGACTACCTAATGAGTGACCATAGCTGTCTGGACTGGTCCCCGGACTGCACCATAGACCCAATGGTCTGGTCTGACCACTCTCCTATACATATGACGTTCTCGCTCCCCTCCACTCCGAATAGGGAGTGGTCATGGCGCTTGAACGATTCGTTGCTTACGAATCCAGAATGTGTGAAAAGGGTTTCGGATACAATATCTAACTTTTTTGCGGACCACGCTTCGGATACGACATCGTTGCCCTTTCAGTGGGAGGCACTGAAGGCAGTTCTACGAGGTGCCTTTATCCAAATGGGTACGCGTCTTAAAAAGGAGCGCTCAGCCGCCATTGAGGCAGCAAACCAAAAGCTTAGGAACTTAGAAACTGAACACAAACGATCCCCGACAGCGACAACACTGGCGGACGTTTCTAAGGCGCGATCACAACTCAGAGAGCTTTATGAAGCCTCTGCACGCACATATGCAGATAAGCTCGCTTTCCATCAATATAAGTTTCGAGATAAATGTGGTAGGCCATTGGCTCGCGCCCTACACCCAAAAGCAACTTCCACCTTTGTGCCCCATATTCGGGGGGCGCAGGGAGAATTGGTCTCCTCACCCACTAAGATGGCAGAGGAATTCAGGGACTTCTACCAGTCCCTGTACAATATATCTAAGACTCAAGGGACTGGTTCCCCTTCTTCCAGGGTGGAAGACCAGGTGTCATATATCTCAGAAACCGCGCTCCCCACATTAGATGATGACATCATCGCTGATCTGGAAGTCTCAATCACAGAAGAGGAGGTTGCCAAAGCCATAGCGGGTACGCCGAGTGGAAAGAGCCCGGGCCCAGACGGCTTCACTCCTAAGTTTTACAAACTTTTTGCCGCCCTCCTCACACCTTTTCTAACTAAGATGTTCAACTCTTTGTCGGAGGGCTCATTGTTCCCCCCACAAACACTTGAGGCCCACATATCCCTCATCCCAAAGCCAGGCAAAGACCCTACTCTATGTGCAAGCTACAGGCCGATCTCTTTGATTGGGGTCGATCTGAAAGTCTTTGCTAAAATTCTAGCCAATAGAATACAACCGTTGTTGCCTGGGATAATACACTTAGACCAGGTCGGCTTTGTGAGTGGCCGTGAGGCTAGAGATAACACCCTGAAGACCCTTCTTCTAACCAACTATGCCCGGTCCCACGATATCCCACTATGCCTCTTAACAGTCGATGCCGAGAAGGCATTCGACCGAGTCGACTGGCAGTTCCTTCGATTATCCCTGCAACAAATAGGTGTGGGAACTAATATGATGGCGAGAATAATGTCCCTTTACTCCTCTCCGTATGCTAGGATTAGACTGAATGGCTCGCTTTCTCCAGCCTTTTCTGTATCCAACGGGACACGGCAGGGATGCCCACTATCCCCCCTCCTGTATGTTCTCACTATGGAACATCTGGCTAGTGCTCTACGTAACAATCCCTCTATCCAAGGCATAACAGTCGGGCCCACACATACGAAACTCGCTCTTTTTGCAGATGATCTGCTCCTGTTCGTGACACATCCACACACATCTTTGCCCTCGGTATTGCAGGAGTTTCAGAAATTTGGAGAAGTTAGCAACTTCAAGGTTAACTACAATAAATCGGAAATCCTTAACATATCTCTGCCCACATCGGCCCTACGACGACTAGCGTCTACTTTCTCCTTCAAAACTGGTTCCCCCTCCATAAGGTATCTCGGAATTCAAATACCGGCGGATGCTTCCCAACTTTTTTCCCTGAATTTTGCCCCCCTACTCCTTAGGACCCAAGCAGATTTAACCAATTATGCGTTCAAACAGCTCTCATGGCTGGGTAGAGTGAATGCCCTGAAAATGGACGTTCTCCCTAGGTTCCTATATTTGTTTCAGACCATCCCTATTCACATACCCAACTCGTACTTCAAGAAAATACGCCAGCTGTTTTCCAAATTTATTTGGAATGCGGCCCGTCCAAGGATACGGTATGAAACACTGTCTCTTCCAAAGGCTCGGGGGGGGGGGCTGGAGCCCCAATTGCCTCCCTATACCATAAAGCAGCGGTGCTTACCCGCATACTAGACTGGTTTCACCACTCTTCCACCAAACTTTGGGTCCAATTGGAAGGCCACATGAACCCAATTGAACTCTCCACTCTCCCGTGGACCTTGCCCACGGTCCGGGGGGGTTCAGGCCCTCTCAATGACCTTACCCGTCAAACGATTCGGATCTGGGACCGCATGTTGTCCAGAAGGGGCTTATCAAACCACTTGGGGCCTATGACTCCCTTCTTTGGGACCCCGGCCTTTCCGCCAGCTATGTCTGTAACAGGATTCGGACCATGGCGAAAGGAGGATCATAGGCGACTTGCCCAGGTCCTTCGTGCAGACCCCACTTTACGGTCAGATACCCCTGCCGGTCCGACCCCCCGTCACCCCATGCAGTGGCTTCAGAGGCAACAGACTATCTCCTACATCCGGACTTTCCCGTCTATTACAGACATTCTTGCTGAACCGACGGGATTCGAGGAACTGCTCATGCAGGTGGAGCCTCCAACACATGTTGTATCTCAACTGTACTCCATTCTGCTCGATATCCACTCCCCTGACCTTCCACCGTACACGGTGGCCTGGGAGACAGATCTGCATCACCCTATCTCCCCTATTGACTGGCAAAAATGTTTCATCCTCACACACAAATTATCTCTAGCCACTAAGACCCAGGAGAAGGGGTTTAAACTAATAACGAGATGGTACAGATGTCCATCATCTATTCATCACTTCAATCCGGAAGTGTCCGATGCCTGCTGGCGGTGTCTCGACTCCCGGGGAACCATGCTCCACATCTGGTGGGAGTGCCCTCCTGTGCGGAGGTTTTGGCAGCGAATTTTCACACTTTACTGCAAACTGATGGCGACCTCTATCCAGCCTTCACCCGAGGTGGCCCTCTTGTCTATAATCCCGGGGTCATTTAAATCCATCAGAAATGATGTATTGCGACACTTCTTGGCGGCGGCCAGAATAGTGATTCCCCGTCATTGGAGATCGACAACCATGCCTTCCCTGGGAGATTGGGCTGTTGAGGTGGACCACATTAGAGACCTGGAACGCTTGCTGGCGGAGGAGAGTGGTAAAAGTGAACAGTTCTCTCTCACATGGACTTCGTGGTCCGTGTTCCGATACTCCTCTGAGTTTGTGTCCTGGGCGGGGCGTGACCTGGACGGGTCCGCCGTGGGACCGTGATGGAGTGATTGGGATTCTGATTCCTGTCCCCTACCTATTTGTCCCCTTCTATCTGCCCCTGACCCTGATTCTTTTCTCTATATCTAATTACACCTCTAGGAATACAGTGAGACAAAGTACCAGGGCTTCGATCTACCTAATGCCAATAACCCAATGAGTGACCCTACGTCATATTCTCCAAACAAATTTGTGTATAATCTCATCTGATAAGTTACATACGGGGGAACTAGGATCCCCTTCACAGAAATACAGATAAAGGTCTCCTTACCTCATTTATTTTTGTACAGGGACTGATATTACAAAAATCCCAAGGAGGTCCTCCTACACAGGTGCTCAACCCTTTTATGTGTAACTTAGCCCTGCTTTGTTTTGTCATACATGATGCCTGTTGATGGTGTATCCTATCACTGTGTGTAATGTTTAAGACGAAGTATGTCTTTTTCTGTCTTTCTCTTGCATATATTATAATAAAATAAGATTGAATTAAAATATCCAATAGATTTCGTTCCACTTCACAATTGTGTCCCACTTGTTGGTGATTCTTCACAAAAAATTTAAATTTTATATCTTTATGTTTGAAGCCTGAAATGTGGCAAAAGGATGAAAAGTTCAAGGGGGCCGAATACTTTCGCAAGGCACTGTATAAGAGGTATTGATATAGAAATACACTAACACTACGACCTTCTAACTAATGTGCAATGAATATTAAAGAAGAACTCTACGGGGAAAAAAATTATTTTCCCCATGCAGTGGGGGTTAACTGCTTATTTTTGTCTAGGGAATTGTGGAGCAGAGATATAATTCTAAGTCCGGTCCCTACTGCTCCTGCCCCCCAATTAGCTATGAGTAAGCACACTTTAGTGTGAAACGCGTTAGCTGTCCCTGTTATTATGTTCCGTTGCTGTGACATGTAGTGCCTGTTTTATCATATTTTTTATCCAATAAAAGCCACGTTGGATTGGAGTGCGGCTGTCCAGATATCGACATTTCTTCCATTGCTCCTGCCCCCCACATGCTAGTGGTCTTGTGAATGGACTGTTCCTGACATGATCATGCCCATAGACCGGCTCTGGACACGAGGACGGCAGTAACAGTCCACCGCTGGATGTGGGAAAGGGCGGTTTTCCGAAGGTTTGAAGGACTGGGTGAGTACAGCTTCCCCTTGTGCCCCTAGACAAAACTAGCAGTAAACCCATGCAGTGTGGGCAGAGCTCCACTGCATATGAGAATAAAAAATGTTCATGAAGTTCTGCTTAAGGAGATATTGAAAACATTTTAAAACCCCCTGTTTTTTTTACTTTTTTATGATTTTTATATTAATATATGGTAATATTTATCTTCGTTCAGTAAACCCAGTGAAAAGTTCCTGCAAAACCCCCATAAAAGTTTTTTCTGAGACCCTAGAGAATAAAATGGCGGTCGTTGCAATATTTTATGTCACACTATTTGCGCAGCGGTTCTTCAAACGCAATTTTTGGGGAAAAGTCCATGGACTGACAGCTCTCATACTGTTTACGTGTGGGTATATGTCCCTGCTTGCAGGAGAAGATCTAGACAGGATGTTAGAAACATTCTAGAACAAAACCAGAGCTAAACAGCCCCGCCCAGGGTGGCGGTCCCTCCGGACATAACCCTCCTACCTGCAGCTAGCAGCCTCCGCTCGTAACAAAGCAGTACAAACCTTATAAGAAGGGTGGGTGCTGTGTCAGTCCATGGACGTCAGAGAAACAGATTTTACGGTGAGTACAAAAATCCTATTTTCTCTTATCGTCCATGGACTGACACAGCTAGGGTTGTCCCGATACTGATACTAGTATCGGTATCGGGACCGATACCAAGCATTTGCGCGAGTACTTGTACTCGCGCAAATGCTCCCGATGCCCAGTCCGATACTTTTTTTTTTTTCTCAGAGCGGGGGGTGGAGAGCAGGGCGGAGACCGGGGCGGAGAGTGTGCGGCGGGGGGCGGAGAGCAGGGCGGAGAGCGTGGCGGGGGCGGAGACCAGGGCCGAGAGCGGGACGGAGAGTGTCCGGCGGGGGGCGGAGACCAGGGCGGAGAGCGGGGCGGGGGGCGGAGACCAAGACGGAGAGCGTGGCAGAGACCAGAGCGGAGAGCAGAGCGGGTCTTCAGGCGGGTAAGTAAAATTAATCTGATCCAATTGCCTTGCCTGTCTGCTGCTCAAATGCTACCTGTTCCCCCTTCACTTCCATGCCGCTGTTCCCCCTTCACCTCCATGCTGCCGTCCCCCTCCGTGCTGCCGCCCCCTCCGTGCCCCTCCTCCACCCCCTTGGTATCTCAGGATGGAGAGCGGAGGTAGGAGCCGATAAATCCGGCTCCTTACTTGTCTGAATATACCGAGTCATCACTGACTCTGTCCATTCACATAACTGAAACATCGTAAACTGTGTTTACAATGTTTCAGTTTATGAATGGAGAGGAGCCGCTGTCTTCTCTCCATTCATTTTCAGCGCAGCTGAGGCTGCTGAGAAAGGGACTGGGGAATCTGTCCCTAGTCCCTTTCCCTGTCTCAAAGGGGAGATGTCAGAGGTCTGTTAAGACCCCTGATATCTCACCAAAGCCCCCCAACAGGGCTGATAAAAAAAAAGAATAAAATAAAAATGAATTGTAAAAAAAATAAAAGAAAACACACACACTGACACTGTCCACCCCCCCCCCCCTTAAAAAAATAAAGCATTGTAAAAAATAAATAAATAAAATAAATAGTAAAAAAAAAATACTGACACATGAGATTAAAAAAAAGTATCGGTATTCGGTATCGGCGAGTACTTGAAAAAAAGTATCGGTACTTGTACTCGGTCTTAAAAAAGTGGTATCGGGACAACCCTAGACACAGCTCTCATACTGTTTACGTGTGGGACGTCCCAAAAGCAGTATAAGAAAAGGGTGGGAGCAAATAGTAAAAGGAACAACCAAAACTTCACTCCAAACCAGCAGAGCTCCTCAACGGAGGAGTTGCAACATTAAACAGTGGCCTGCAACACTTTGCGGCCGAAGGAAGCATCCGAAGATGCAGCCACATCAAATTTATAGTATTTTGAAAAGGTATGAACGGACGACCAGGTCGCCGCCTTGCACACTTGTGCAACCGAAGCTTGATGTCGGAAAGCCCAGGAAGCACCAATTGCCCTGGTGGAATGTGCCGTAACCGAGAAGGGAGGGGAGGGGCCCGCCCCTTAATGGCATAGGCCTGTATAACAGTCTGTCTGATCCCCCTAGAAATGGTGGCAGATGACCCTGCTTGGCCCTGTTTCGGACCAGAGACAGACACAAACAGTGAGTCAGACTTCTGAATAGAAGCAGTAGCCACCAGGTATACCTGTAAGGCACGCACCACATCCAAATTGTGAAGTGCAAACTCTCTAGGATGCGATTGGTGAGGGCACAAGGACAGAAGGACAATGTCCTCATTAAAGCAGTTCTCCCGCGGCCAAATCGTTTTTTTTTTTTCATGCCATTACAAAGTATTCTGCCTATTACATGTCTACTCACGTCTCCGTGTCTTTTAGTCCACCGCATGGCTATTCAGTTAGAAATGATAACTTATATTCCCTTTTCCTACGGATTGCCATTTTGCTTGTGGGCATTAGAATCCCACAAGCATGTACTTCCTCCTTGCGGCGAATGCTGAACTCCCAGCATTCACCGCTTGTTCTTGTTTTCGAAATCGAAAACTCCGGTGGGTGTAACAAGATGTCCGCTTGCCCCCTTCTCACTCTATCATTACTGTGAAGGAGTGGGGGGTGTAGCAAGATGGCGGCGACGAAACGTCACTTCCGGAGCAATCTGTGATGGGTAGCAAAATATGACACTACACCGGCGTCGCAGAAAGTTACCGCCCCCTTGTCAAGCGATATCTTGCAGCAAGGCTCGGCAATGAATACTGGGAGCTATGACAAATGCTCCCAGGTTACATTGCGTTACAAGGATATGACGTAACTCCCGCAGAATTCCCGGAGCAGAGGAGACAGGAAACAGATATAAAATGGAGATTTATTAAAGGTACTGTACAGAAAAATAAAAAAACAATGCCCGTTTCGACATTAATTACATTATGTCCATTGAATAAGATAAGGTCTAAAAATCGGGTGGAGCTCCACTTTAAGGTGAAAAGCCGAAACCACCTTAGGAAGGAAAGACGGTCGCAACACCGCCTTATCCTTATGGAGGACCAGGTAAGGTGACTTGCATGACAGAGCCGCCAACTCAGACACCTGTCTAACAGAAGTGATGGCCACTAAGAAAGCCACCTTCTGAGACAAAAGTTAAAAGAGGAAGATCTCTGATATTTTCAAAGGGAGGTTCCTGGAGAACCAAGAGCACCAAGTTCAGATCCCAAGGAGGGAGCGGAGGCTTGGCAGGTGGAACCACATGGCGAACCCCCTGCACAAAAGTGCTAACTAAGGAATGACCTGCTAGGGGTCGTTGAAAGAAAGCCTTTGGGCCACACCACGCTGCAAGAACCGCAGGATTCTGGGGACAGAGTACGTCCATGGACACCAGTCTATCTCTTGCACATAGCGATGTAAGCTCTCCAGGTACGGTGATAGATCTTTCTAGAAGAAGACTTCCATGCTCTAAGCATGGTTGAAATTACCGAATCCGATAGGCCTCGGTCCTTCAGTACCTGGCTCTCAATAGCCATGCCGTTAAAGCCAGAGACTGTAAAGCAGGATGAAGGATAGGACCTTGAGACAGAAGGTCCTCCCTCAATAGGCAGTCGCCAAGGGACGTCCGCAAAGAGACGTACCAGATCGGCGTACCAGCAACGCCGAGGCCAATCCGGGGCAATGAGGATCACCGGAATGCCCTCGACCGACACCATGCGCAGCAGACGAGGAATCAACTGCAGCGGAGAGTAAGCATACATCAAGCGATACTGTCCCCATGGGGCCACCAACGCGTCCGAGGCATCCGACCAGGGGTCCCTGGACCTGGCCACAAACCTCGACACATTGCGATTGAGTCAAGATGCCATCAGGTCCACATCCGGTGTGCCCAACCACCGACAAAGGAGTTGAAAACACCTCCGGATGCAAGGACCACTCCCCCTGGTCCAGGGACTGGCGACTCAGATAGTCCACCTGCCAGTTTTCTACGCCCGGAATATAGACGGCTGACAGCGCCGGCACGCTTTTTTCTGCCCACCTTAGGATGTGGGCGACCTCGGATGCCGCAGCCGAGCTCCGAGTGCCCCCCTGATGGTTGACATACGCCGCGGCCATGGCGTTGTCTGACTGAATTCTGATTCTGTAGGCGCTTCGACCACGCGGAGACACAGTCTGATCGCCCGCAATTCCAGGACATTGATTGTTAGACGAGATTCGTCCGGAGTCCAGAGCCCTTGAGCTGACAGGACTCCCCAAACTCCTCCCCAGCCCATCAGACTGGCGTCCGTCGTGACCACCGTCCACTGGATGGGGAGGAACGACTTCCCGGCCTGAAGTCACGTCAGGGACGCCTTGACAGATTTTCGTGACGTCAGAACCCGCACTGCCGACTGAAGTGTCAGTAACTTCTCTGAGGGTAAAAACACCTTCGCTGCCGAGGTGTCCAGGATCAGACATAGATACTCCAATCGTTGAGTCGGGACTAGAACCGACTTCTGCATGTTCAGAAGCCACCCGAAGTCCCGGAGGGTCTGACTGACTATTGTCACATTCTCCTCCAATTCTGAGCCATTTTCTGCTCTTAGAAGGAGATCGTCCAGATAGCCCACGATAACAATTCCTCGCTCAGCAAAGCTAGAACCAGGGCAAGCACTTTGGTGAAAACCCGTGGTGCCGATGCTAGGCCCGAAGGGAAGAGCCACGAACTGATAGTGGACTTCGCCTATGGCAAAGCACAGAAACCTCTGGTGACTTGCGCAGATTGGAACGTGCAAGTAAGCGTCCTTGATATCCAAGGACGCCAAAAAATCCCCTTGGTGGAGTGTCACAATGACTGTGCGAATGTATTCCATCCGGAATTTTAGTACGTTCACATAGGCATTTAGGGCCTTGAGGTCCAGGATTGGCCGGACCCCGTCCTTCTTTGGGACAACAAACAGGTTTGAGTAAAACCCCTGAAACCTCTCCTGTGACGGAAACGGCACAATTACCCCGCACCTGAGCAAATCCTGTAAGGCCCCCAAGAGGGCCGTCCGGCGGGCAGGAAGGAGAGGGAGGTTCGAGGGAAAGAACCTGTTTGGGGGCCACGAGCGGAACTCTATCCTGTATCCCGAGATGACCACCTCGCACACCCACCGGTCGGAGATCCGGGAGGTCCACCGCACCGAGAACCTGAAAAGACATCCCCTCACACCAGAGTCGGGCAGGGGCAAGACTTCATGCGGTGGTGGGCTTGGGAGCTTGCTTGGTAGGCTTACGCAACCAGGGACGCCTTTGTCCCCCAGCCGCACTCTTTTCAGTCTGGGCGGGCTTACCCGTGGAATCTGACTGACGGAAAAACATATTTTTTGCCGGAAAGGAAGGGCCCGGCCTGCGGTGGGGCTCCTTTCCCTTAATAGACTGAGGAAGGAAGATTGCTCTTACCCCCTGTGACATCCTTAATAATGTCATCCAGGGCAGCCCCAAACAGTCTACCGCCCTTAAAGGGCAAGTCAGCCAGGAGCTTTTTGGAAGCTGGGTCGGCCGACCAGCATTTCAGCCAGATAAGGCGACGCAGCACCACAGCAGAGATAGAGGCCCCGGATATTAGAGGGGCCGCATCCAAAGTGGCATCGCACACAAAGACTAAACCCTGCGCAAGTTAGTAAGCCAGGGCAATGGTCTCAGGAGGGAGATTATGCTCCTGCACTGTCTGGTGCAAAATCTTTGCCCATCCTGTGAGTGTCTGAGACACAAGCGTCGCCGCCACTATAGGGCGTAAAGCAGACCCCAATAAGGTAAACAGTGTTACTCACGACTTCTGACCTCCTGTCAGTGGAATCCTTAAATGCAGGAGTCCCTTCCATTGGGAGCGTGGTAGCCTTATTCAAACAGGCGACCGGGCGGTCGACCACTAGGGGGAGAGTCCACTTCTTAACCAGGTCCTCCTCAAAGGGGTACCTTATGGCTAGGCGCTGCGGGACCGTCAAAGTCTTCTGCGGCTTATCCCAGACTTGGTCAATGAATGTATCAAGAAAAAAAAGACACATATGGAAAAACCTTTTTTGAAGAAACGGCTTTAAAGGAACCAAAAGGATACAGCTTCCACCTGAGGTTCCTCAGCCTCAACATTCAGCTTGAGAGTGTCCCTCACAGCATCAACGAGTTCACTTACAAGCACCCTGTCAGTTACTGGTTCAAGACAGGGGTCTTCCTCACAAGGAATGTCCTGTCCAAACACATCAAAATCCTCAGAGCTAGGGTCCTGAGCAACAGTAGCTAGGCCCATATCTGAGACAGAGCACTCCCCTACAGGAGAATGTGTGGGGAGGGAGCGCTTTACAGCTCCCTTGCGCTCGCACACCACTTCCATTCTGACAAGGAATGATTCCAGGACTGCTGACAACTGGTCCATAGGGACCGCAGGTGCAGGAGCACTGCCAGTTGCCTCTGACAAGTGTGGAGAAGCAGGTGAACCAGACTCCATACCACCACCCTCTGAGACCTTATTCACAATTTTTTTTTCGTAAATGTCTTTTTATTGAATGTTTTAATACAGACATAAAACCATAAGCTGCACAAGGCAGCAACACAAAGAACCAGGTCCCGTTAGATTGAACCAATGTCCCAAAAAACCAATCAAACCCCCCCCCCCCCCCCCAAAAAAAAAAAACATGAAGGAGGTAAACAAAAAGGTATGCACAGACTTTGAGTTCCCGAAGGAGACAGATACAGAATCCGGCAGGGCAATGGTGCCTCCGCCCACCAGAGGAGGTGTTGCACATATTACGGCTCCATACCCCCCACCCTCCACCCCATCAGGAGAAATAAGGACCCTACAGCCATCAGTACATCATTGATTTATAGTGTATTCATTTCAAAATTACCCACCACCCCAGGATCTCAATCCACTTGTTCATGTAAGTTTAATAAGGACCACTCGCCAAGTTGCCTATGTGTTTAATCATAAACTGTGTCTGTGGATGCCATCCAGCCTCCCCAAACCTTTTCAAATTTGGCCTCAACCCCCCTACTCAAATAAGTTGCCTCATAAAAAGGAATTGCCTTGTTGATTAGGGACTTCCAAGAAGCCAGTGTCGGGGCAGTAGACTTTTTCCAGGACAGGATAATGAGGTTTTTGGTGTAGAACAGCAGGAGGGTGAGTAGAGTTCGTATAGCCCTAGTGGTAGTCAAGGTCACAACCAAGCTTAACAGGCACACCTCAACCGTAAGGGGGACTGAAAGGGATGTGACCGACCGGACACACTCTGAAATATCTTGCCAGTAGGGCTTGATATGAGGACAATCCCAAAAAAGGTGCATTAAGTTTGCAAGGGGCGCCGAACACCTCCAACAGATAGAGTGGTGGCTCCCGAACATCCTAGCTAACCTAGCTGGAGTAAGATCAATTCTGTGCAAAAATTTATATAGGATCAGACGATCCCTAGTAGAGATTAGACATTGAAATGATGCCCCCCCCAAATATCATCCCAATCATCTCTATGCAAGCAGCCTTCAACACTACCATGTCAGGAAATAGGTCCTTGTACAGACTGGAGACCGGCTTAGACAAAGAGTCGCTGCGTGTCAGTAGTTCTAAGTCACTAGGGTCAAGGTCAAGAGGATCCCCACCGAATTGAGAGCAAAAAGCATGTCTTAGTTGAATATATCTAAAGAAGTGCGAGTTTGGTAGACCAGACCGCTCTTTCAGGTCATCAAAGAGCCATTCGATGCTATGTGGTGCAAAGTCTTAATCCCGTATTTAGTCCAGACTACCGGATCTGTGTAGTTGAAGAAATGCGTTAGGTTTGGATTTCTCCATAGGGGTAAGTTAGGGGAAAATCTGCTGGGCCCGGAAGGTCTGAGCCCCTGAGCCACGGACCATGCCTTGATAACTGAGCGCATGGAAGAAGTGAGTAAGTATGGAGCCTTCGATCCTCTGTATACCAAGAGGGATAGCGACACGTATGATCCCACACAGGCAGCTTCCAGTGATACAGAGGCATCATCTGTGGGGGTAGTTAGCCAGCGGTGAGCCACTTTCAATTGGCCAGCGAGGAAATATTCATAAAAATTTGGCACCGCTAAGCCCCCTTCCCCCCAGGGCTGCTGTAGTATGTATGGCCAATCTCAGGCGGGGGATCCCTCTGTGCCACAAAAAGGAGGAGAGCAAGCTATCAATTAATTTAAAAATCGATTTGGGGGATCCACACTGGGGAGTTTCTAAGGACATACAAGAATAATGGTAAAAATTTCATCTTAATTAAATTTATCTTCCCAATATGGGATAAAGGGAGGTTTTTCCCAAGCGTGCAGTTTCTTTTTAAGAATGGCCAGCAGCGGGGAAACGTTGAGACCTATGAAGTCCGTCACGGAGTTGGTTATCGTGAGTCCCAAGTACTTCATTTGAGTAACCCACTGTAGGGGATTATCAGGGTCCGCCGGCCCAGGCATGGGATGGGAATGCAGGTGTCACGTACCTACAGCGGAGCCGGGGTAGTGGGGGCAGCCTCTCGCACGATCCCGGTCCCCGTACCCCCCTGGAGGTGGGAACAGGGAATGCAGGGGCACGAGAAGGTGCGGGTGCCTCTTAGAACTGGTAGAGCCACTGGAACCCTCTTCAGGCACAGGTGTGGTGGAAACCAGGCGTCAGATCCGTTCAGGGAAGATCCAAAGGGTCAACAGGCGGAGGCAGAGGTTCAGCAGCAAGCTAGCGGAGAGGTACAGATCGTGAGGCAAGATCGTGGTCAAAGTCCAGGCCGAGGTCAGAGGAACAGGCAGGCAGAAGAACAGGCAAGGGGAATCCGAGAAGGGTAATCAAGAGCAAGCCAGGAGTCTTCAGGAGGAGATCAGTCAAAACAAGCAGGTTTTCAGACAGGGACACAGGTACTAGCTAGAAAGACAATCCAGCACTGACACTCAAGTGAACCTGGTTTAAATAGGGCGCCGGGATTGGAGGAGGCGCGCGCATGCGCGCACGCATTTCGCGCATGGGCGCGCGCATTGCGTGCGCGCGGTCTGAGTCCAATTCGGCCCATTCTAAGTGTCCGCACATGCGCACTAGCACCTGGAGAGCAGACATTCCTTGCTGACACCCGGAAGTGTGTGTCAGCAGCGCTGGGTCTCTGACAGCACGGGAAGTATTTTGGACTTAGCCCAGTTAACCTTAAGGCCAGAGACCTCAGTAAAATTACCTAGGAGCGACAGTGCTGCCTGCAGGGAAGGTCCTGTGTCTCGAATAAACAGTACCAGGTCGTCTGCATAAAGGGCTGTTGTTTCAGTCAGAGTACCCACGCTGATCCCCCTGAATTTGGGGGGGGATGAGCACAACGCAATTGCCAGGGGCTCCATAACCAGTGCAAATAGCCCAGGTGAAAGGGGACACCCCTGTCTGGTGCCCCTGGACACCGGGAAGGCTTCCGACACCCCGCCATTAAGGCGGAGGGCAGCTACTGAATGCACGTAGAGCAGCGATATCCACTTAAGCAACGTGGGGCCAAATCCCATACGTTGTAGCACAGTTGACATGTACCTCCAATCAATGGAGTCGAAAGCCTTCTCCAGGTCAAAAAACACCAGAGCTCCCCCCTGACGAACTTCCAGTGGTCAGTTGAGTATGAGTATATACCCTCCGGATGTTAATGTCCTTGGCCTTTTTAGGCATGAATCCCGTTTGGTCTGGCGAAATCAAGTGGTCAAGTATTTTCATTAATCTGTCGGCGATCATCTTGGTAAGTACTTTGAGGTCCATGTTGAGCAGTGCTATGGGCCGGTAGGAGGAGCAGGAAAGAGGATCCTTGTCTGGCTTGTGCAGCAGCACAACATGAGCCTCATTAAATGATACCGGTAGGGTCTCAGCATCAAGAAAATCCCCATAGAGTCGCAAAAGCCTAGGTGACAGCAGCTCCAGATAGATTTTGTACCACTCCGCGTGAATCCCATCCGGTGCCTGGCGATTTACCATTAGGAAAGGAGGCAACTGCAGTTGCCAATTCTTTTTCCATAAAGGGGGCCTCAAGACTATCAGCCACCTCCTCTGGCAACACCGGGATCTGGAGGGAGTCCAGCAGGTCTGTCAAAACCTTGAGGTCGTAAGGTGGGAGAGAGGAGTATAATCCGGAGTAGAAGGAGACAAACTCCTTCATGATACCCTCTCTATCTTTTACCAAATTGCCTTCTGATGAGCGGATACATGGTACCACTGTATGTGCCCGGGAGTCTGCTGTCAGGATGGCTAATAACTTTCCATTTTTGTCTCCTTTCTCAAACAATTTCTCAGCCCTATTTTTAAAAACACATTGAGTGAGGCCCTGGAAATGAACCAGTAGTTCTAGCCATCTGTAACTCAACCAAAGTAGAGGAAGAGGGTGAACCAGCATTAGATTTTGCACATCTTAGTTCATGAGCCTGGAGTTCCTGAGATTTAGCATTCTTCTCCACCCTAGCAGCTTTTATGGCAGACACATACACCCCCCGAGTCGACGCCTTAAAAGGCATCCCACACGACTGCTGAGTCCGCTGATCCCTCATTGAGCTCCAAGAAGTCCTTCAGGTGTGGCAAGACCAGGGCCTCCACCGTGGACTCCTCCATCCACCCCGGGTGCAACCTCCAAACCCCCGCAGGACGGTCCTGTAGGAAACTGAGCGTAACCTGTAGGGGGGGGGGTGATCAGAGATCCCCCCAGCCAGATAGCTAACCTCTGAAACCAGGGGGAGTAGAGCTGGGTTGGCGAAAGCCATATCAATGCGGGAGGATGAGGTACTGACATGGGAGAGATAGGAGAAACCTCGCTCCCCAGGGTGCTTCCAACGCCAGAGCTCCTCCAGCACCGCAGAGTCTGCCCAGTGTGTTAAATCAAGGTTCTGCACCCGAGTCGGATTGGAGGTATCCAGGGTGTAATCCAGGATATTGTTAAAATCACCAGCCACCAGTAGCTTCAATGGGCCAAAGGTGACGACTTTTTCCAGGACATTGTACAGAACCTCACTCTTGAAAGGGGGTGGGACATATAAGTTCGCTATAGCCAATAACTGGGAGTCAATGTTAAGCACTACAATCACATAGCGCCCCTGATGGTCTGTAACCACATGTTCAATAGAGCAAGCCAGTTTTTTGTGAAGTAATATAGCTACCCCCCTAACTTAAGTAGAGTGTGTAGAGTGTATAGTTCTCTGCAGCCAGTTTCTGTTCAGGGAGAGAATTCTACTACCCGTCAAGTGGGTCTCTAACAAAAGGACTACATGAGGGTTTTGGGATTTAAGGTACTGAAGGACCATCGATCTTTTAAACTTTGAATTCAACCCACGGACGTTCCATGAGATAACTTATTCACTATTACAGTGAATAATACAGTCCACCCACTGGCTGCACTGAGGCTGAGGAGGGGATACCCGGAGGACTCACCAACCCTTAGGGACCGCTCAGTTCCGCTGTATGAGCCGCGCTGCAGCGCAAGTGAAGCCCGAGGAGAGTGAAGAATCTGTGAGGAGACTGAGGAAATTCGCACCGCAGCAGCGCCGCTAAAGGCCGAAACCAAAAGTGAAAGCACTGCGGCTTCAAGAAAATGTCCGCCGGCCGCCTGTATAACTGCGCAATTGAGCCACGGCAAGATGGCCGCCGAGCGCACTATTTGAATTTAAAAAACAGCGCTAATGGCGCACGCAATAAAGTCCCCACACTCCACACCAGAACACTGCTCCACTCCCAGAGTTCAGCAACAGACATGAGCACCCCCCGCCAGGCCAGAGCGACCCCCCAAGCACCCCCACACAGCACAGCACCAGTACAGGGTGCAGAGAGCAGCATAACAGGGGGGAGACAGGGAGAACGCCCCATATAAAGAAACACAGCCAGAATGTACTCACCTGCATCAGGAGAGACTACTTACCCATCCCAGAGGGACTCACTGGCTTGTTTCAGACAGACCTATCACAGAGTAGTAACTGCGTAGCTGTCGGCCCGGTCCACCGCGAAAGATACAGACAGGTACTGTTCAATCTTGAGAGGACCGCGGGGAGCATAAAAGCAACCCGGCCACCCCTGGAGTCATGGGGCATGTCGTGAACTGAGTCTCACATAAGGTGAGGATCAGCACGTTCGATGGTCGGACAGGGAAGCCTACGAGGATACCAGTGTACCCAACCTGTTGCCCAGCCGACAGTTGATTAAAAGTCTCAAAAATAAAATAATAAAATTCCCAAAGGAATAAAAATTAAAAAAGGAAAATCTTCCAGGAGACTGGCTCCTGAGAGAGCTACGTCTTCTCTTTCTGCTAGGCAGAAAAAAACTGAGGCTGCTAGCTGCAGGTAGGAGGGTTATGTCCGGAGGGACCGCCCCCCTGGGCGGGGCTGTTCAGCTCTGGTTTTGTTCTAGAATGTTTCTAAGGCTGGTTTCACACTGGGGCGGTGGGTGCGGTGGTGGTATAGCGCCACTATTTTTAGCGGCGCTATATCGTCGGGATTGCTGAGGTATTCGGCCGCTAGCGGTGCGGTTTTAACCCCCGCTAGCGGCCGAAAAATGGTTAATACCACCCGCAAACCGCGGCTACAGCGGCAGTATGCGGGCGGTATTACCGCGGTGTCCCATTCATTTCAATGGGAAGGAGCGGTAAACACACCGCTCCTCTCACCACTCCAAAGATGCGGCTAGCAGGACTTTTTTTCACGTCCTTTTAGCGCACCGCTCCAGTGTGAAAGCCCTTGGGGCTTTCACATTGGAGAAACAGCAGCCGCTGTTTTAGGCTCGGTTTGCAGGCGCTATTTTTTTACACAATAGCGCCTGCAAACCGCCCTAGTGTGAAAGGGGCCTAACATCTAAAATTCTGCCTAGATCTTCTCCTGCAAGCAGGGACATATACCCACACGTAAACAGTATGAGAGCTGTGTCAGTCCGTGGACGATAAGAGAAATACACATTTTTTTTGTATAATGTGAAAGATGATGTTTTGAGTAAATAGATACCCAACATGTCATGCTTTACAATTGCGCACACATTCTGGGGAGCGTGGCCTGAACATGGCTGAGTGAGGACACACTTCTCCTAAGCTCCTGACCTTCTCCCGGCTGGCTAAGCCTATTTTGCTCTATCTTGCCCCCATTGTATACGGCATGTACTCCGCAAAGAAGCAGAAGACAAAAGAAAGATCTTAAGCTGCAAAACCCGCTAAGACGGGGGAAGATATAGAACAATACCTCACATACTCCCAGCTGGCCTCCCCTGCTCTCAAGATGGCGGAACCGCGTGTTGAGACACACGAGGCCCAGCGCCTGCATCCCCTGCTGCATCGATTGAGTCTGACTCTTATTCGGACACCCCAGCTGCTCTACAGTCAGGATCACAGACCTCTCTACCCAGATCCCATGGTGTGGGGGTGGATGCGCTTATACAGGCCCTCCCAACCAAGGCCGACATTGAGTCCCTCATCGGCCGCCTGGAGGCACAGCACCGCAGGGACATACAAGATGTAAAAGGGAGAGATGCGATCCCCCGTCTACAAGACTGTCTGCGGGAGAGACCTCGTTATCAGAACTAGAGCGGCGAGTATCCACACTAGAACACCTGCAGGACGCCCATGTCGACGCTGCAGCTCTATATGGAAGAAATGGAGGACAGAAGTAGGCTCAATAATCTGCGGCTACGGGGTTTGCCGGAAGCGACGGGAACCGAGGGCCCGGCTGCCACAGCTGCGGCTGTCTTCTGTAGACTCCCGGGTGATGCTCTCCCTCCGAGGCTGGAGTTTGACCGGATCTACAGAGCCCTCGCTTCACAGACCCCAACAAGCTGCGAGACGTTATTTGCAGACTCCACCATTACACCCACAAGGAATGCCTACTCCGCAGAGCGTGGGAGGTCGGTAAGGTGGAATTTGATGGGGCGCATGTTAAAATTCTGCCGGATGTCTCCCGGGCCACCTTACAAAGACGTGCCATGCTTCACCCCGTCTTGGAATTAGCCTGTCAGCATGCGGTTACCCATCGTCGGGGATATCCGCTCTCCGTCTTCTTCAAAAAAGGCCAGCGCTTATTCTTGAAAACTGCTCCTATCCAGGTACAGAACTGGCTGCTGTTTCTTCCGCAGCCGGTGGGATGCTCTGGCCCGGCAACATCGAGGAGATATTCCCAGCCCAGACCGCAGAGGCAATGGCGGAGGTCCCGGACACCAATGCCAGACGCTACACGCGAGTCTTAATTTGACCCCCCCCTCCACTCGGGACTGCACTAACCATTGACTAACCCCGACTGAGGTTCCCCCTCAACAGGACACTCTAAATGTTCCTATTGCTTCAAACCCCTCTGGGATTTTTCAGCGGTCCCTTTTACTACACCACCTGTAAATACAGGGCTCGGCTCTGTGTTGTTTACCCCCCCCCCCTCCACCATGGGGGACATGGGTGGGTGGTGATTGTTGCCTGCAATTACGCCAGGACCCAGTAGGGTGTGAGGGGATTTTTATGGCGATCAATGATTCCTGCTCGGGGGATGGGGGGTCCGGCTCCCTGTATGTACTGAGTGGGGACAGGGCCCCCGTTCTCCGCTTTTTGTTTCTTATCCCGTTTTGTTGAACCTTAGCGCCATACAATAAGTAGGGAAGAAGGGGTAACAAACCCCGGGACTTTATGGGTGCTCAGTTAACGAGAGTGTTAAGACACAGATACAAAAAATAGGTAAAATTTGGATAATTACAAAGAAAAGAAACATGAGGAAAATAATCCACTCATATCAAGAATTAGCAGTTCCAAAAGCAGGTATGTGCACAGACAACGACACTCAACATGTTTTGCTTTTTTGAAGCTTCTTCAGGAGATTCTGGTGTCATGCATAACATACTAAGGATGACAGAAAAGACATGAATGAAACCTCATGTTGATTCTTTTGTACGACAAGAAAAAACAACCAAATAAATGGAGTTGTTGGCATAACAACGATATGCACGTAATTAAAGAGGAAAAAAAAAGTGAAAATGTACGTACGTACGTACGTACGTACGTACGTACGTACACACACACACACACACACACACACATCAAGGCAAAGGGGCAAATTAGAGCATCCCTAATCCAGGATCCAAAACCAGTTAAAGCTAACCCAGGGGTCAGAATGATTACTCGATTCTCAGGTCAGCATCAACAAGTGCGTGATATCATGCAAAAACATTGGTATCGCCTTATGGGAGATGACAATGTTTCAAAACATCGCGGCCCATTCGGCCGCAATTCTGTATACCTGCCTGGCATTTCCCCTAGCGTTTTAGCTATCTTCTAGGGCTTGAGTCTCCAAACTACGGCCCTTCAGTTGTTCAGGAACTACAATTCCTGTCATTATACCTACTACACACATTCTTTTCTCTCTGTTCTCACAAGGGTATACTAATTAGACCATTTGGGTCATATTTTTTGTTCATAGAACATAGATGCATCTGGCTCCTGATGAATGGATACTACTCCATGAAACGCGTCGAGCCCTCCTGGATGCATCCAATATATACTGACCGGTTTTAGATGGTTTTACCGCCTCCCTTTTCCCCTTGTGCAATGGTGTACCCCGACATATGGAGTAGTGGGATGTACTTTTTTACCTTTATATTTGTTTCATGCCATGTTTTCGTATATGCTACCTGTTGTATACTCTCATTTACTTGTCATAATTTATACGCAACATCGTTTTTATGCTCCGATCATTTGTCTCAATAAACATACATATGTTTGGACTTATGTGAAGTTGATTGGTCCCACCACGCACACCTCATTTAAAATCCAGACCTCCCCCCCTCTTTTTACGCATATCAAGGATGGGGGCGTGAACTTTTCCACACGTCCCATTTAAAGTCCCAGGTTCGCCTTTCCCCCATTTGTTTTCATAGATTAGGGATGGAGGTGTGTTGTGGTTTGGGACCCATCGTCTTCTTAGGGCTGACCTTCAATGGATCAGACCCTAATTCAACATGTTAGACACAGAACGCAGCTTGCATTGACACGTCCCTTTTTTTGTTACTCCTTCAATCTTGTTTCACTGCAGCCTAGCTGTGTCCATCTGATCTGCGGCCGGAGAGCTGGCTTGTGTCTGTTTTTCCGGGAGCTGCGACGCGCGCTGTGGCCCCTCCCCTTTCCCTCCCTTCTGCTTCCATTGGTCGGGGGGACTGGGGGGGTGTCCCCACCGCGCGTCGGCACCACGCCTCCCATGCTGTGCGTGCGACGCCACAATGGGCGGTTGTCGCACGCGCGCTGGTGTATAACACCGTGGTCAGACGCGCGAGAAGTCACTCTGGCGTTCTGCCGGGATGTCTCTTGTCTGTAACAACGTGGTGCTGGGGGGGGGGGGGGAACAGTGCCTGTTCTGATGGGTTCGCACTCCACCCCTCCACATCCAACACCTTCCACCGCCAAGCCAGCATAGCGGCTGTATATCCAGACTCCTGTTCTATCCTCACTTGGCCTTCCATCCCAATTGGATCAACCAAGGTAATCCCATAGTACCTATTTCCATCTGGGTCACTGGCCTATATCTGGACTACTCCCCTGACCCACAATGTCAGAGACTTATATACCATTTTCAAATTTGTATACTTTAGAGGTCCCAGTTTCCCTTGGTGGATGGCGTGCGTGTCCCTGATCTGCTGTCATGTCTCCCCCCCCCCCCTCAGTTCCCGGGCCAGGCTCAATTGATCGGCCTCCGATCTGTGGTTCTGCATGGTTCACACTGGGGTGTTATGTGAGTACAATTTTGGCATGGCCAATTATTTTATACCTACTACACACATTCTTTTCTCTCTGTTCTCACAAGGGTATACTAATTAGACCATTTGGGTCATATTTTTTGTTCGTAGAACATGGATGCATCTGGCTCCTGATGAATGGATACTACTCCATGAAACGCGTCGAGACCTCCTGGATGCATCCAATATATACTGACTGGTTTTACCGCCTCCTTTTTCCCCTTGTTTAATGGTGTACCCCGACATATGGAGTAGTGAGATGTACTTTTTTATGTTTCAATATGTTTATTCAAGTTTTTGTCATACAAAATGCGGAAAAATCGCAACATAACATTGTACAGTATCAATCGACACTCGGGGCAACACAGTAAATCTCTGCTTGTAGGGGTTCATGCCATAGTGAGATATCATCACTTAATAGCTCATATAAGTCCACCGCTCCGCAGAGCTATTGACCCCTCTTCACATCCCAAATCTTATCATCTGAACCACCCACCCAGGAGAGCCGCCCCCCCATCCACCTCTCGCGGGGGCGCTACTCCACCGTCCGTGCGGGTAGCCCAGAGGTCCATCTAGACCAACCATGGCCCCTTAGGAGCTTAGAAAAACAGGGAGCCGTACAACCTCAAAGGTCTAGATCCGACTCCAAAAATAGACAAAAAAAATAAAAAAAATAAAAATAAAAAGAGAACAGAAACAAGAGAATGGAAGGGAGGAGACAGAGCAAGGAAAGAACAGTTGAGAAGGGGGAATAGGGGGAGGGGGGGAGCCCCGATTCAGCACCCGGACATTCCCAACTCAATTCGAAAATTAAGCTGCAAACATCTTAGGGTCATTTGTGAGGTAGCAAAGCCATGGGTCCCATACTTTATGAAACAGCTTCATTTTATCTTGGGCCAATGCGGTCAGACGTTCGTTTAGCATCAACCAAGACAATTTGCCTTTAAACTGCTCGAATGGCAGAGCTGCTGATTTCCAGTTCCTAGCGATGGTGATTCTGGCTGAAATAAATATAAATGTCAAAAGCCGCTTGCTGGATTTAGAGGCCCCCACATCTCCACCTCCCAGTAGTGCTTGCTTAGCTGATTTAGTCAGGTTTAGTTGGGTGAGAGAGTAAACAAAATTATATATCTTGATCCAGAACCTTCTAACCTTAGGGCACGTCCACCAAATATGATAGGTGGTGCCCACCTGGCCACATCCTCTAAAGCATAGCGGGGTAGCCCCTAGCACAAAAGTTGCCAGTCTGACCGGCACCATATACCACCTCAGCAGAACCTTATAATTGGCCTCAATTATTGAAGTGTTGATGAGCGAACGAGATGCCGTTTCGGCTATCCCATGCCATTCATCCAAATCTAGGGTTTCCTGCAGGTCGGTCTCCCAGTGGACCATATAGTTTAGCTTTGTCGATGTGTTCAGCAATATCGAATATATAGCAGATAAATGCCCCTTGATTTTATCATAGTTTTTGCATAAATGTTCCATGGAAGTTAGGGTCGCTAGGTCACTCTTTCGAGCCAAGGTTTGTACCCAATGCGAGATTTGTGCAAATCTATAACTTTCTGCTGGGGGCATATGATACCTGTCAGTCATAGCCCTTTCGGACAGCATACCCCGATGATCACAGAGGTCCGCAATGCGCATGAAACCCTTATTAGTCCACCAATCGAACGCTAGTGGGGCGAGACCCGGGGTGAATGCACTATTCTGAAGCAGGGGTGCTAGTGGGGAATGGGGAGACTTGAATTTGTAAGATCTGGAGAGTCTGTCCCATATTTCCAAAGACATAGATAAAGTAGGGCACAGCACTGCCGGTCGTTCCTTAATAGGGAGCCACAAAATATGAGAAATTGGTTTGGGACGGCAAGAATAGGATTCCATAGCCATCCAAATGGCCTGTGCCCGTTGGGAATGGAACCTCGTGAGTTGCGCTACCTGAGCTGCATAAAAATATTTTAATAAGTCTGGTAGTCCAAGTCCCCCCCTCCGCCTCAATGCGTATAGAGTGCGCCTATTCACCCTGGGTCTCTTGTCACCCCAAATAAACTGCAGAACTTTATTCTGGAATCGTTTAAGGTCTTCACGGGCCAATGAGACTGGCAAGGTGCGGAAAAAATACAGTAATCGGGGTAGAACATTCATTTTAATCGAGTGAAGTCTGCCAAACCACGATGGTGGGTGAACCTGCCACTTAGCCAAGTCTTCAGTCAGCCGTTTAAAAAGAGCCGGATAATTCCCTTTGTACAACTTGCCGACTGATGAGGTCAGTTGTATGCCTAAATAGGGGAGAGCTGTTGATTCCCATCGGAATCGAAATGATTTTTCGAGCGTAGCCTGGGTGGAGCTTAGCAAAGATAAGTTCAGTGCCCTTGACTTACTATGATTGATTGCCAACCCAGATATGTCAGAAAAAGGTTGCAAAATAGCATTTAAATTAGGCAGGGATGTAATCGGTGAAGTCAAGGTCAGCAACAAGTCATCTGCAAAGAGTAGACACTTGTGTTCATAGTCTCCGCAATAAATGCCCTGAATATCCCTGCATGCACGAATTTTAATCGCTAGCGGCTCAATCGCCAGAGCGAATAATAACGGTGACAACGGGCAACCCTGTCTCGTTCCTCTTCTGATTGGGAATGATTGGGATGTATATCCTCTGAGCATTAGTGAGGCACTAGGGGAATCATATAACACATGGAGGAGATCCAGAAAGCGCCCCCCAAATCCAAAGCGAGTGAGAACATCAAAGAGATAGTCCCAAGATATGGAATCGAACGCCTTCTGGATATCCAATGAAAGTAACATTCCCCTCCTAGTCCCCTTTCCATCCCAGTTAGACTGTACCGCCGAGATGAGGTTAATTAACCGGCGGGTTTGGTCTGATGCCTGTCTTGTCGGGACAAAACCCGCTTGGTCAGGGTGGATATAACACTGAAGAAAAGTATTGAGTCTGTGGGCCAGTATTTTGGTCAGGATCTTCAGATCCGTATTGATCAAGGAAATTGGGCGGTAGTTTGTACAGTCTCCATGATCCTTCCCCGGCTTCGGGATAACACTTATATAGGCTACATTTTCATGGCAGGGGAGCCCACTACCGCTTCTCAGGTCATTAAAGTAAGTACAGAGATGCGGGGCAAGAAGATCTTGATACTTCCTGTAATAGTGACCCGGGAAGCCATCTGGACCAGGGGCCTTAGTAGGGTGTAAAGTTTTGATTGCAGCTCTGATTTCAGGCTCTGTAAAAGCTCCGTCCATCAGCTCCGCATGGGTTTGTGTTAATTTAGGCAGCTGTAAGTCACGAAAGAATTTATTCGCTCCGGATGGATCAAATTTGTCCTGCGTTCCATACAGCTTAGCGTAAAATTTGTGAAATTCCCCAATTATCCGTTCAGGGTTCTGGGAGGTAAGGCCCGTGGATAATCTTAGTTTAGGCAAAGTCGGCGTGTACGGTCGAGGAACCAGCTTTCTAGCTAACATTGTGGTTGGTTTATCTCCCATTGTGTAGAACCTATGTTTTGACCAGCTAATGTGTTTCTCCGCTTGTGTGGTCAAACTAAGATTGAGTGCTAATCGAGCCTCGTCAATTTTATGCCTTATATCCACCCGGGGATTCTTATGCTGTTCGCTCAGTAACTCCGCTAAGTTTGCTTCTAGAAGCTTATTTGTCTGTTCCCTATCGCGTTTAATCCTGGCCGCAACTTGTAGCAAGATGCCGCGAATCGCAGCTTTGTGGGCAACCCAGTTAATTGCAGGGGATGTATCGGACGCCTTATTAAGTCTAAAGTACTCTCGTATTTCTTTTTGTATCTCTAAATAGATTATAGGGTCATTCAGCAGGCTCACATTGAGTCTCCATGGGGAGGGTCTAGATTTAGTCCACAACCCTGTAGTAGAGAGTTTGATCGGGGAATGATCTGACCAAGGGGTAGATAAGATCTTAACTGACTTAATAAATGGGAGCAAAGGTGTGCGTACTAAAAGGTGATCAATCCTAGAGTAAGTATGATGGGCCTGCGAGAAGTGTGTAAAGTCTCTGACCGTAGGGTTGTTTTCTCGCCAGGCGTCAATGAGGTCATGGAGATGAAACAGACGCGCAACCTTGCTACTTCCAGTCGGTGGGCGCTTTAAAATCGGTTTAGAGGAGTCAGACTTATCCATAGTCCTGTCCAAGGGAATATTACTATCGCCCCCCAAAATGATCTGACCCTGAACTTTGGGCATTAAAATCTTCAGCATTTTGCTAAAGAATTCTGGCTGTCCAGTATTTGGGGCATAATACGATACAAAGGACACCTCCTGGTCATGGAGCCGCCCCACTGCCATAATATACCTACCCCCCTTGTCCTTAACAATAGAGATAGGGGTAAAGGGGGTCCGTCTCGAAAAACAGATAGCTACACCCCCCTTTTTTTCCCGACCCCCTGCTAGATAAAACTGTGGATACTTCACATTGAGGTAACGGGGCGCTGATACGTTAGAAAAATGAGTTTCCTGTAATAGGAGGACTTCAGCCTTCTGTCTACAATAAAACTGGAAAGCCTTAGTTCTCTTAGTTGGGGAGTTAAATCCATGTACATTATGGCTAACTATCGAGTAATCTGTGCTATATGTGGCGGCCATCGTGGTAGGGCAGAGCACTCTTACCTTGCGCAGCGGATGAAGTGGGAGGGGCTTCGAAAACAAAGACTATTCGGCTGAGTGATCTCTCAGACTGCGGCTTGCGGGAAGGGCGCTGACTCAAGGCTCCAAAGAGAGAGGGGGAAGGAAAAAGAAGAAGAGAAGGCATTAGAGAAGCAGAAAAACAAAAATAAAAACAACATAGAAATACGTACATAGGCCTTAGGCCCAAACAACCAGTGTAGAACAATCCTAACTGATGCACGAAGGTATGGGGAATAACCCCTGCCGGAGACAACATCCGGCAAATTAAGTGCAAGGGTACCATCCTCGTCAGAGGATAGGTAGTCTCGCGATTGGGTGGCACGTATGACCACCCCGACCCAAACATGAATACACTATCTATGCAGGCAATTCAAGGTCATATCAGGAATGACATAAACCAATCAATTCAGTATAGCATAGCATACCCGGCTACATATAGTGATGTGCGTTCCCAAGGTCGGCGACGCCGGGGCAGGAAGGGTCCCCATCGGTCGTTCCGGCCCCCGAGTCACCGCCCAGTAGGGGAACCACATCACGTTCCATCTAAATGCCCCAAACTGCAAAATAGCAAAGTTCGACCAAGTCTGGGTTAGTTGGGGCTGAAAAATAACCGGCTGATAGTCATACCGAAAACCAGGAAGTCAAGTAACTTTGTAAACCGTGAACGGTAACGAAGGCCCCGTTAGGCCCATAGTCAACCATGAACCCTGCCCATTCTGGTGTAACCAAACACTAACAGCTCCCAGTACGGGTAGAAAAGAGCGACAATACTCAGGTATTCCGGCGAGCATTCCTGGTCTGTGAGCGCGTGCGGTCTTGCCACATCGGAGAGAGGGGACGATGATCCGGGCGAGGGGGAGACGAAGTCGGAGAGTCACGCGCGATGATACCGAGACCAAGCAGTAGATCTTCACCTGCTTGGAACGTGGAAAAGGAGTGGGACTTCCCTTTGTAGGTGAAAGATAACTTAAAAGGGAACGCCCATCTGTACTTAATCTGTTTTTCTATGAGTAGCTGAAGTAATGGTCGCAGGTTTCTGCGTTTCTGGACCGTTGATGGGGCCAAATCTGTGAAAAGCTGTATTGGTGCTCCAAATAGCGATAAGTCCGGCCTGTTTCGGGCTGCAAACATCATCTTTTCCTTGATGCGGTAATGATGCGGCTTGACAATAATGTCTCGTGGAAGGCCATCGGCCCTTGGGGCCGTCAGTGCTCGGTGAACGCGATCCACTTCCATTTGGTGGGCAGCAATATCAGGGATAAGGGTTTTCATTAGGTCCTTCATAGCCCCTTCCAGATCAGTGCGAGTTTCAGGGAGGCCACGCACGCGGAGATTGTATCTACGCGACCGATTCTCCAAATCTTCGATTTTTGTGAACGCCTCTTCCAATCTATCCTGGAGGTCTGTTACCATGGCTGAGTTCTGATTGACCCTTTTGATGGTACCCTCTACTTTGGTTTCAATTAGCTCAAAACGCTCCCCCAGGCTATGGATATCTTTTTTAAGGTCAGTGGTTATTAATGTGCAGGCCTTTGAGAGCTCCTGCTGCAGCATGGTGGAGAATCTGCCCAGCAGTACAGCATCAGGGGAATAATGTGATATCTGGGGAGGTGGCATCCCTTGGCTGGACTGACTGAAGAGGACCTCTGTGAGATCTGCCATGTTCCTGTCCATGGAAGAGGCAGGGGAGTGTACAGAGTCATGACCATCAGAGTATATGGCTGGGGATGAGGGATGTGAAAGTGACTCACCCCGCTGTCCGTTCTCAACCTCTCCTGAGGATTGAGAGGAGAATGGGTCTCTGGATGGCTCCGGATTGTGCTGCCTGTTTCCTCTCTGCGCTGCGCCATCGAATCTGGCTGCTGCGGTGCTGCCCCGCGTGTCTGGCTTGCCAGGCGCCATCTTGGATCGCGGCTGCGCTGTAGGGGAAGGTCCCGCTCTCCTCTGGGCTGTAGCTTGTCTATATTGCCCCTTCCCCGGCTGCCCCTGTGCTCCACGGTTCATCACCGCCTCGGGACCAAGGTGGGATCGGTCCTGGCTCTCGGACTTGACTGCCTGCGCTGCTATTAGCTCCGGTGGGTCGGGGTGTCAGGAGCTCGGTCAGCACACGTCCTGCTCCGAGTCCCCGCGCATGCGCCCTATGAGATGTACTTTTTTACCTTTATATTTGTTTCATGCCATGTTGTCATATATGCTACCTGTTGTATACTCTCATTTCCTTGTCATAATTTATACGCAACATCGTTTTTATGCTCTGTCGATCATTTGTCTCAATAAACATACATATGTTTGGACTTATGTGAAGTTGATTGGTCCCACCACGCACACCTCATTTAAAGTCCCGACCTCCCCCCCTCTTTTTACGCATATCGAGGATGGGGGCGTGAACTTTTCCTCACGTCCCATTTAAAGTCCCAGGTTCGCCTTTCCCCCCATTTGTTTTCTACAATTCCCATCATGCCTAGTCATGTCTGTGAACGTCAGAGTTTTACAATGCCTCATGGGATGTGTAGTTCCGGAAAAGCCTGAGAGCCGTAGTTTGGAGATCCCTGTTCTAGGGCATTCCCTTATCTAAGATGGCGCCCATGTTTATGACGTCGGAGAACGTCACTTCCTGCGCGCCACTGCTGGGGATCTGGCACATGCGCACGGGCCTCTTCACCACGCGTCCGTGTGCCTGCGGTGACGGCAGATGCCGCCGGGACAGGAGAAATATATGAATGCGGCCGTGCGCCACAAACATCTGTCATAGGCGCCCAGTGAGTGGGAAAGTTAACATCTGTCCCCCCTCTTTCTATACAGCTTGGTTCCCTTATCTGGGCAAGTCCTTAGCTCTATTTGCTTTCGATCTTGCCACAGCAGATCCAGCTACTTTACACCAATTTTTTTTGATTGAGATATGAGTTAGGTTTTTCTCTTTGTCTTTAGTATTTTTCAGACCCCCCCCCCCCCCCATGGGAGCAATATTCAAAAATATAGATTTCAGCTGTGTATATTTATCATACACTATAGCTGATTAATATTCCTTCAAATGCAACCGCATGCTGGTTTGGATTTCTGACCAGCAGGATACTAATATCGATTCAACCTCCCAAGGATTTATCTAGGTAATTTCATATGATGTTATGTATACAACTCTTTTTTAACAATTGTTGAGTGGTCTCTGGTTACAAACATCTAGTTACCACCACGTGTTACTATTTTTTTTCAAAATATCCCCTCTGTTCCCTTTCCCCAGGAATTTTCTATATAAATTCTCTTCCTCCTGCGACCACATAGGATAATCCTCAACTGGTGGGGCGTCTTGAATTTGCATGGGACGTATAATTTTCTATTCTCGAATTAAGTCTTTTACACAGTTCTTAGCAGCTTGGGTAAGGTTCGCCCTGTGTATATATGTGTGTATGATTTTATATATATATATTGTGACAGCAGGAAGGTAAAGTCACCTGGTTGCATCCAGGGGGGTAGATATATTTCTCCCAGATTCAGGCTTTATGCCGACTTATACAACTAGGGAGGGAGTTGATGAAGCCCAGCTAAGGCTAGTGGGCTCATGGATGATTCATACCTCTAGGGAGAGTGCTGGGCGTCGTGCAGGCAGGGAGTTGATGAGACCAGCTGAAGCTTGTCAGCTCGTTTAAGGCCTCTATAAAAACTCCCAGCTTCATTAGGTGTTTGCTCATGCCTGGACCCAGACCTGTGTGGACTGTCTAGGGAGAGTGAACCCCTGTGCGGTGAGACAAAGCCTGTGTGGCTATTTGTTTGGACATTTACTAAACCAGGGACTTAGGGACTAGGACAGCACCAGGCTGATCCCAGTTGTTAGTTAGGAAACCTGCATGTTTAGTTAGAGGTCAAGCTGACCAGGGTTTATTTTGTTTATGTTTCTTTTTGCTTTGCTGTGTTTTTTGTCACTGTAAATAGAGAAATAAACCGCACCTTTTTGATCTTGAAAACCACAACCTCCGTCTGCTGGGCCTGTTTTTGTGTGGGGAGCCCAACCAGGGGGTCACACACACCCGCTACCGAGTTAACCCCCTCACAGTTGGTGGAGAACCAGTGGCAGTTTTTTTTTTAAGCCAGCATGGAGGAGATACTGAAACAGCTGGCTCTAGCAAATGCCAATCAACAGCAGACAAATGCAGGTTTGCAAAAGAGCCTTGCAGCTCAACAACAGAGCTTCGCAGCCCAGCAGCAAGCTCATCAACAGAGCCTTGCAGCCCAGCAGCAATCTGAGGCCCGCTTCATAGACCTGTTACAGAAGCAAGAGCAGAGACTACA